>CM047584.1:1469841-1484136 GCA_026184515.1 Peronosclerospora sorghi | reverse complement strand
CACCTGATTTGAGCTCGATTACACCGGATCACGTCTGATCAGCACCTCGATCGACTCATTACAAGTTCCCCAATCTTGCATCAAGGAATTGCCGTGTCTACATCACCGCCACCTGGAGAGCGACCCACGCCTAAGCCGTCGGGTACACAAGGTGAGCAGAAACACAAGCAGTCAAGGACAACCGGAGGACCCCCTTCGTTCGTCGGCAGTACGGGCGCCGTGGTACCGCCTGATCAAGCGTCAAAACTTTGATCAGCCGCTCCACCACAAATGTACGGACGCCGAGCCATGCCATACACACTAGCAACACCCGCGAGCGTACTGAGTGCAAGCAGACGGTGGTCCAGTTGCACGAGCGGCACGTGATCAAAAAAGTTCTTGTACGTCGGCTCCAGTACGAACAAATTGTCCGGGAGCCACTGTTGTTCATTTTGGGAAACGTATTGTACGTCCTGCCGGTGTCAATCCCTGCCACGAACGCGCCCGAGACAATGGTGAAACCAAGAAGCATATCAACGTGGCCCAAGAGCGTGCGAATGCGCGTGACGTGATTCAATGCATCCGGTAAAATAATGTCACGCATCCTTGCTGCTTGTGACGGAGGCGCAACTAGATTAAAGCCCATCCCGAGGAGGACACCCAGCGTTGTGAATGCAAACGCGATCTGAAGAAGGCAAAACCCGTTACAGTTGACAACTTATCAGTGCATGAAATAGTAGAATAACGTACGTGGATAGCGAGTAGATAGATACGGACTGATGCGCACCTCGTTGCGTTTCGCTAATTGTTCCTGCCCATGCGTTTCTAAACCACTGCGAACCATCCACCAACCCACTCCTCCTTGTGCAGCACCCAACGTGAACAGCACACCGAAGCGCTTATAAAGCTCTTTGGGTAGTCTCTCGCGGAGCATGAAATAAAGAAGCTGTATCGTGTACACCACACCCACCGTGCGACTGTGGTGGAGCGGCTGATCGAAGTTTTTGAGACTTGATCAGGCGGTACCACGGCGCCCAGACTGCCGACTAACGAAGGGGGCCCTCCGGATGTCTTCGACTGCTTGTGTTCTTGCTCACCTTGTGTACCCGACGGCTAGGCGTGGGTCGCTCCTCAGGTGGCGGGGACAGCGCACAGCGAATTCTTGGTGCAAGATTGAATTAACTAACTTGTGACAATACAACCGATGCTATCAGGCGTGATCAAGTGCGATCAGGTGCTTAAACCACGTCAATTAGCCGCGATCAGGCTTGATCAAGTTTGGGCTGATGCTAATAACCGACGATCAGCAGTATTCCGTCTTGATCGCAAGTGCGATCAGGCGGCAGTCCGATGCGATCAGGCGCTGAAACGATGTAGATCAGTGATAATCAGGCTTGATCAGGCTTGTACTGATGCTAATAGCCGTAGTTCAGTTGTGTTCGGTCTTGATCGCAAATGCGATCAGGCGTCTTGATCGCAAGTCGCGATCAGGTACTGAAACGAAGCCAATCGGTCGTGATCAGGCGCGATCAGGCTTTGGCTGACGTTAATAACCGTCGATCAACAATATTCTGTCTTGATCGCAAGTGCGATCAGGTGTCTTGATCGCAAGTGCGATCAGGTACTGAAAGGCTCGATCAGGGGCTAAAAGCTGCTGCCCAGTCGTAATATACCTTGATCAGACTTGATCAAGCACCGGAAGTCGTTCAAGTAGAGGTGGCGCGATTTGCGATCAGCGATCACGATCACGATTCGCAAAAAGTGTCGATCAGGTATTGATCGGTCGGGGGGGGGGTACTTGATCAGGCAGCGGAAGTCTTCACTGCCTGATAGCGGAGCCTCTAAGCCGTCAAACAGCTAAGGAACGCCCAAATCAATGCGCTCCTAGCCTAGACTATATGAGGAATAGGTATTTATATTAAAATCCACCTAGAGTTCCCGTGGGGCGCTTAAAGCAGCCGAACTCTAGGGGCCAAACGTTAATTACACGGGGAAGAGGTGAGAGCACTGCTCGATCACGTTCCCAAAAACAAAAAACCTTTAAACGAAGAACCGCAGACACTGCGGGCGGAGTTGCGGGGTGAGTTCTCACACTCTACGCCAGCCGGTGGGCCAAAAACGCACTTAGTGCTCCCGCCCGGGACGTAGAGGTTTCAATAAGGTGAGGGCGCAAAGGTGCCTTCCCAAAAAACGATCAGCGCGATCGTACGCAAAAGGAGAACTGTATTAGCAATTAAACCCTTAGATCTACCCTGTTCCTACTTTCAACCAATCCGCATCGTCCATTCTGAACGCCTTCCGTCCATCAGTCGACCTGATTTTTCCGCTTGTTCCCTGTTTGTTCGCTGGTGTTCGCCGCGTACCTGTAAGTAATCAGCACATCTTCCGTGTCCCTTCTATATCCTGTCTATGTACACCACGGTGGTACGTACTACTGTACCCACCGTGGTACACATGGCGGTACCTAATTATGTACTACTGTATCCACTATCTGCGTTCACTATCAGGCCCCCAATTTAGGTCCTAATATTAGTCATAATATTAGGCCCCCTATGGGCCTAATAAAATGTCCAACATTAGGCCCTATTTTAGCCTAATAAAAAGTCCGCTTTACGACACGACCAAGCATTCGGTGGCCAAACTCCCACCATAAAATGCGCTTTCCTCCAACGTCTGTAGATTCAGTCCCGCGTCATTATCACGTTTTTTCCCACAAGAATACGAGACACGGTCCATAAATCCATACATATTCTGGCGTTGTTGGTACTCTGGAAACTGCTTGTAGCTATCAAACTGAGCTTTCCACTCCTCAAGGTTCATAGGTGTTAAACTGAACTGTGGATTCCATTCGACCATTGACAATCCAGACCTAGTGAGTCGAGTCGCACCGCCAACGGTGGTCATGCCGCCCTATCAAATTGGGGAGCCGTTAAGGGCGATGTTATTCCACACCATAAACTCCCAAATTTAATGGGTGGAAATATATTTTTTTGGGTGTGTGGAAATAACATTGCCCGTATTTTAGATACATATACAGGAGAGCCTACACACCCCTCACATAAAAGGGAGGGGGGGGGGTGACCGGAGTAAAGGGGGGGTTACCGCAGGCTGACCCTATATATTTCAATCATATGTTTAAAATTTAAATTCTCCCCCCCCATTTGGGAAATAAGTTAAATCTTCTCCCCCTTTCCCCTTATTTTTAAAATGATTTTAGTTTATGGCAATTGATATCCGTATCCCCCCCCCCCAAATTACTACCCGTATCCCCCCCCAATTATAGCTCAATTATAGGCGTATCCCCCCCCAAAACTGGAATCGCGTACATTGCATATCTCCATTACGTCCAATCATGTCGTCCTTGCGAATCAGTCCTCAGCAAAAGGCAGAGATTTTTAACCGAGTAGGTGACTGGAGGGACTGATGTATATTGCCGAAGTGTTTCAGTTGCGTGGAGAAGTGTGAGCCCTAATGATCTCTAATTATCTCGTGAACAGGTTCGCTCGGAAGTGCAGCAGCAGGAACTGCAGGAGTTGACGCAGAGTCTACAGGAAAAGTGCTTTGACAAGTGCATTACTCGCCCCAACGGCAAGCTAGACGGCAAGCAGAAGAATTGTCTGGCGCTTTGTATCAACAGATACATTGACACGATGAAGGTGGTTTCGGAAGCCATGACACAGCGTGGTTCCCATGTACGGGGAGTACATGTCTCTATCGCTTAAGCAGACTGACTAACGCAATGTTTTTTCCTTTAATGAAAGGTTAAAATAGGGCTTATTTCTTAGTGTTGACGGAGTCAGTGCAGTAGAAGGTGGCTCGAATCTCCATCTTAATCCAAACAGTTTTTATGGCTTACGTCACGAAGTTAGCCCTATGCGAGGAAAAGTGTTACAAAGTTCAGCTTACTGCGCAGTATTACTGTAGTAGAGACAATACATCAAGAAAATAAGTTTGTGTGTACGGGTAAATTGCTTTGTCTTGGAGATCGTTGTCCATATTAAATAGCGATACTACAACCGACAAAATAAAGGCGAACTTGACCCGAGATCAACCGACTACTAACAGTACCAGCAAGCACGCACGAGTTCATCATCCTGAGCATATCGTGCTAACAGTAAACGCATGCGTATGAACTAGCAGGAACGAACTTAAGAAAAATGCCTTGGTCTGCTTAGTTCTTGTCGTCCGCCTGGCGGGACAGCTCGGTTCCATGTCACCCTCGCCGTGGTGGCGGATATAGCCAGCGAGAGCAAAAGTTTCCAATTCACCAGTAAAGATGCCGGGTAGCGATCCGCGTGCACAGATCACTTCACCAGCACGGAACGCCTTGGTAAACAACGGTGTGTTTCTCTTGTCCGTTATACGCTCGATCTCTGAATTGTATGTAAGAAACGTATTAGCAACACCCCAGACTCAGCTTTGTTTCGGACGACATTCTGTTAGTCTTACCGTCACGTATAATGCTCCTCTCCGGCCAAACAAGTCGAGCTACCGCAGGATATATAGCAGCAAGAGATTTACGCTTGTATGAAACCGAAGTTATGTCAATAAACGTCATACAGTAACGGTAATTGATCATCATGCCCAAAGCTGTTGTCAACGCTGACGGGGTGGTGTCGGCCATAAAATTGATTTGCTCGACTTGGGCACCGTTTTGTTGATGAAAGTTTGCCAGGGGATCCAAGATCTCGTCCTGTTTCCGCTCAAAGAGGACATAGCGCACGCAAGCGGCTGTGACAATGTCGCAAATATCCTTCACTAACTCGTCTTCCTTGTGCCACTCAGGGTCACTGAATTTCTTCAAGAGCCATTTGTGAAGCCCAAGCTGATTCGCACCATATTTCATGGTTATAGCTGGGCTTGCTCTATCGTAAAGAAACTTCGTTGAAGAGGTTCAATGCGTTGGAGTTTCATATCCTTATTTCGTTCTGTCTTCAGTAAAATTTAAGTGTCCGAACGATGCTGAGATTTCTGGTCACCGAAAGCAATTGTGGCTTTAAACCATCGAGCGAAGCCTGGGACGGGAGATAGTGTGGCTGCCATAATAGATTGCGGAAACATACTGCTCATACGTTGGATTGTTAAGAACAGCAAGTGACTTGCAATCTTCAGTCCACGAAGTCCAGTTTTGGACGTCGACACCGAATAGAATATAATGTGCGAAAAGTTCTTTATTTTCGGTGTCTCTTGCTCCAGGATAGGAGTAATGTTGCTGCATAAGTGGTACGTCACAAGTACTTGCACAAATACCAATGGAGCATGCTGCATATGCATGTGAAAAAGTCCAAAACAGTAGCGCTGCTGTACAATCAATCTGCGCTACAAATCGTTCCAGCCTCGAATTCGATAAACTCTTTCATTCTTGAGTACGAAAGCAGCCAGTGCTTCCGATGATAGGTCAATTTGGCGGAAACGCATGCTGCCTTGAGTTGCAAACAGGTCACGCATGATCAAATCCAAAAGTTCCAGCGCTTCCACGCTGTGTTTCAACAGCCTATCGCGATGTCGTTCAATTAAAAAGCCCAAATCTACTCTAAGGTTGAGCAAGAAGGACGGGCCCGGCGGAAGAGTGCCAAGCAAGAGAAAAAACTGCTCGGTCAGTGGCACAAGTCCGCGCTTAACGCTCTTGAAGATATTGGGGTAATTCTTGCGACTAAATCCCAGAGCTGCGGCCGTGACGTTCAGCACCAGTCCCGACCGTTTAATCGAAGTTAATGTCTTCATCATCACAGCCAGATCTCGCACGTTCGCATTCACACGTCCAATGTTGATCTGCACCGCGGCGTTATTCTTGGCCGCAAGGATGCGGTTCGTCCGTGATCTAGAACGCCATAGAGACAAGACCAAGACCAACAATTAGCAAACTAGTATCTACCGTTTTGTATCGCAATTCTTAAGCACCATTTGCGCGGGATATAGATATCGGATGGCCGGCCTCGTTCTGCATGGTAAATTGTCTCGGGGTCTGTTGAATTTTTTCTCCGAGAGTAAAATGTAGAGACAGCTGAGCTCCGAAACTGCCCCGTCGTCGATACAAACGTCAAATATATCAAGCCCTTGCGAATCGAATATCTAGAAAATTGGAAATATTGCAATTTTGGGGGGGATACGCCTATAATTGAGGGGGGTAGGCCTATAATTGAGGGGGGGATACGGGTAGTAATTTGGGGGGATACGGGTAGTAATTTGGGGGGGGATACGGATATCAATTGCCTTATTTATTTAATAATTTTAAAGGAAAAATCTAATGCGCCCCCCCATTTTGGCTAATGGGAAAGTTAATGAAAATAATTTTCCCATTTTAGCTAATGGGCCCCCCCAAATGATAATTTCGAATATTTTTTCACAAAAAGTTTTCCTTTTTTCTCTTGATTAATGGAAGAAATGCAAATTCTCCAAAGAAGCTTTTTCTACTTCCAATTCACAACGTGCACGTACGTGAATTATGGCCCTGCTGGCCAACAAAGAAACCAGGATGAGCATTATAAACCTGAACGGCTATGTAAGGGATGTTGTCACAGGTGACTTGGGTAGCTTGAATTCGTGTTCTTGTTTGGGCTGTAGCAGCTCTCAATAGCTGTAGCCCGCAGTGTCGTTTTAGGCTGCTCAAAGTTTGTAAAAAATCAGAAGTCATATATATTAATCAAATATAAACAATTTAAGTCACTGACTCGAGCTTAATATTCCTAAGCGCTACTGACTTAAAACCTGTATACACCATACATAAAAAATGTTATCAGCCAATCCGTTTCCACCATATGGTTTACCTTGAAAGCCCATCATGGCTACATGGAAAATCAACACTCCTCCTGAAACGGCGCGCGCTGTAACACCCTCAATTCAAACCGATTTGGTTTCGCAAATCTTGGACCCGCTGCGCACTCAAATCCTTCGTAAGTAGGTCTGCCACCATATCCAAACTTGGTACATGAGTCGCTTTAATCACTCCTTTTTTGCTCAGGTCCTTCAAAAACTTCAACTTGATGTCGATATGTTTCGTGCTTACAGCACTTGCCTCAGATTCCACGTGCGTGATAACTGCTTGATTATCCATCTTCATCAGCAGAGGTGTTCGCGAAAGCAAACCAATTTCCAGCAACAATTCACGAAGCCCCAATGCTTCGCGTCCACCGACAGCAGCAGCCACGAATTCAGCTTCAGCCTTAGATAACGCCACGGTAGTCTGCTTCTTACACTTCCATGAAACGATAATATCATTTAAATACACCACCACTGCGCTCACACTCTTTCGATCCGTCCTGTCACCTGCAAAATAAAAACAGCATCTGTGTAGCAGGTAATTTGAATTGGCAGTGGCAATTCGTCATCGTGGCTTAGTCGGAGTTTCAAACTCTTGGTACCCTTTAGGTACCTTACGACTCGCTTCGCTGCTTTGAAGTCCCCCACCGTAGGCGCGTGCGTGCGCCGCGTTACGCGGTGCACTGAGAATGCAATATCCGGGCGGGTACAACGAGAAATCCACAGGAGGCTGCCCACCAACGATTGAAAAGTCTTCACAATTGGTAAATTCTCCCTTAACTGGGGTGGCAGCAACTCCTTGAAGCCTTCCACACCGTCCATGTTGAGCACCGGCGTGCGCATCGCATTTATTTTCGTAAAATCATGCGCGATCAGGAGCTCATCGATAGTAGCCTCCTGATCCAACTTATATCCATCATGAATGTTTCATTCAATACGAACACCGAGGAACTTGCTTACGACCCCAAGGTCCTTGAGCTCCAGTACTTCCATTTCGTCAAAAAACTTATCAACCGCTTCTGACGTGCTTCCAGTGACCAATAGGTCATCCACATATGCTCCAACTAGCACGGTACCATCCACACCACGCCTGACAAATACGCAGGTATCGGTGACGCATTGTTGAAAGTCCAACCCTTCCAATGTTTGGCACGCAGTTCATGCCATAGCCTTCCAGCCTGTATGAGGGCGTACAGATTTCTTTCCAACTTTAAAGAAAGTTCATCATTCGATTCCACATCAAAAACTTCATATAACCCCCCCCCCGGAATCTGCATACCTTGTGGAATCTTCAGATGGATTTCACAATCATCTTCCGCTTTTGCTTTCGGGTAGGTGCTCGGCACATCACCGTGCCGCGCCGGTACCCCCCAAATATGTGACATGGCCAGGATCACCTTTACGTTGTCGACTTCCATGACTGTCGAAAACGTGAAGTGGTAATCCTGGCCATAAACTTGGCGATCACCGCGCGCCACCAGTCGAGCCTTATAGCGCTCGACTGTTCCGTCCGCGCGCAACTTAGTCTTGTACCCCCACTTAGTGGGCAGCAACTTCTTGTCTGGACGGCGATTGATAATTTTCCAGGTCCCAATTTCTTCAAGCGCTTGCAGCTCCTCCTGTTCCGCCTTCGTCCCCAAGTCGGAGTGTGCGCCTTCATGAGTCTCCTTGTATGTAATGGGGTGCCATTACATAATAGATATTCAAGTTAGAATATCACAGTTTAATTTCAGACGCGTTGTCTGAAATTTAAATAAGAGATTATAAGTTATTATAGTCTAAGAAGGAAAAGTCGATTCGGTATAAATACCGAATCTTGCAGGTTAACTAATAGTACAGTTAGTTAAAGACTTGATATTATTATATTAATTAGTTAGTTACTATACTATTAGCCTCTAAACCACCCATTAAATAAACACTCTTAATTTTGCGTTCTAGATAACAAGTGAATATTAATATATTTACTTTATTATAGGATTAGTTGTTACCAACTAATCCTGCCCTAATTGTATTGCGCGCTTCCTCGCAAAATACAGTGTAAGCCTGTAACAATCTCAGTCGTGTTACATTGTAGGACTTCGGATCAGGAACTGCAATCTTGGAAGCAATCCCACTGTCAACTGTTTCCGCCACAGCGTAAACGCACATCGCGTGCTCCGAAATTTCAATTTCAGTTTCTTCGACTTTGAAATTGTTTCCATCAATCGAAGTTTTATTTCCAATCCCACTCTCTTGGTCTTTCACTTCTTCTTGCTGGTTTTTTCCAGCTCTGCTGCCTTATGCGTCTTCTTAATCACTCGTCCAGATTTTCTCGGCGTCTTACGAGCCTTCTCACTCTCATCTTGCACTTCAGAGTGTTCCGATACGTCGGTTTCTTGGGTCGGCTTTGCACTTGAGCGTCCTGCAGCGCGTTTCTTCATCTCTTCTTCATCTGCAACACCCATCGCCCTTGTAATTTGGTCACTCGCCTCCTTGTCCAGTGTTTCAATTGCACTGACATGGCGAGTGACCGTCACCACCCTGTATTTCAGCAAAAGCACCTTAAATCCCTTGGTTTCATCACTTCGACCTAAAATCAATGCCCTTTCGGCATGTTTGGCAAGGGTCTTTTTCTTGGGATCACGCCACACCATGCACGGCGACCCAAACACTACAATTTCCTTCAGCGACGGTTTCTTGTGCGTCAACATCTCGAATGACGACACTTTGCCCGGGTTCGAACGGGTCGGGGTACGGTTTAAAATGTAAGATGCGTATTCCGCCGCCTCGGACCAGTACATTAGCGGTACCCCCGACCCAAAAATCATACACCGGACTATGTTAAAAATGGTCCGGTTCATCCGCTCGGACTTTCCATTGGAGGGTGGATTGCCAGCCTCCGTAACTTGTCGACGCACTCCAGTTCTTTTGAAGAACAATTCTACTGTCTTGTACTCACCGCCTCCATCCGTGCGCAAAACGTGAATTCGACACTTGAATTCGTTTTCGAACCAAGTTAAAAAATGCTCAAACATTTTCGCCGCTCTATCTTTCGTTCGAGCGGCGAATACACGAACGTAACTTGAAAAATGATCCACAAACACCACCAGATATCGGTTCCCACGCCTGTCGCGCGGTGTGATCGGACCCTTCAAGTCACTGCATATCACACCGCCGACTCGTTCAATTGGCGAATTTTCACCCGAATCTGTCCTTGGCTGCGGCTTCCTTGATCCCTTTCCTCCAGCGCAGGTTAGGCAATTGGGTCGACTACTATCTGTCAACTTGATGCCTGACCTGGGGTCCTTGGCTAACTTTTCGACCGTGTCGTATTCCAAGTGACCCAAACGGGTATGGAAGTGATGGAGAGTGCATTCCTGCACATCACCATCAGGTTCCGCAGTGACAGCATTCAGCAACATATGCTTGAACTGCTGCGCGCGCCCGCTCAGCTTTTCTGGCATTAATTCTGCCACGAAAATCGATCCACAAATCCGAATTGGAAACAGCGTGTTTTCATTCCACTGTATCGTTAGTTTCCCAAACTTTTACACTATTTTGCACCCTTTTTCATGCAACTTGCCAAGTGAAATCAAATTCTTGGCAAGTTTGGGTGCAAAATATACTTCACTGAGCTCGATCGAAATTGGATCGGCATCAGGCGTAACCAGCTTGATTTTACCAACCTTGGTCACCGCCAATTTTCCACCGTCGGGCAACAAAAAATCATCTTCGGGCCCACACGCGACTGCATCGACAAGCAAATTTTCGTCAGCCACTAGATGCCTACTGGCACCGCTATCGACGATCCACGTCAGTGCAGGCATGTCATCTCCGACAGCCATTCTAGTCAAATCAACTTCGTTCTTAATTTCAATGGTCGACAACGCGACTTTTCGGTTCCATTGACCGCTGGACCCACCTTGATCCTTGGAGTTTGCATTCCTTGGCGTCTTTTTGCCTCTATGCGGGCACTCCCTCTTTATGTTCCCAGGCTTTCCGCAGCCGTAGCATCTTCTTACAAAACCGGTCTCCGTTACCGAATTTGCATGCATACGAGCGGGCGGCCTGATTTTCGGCGTATCTTCATCAAATTCCTGCGCCCACGATATTAATTCTTGCGCATGGCACAGGTAATCCTCTCGCATAGAGTTGTACCTGGCCATGATTGTAACATTCAGGCGGGGCGCAGCGAATTTGACTATGTTCTCAACCACCATCCTTTCGCCCATCCCGCTCTCGCGAGCCAGGGCTACCAGGTACAGGTAGTGCTCAGTACAAGTCCTTTTAGGACTCTTCTCTGAAGCAAACCACACTGCAGCCTGGTGGGGGGAGATAGTCACTCGAAATGCCATATACATGAAATGCAATATCGCCAATAATTCAGGGGCAGCTTGCCACCACGTGCCTATATTTGCACGGAAATAATCCCCTGCCACCCCTTCGAGATATTCTCCAAGCTTGTTTACTTTAAGGCGCTCAGTCCACACAAATCCAGATGTCATCTCGGCTATCTCAACAGCCTCGATGAAGAGATATACCCACTGCTTGAAACCGGCACCGAGTCCGGGGAACAGTTCAACCCCTGAAAACTTCTCGATGCCGAGCTTCGGTATTTTGGCATACGACGCTTGCAAATGCTGTGGGGAAGGGGCGGGCGCTGCCTGCCGGAACTGCATTCCGGGCGTCTGCGCCGCCGGTGCATGTACCCTGCCCGCACTCGGTGTGTTTCCCGGATTGTTCGCCGGGAGCCTAGCCGGGTTCGGCCTGGCTGCTCGACCGACCTCATTGCCGATGTCGTCAGCCAGGTCATTCAGCGTCATCTCCTTACCGAATGGCCCACAGTTTCTTAGCGACTCCCGGAACATACTGTTCCGGGGAGCAAACATCGGGTCCTGCTTCAGTACTGCAGGCGTGGCCGGCGCGGCAGGCGCAGCGGCCGTAGTAGGCGCAGCAGTCGTAGTAGGTGCAACCACGGTGCTTGCGGTGGATGCGCGCGTTTGCGCATCTTCCATCGACTTCATGCGACTCTTCATGTCCTTCATCCCATCGAGGATGGCCTTCAGAACCACTTCCGGCTCGAAATCCGATTCACCACCACTATCCATGGTAGAATCAACGTAAATTCAAAAATATACGGCGCACAAACACGCCAACAAATCCAGTAACCCTCCGAAAGTGAGGGGACTTCCACTAGTACTTAGAACTGTAACCACTCGAGAGATAACCACTCGAAAAAACCACAAGAAAAAACCACTTGCGCACAAAACTTAAAATTCAGCAGAAAATGACACTTCTTGACACACGAGGCCACTTGGGCTCATAACCTGTTGGCACAGGCGACTTGGGTAGCTTGAATTCGTGTTCTTGTTTGGGCTGTAGCAGCTCTCAATAGCTGTAGCCCGCAGTGTCGTTTTAGGCTGCTCTAAGTTTGTAAAAAATCAGAAGTCATATATATTAATCAAATATAAACAATTTAAGTCACTGACTCGAGCTTAATATTCCTAAGCGCTACTGACTTAAAACCTGTATACACCATACATAAAAAATGTTATCAGCCAATCCGTTTCCACCATATGGCTTACCTTGAAAGCCCATCATGGCTACATGGAAAATCAACAAGGGACATTCTGATCCTCTTCTTCGAATCTCTCTAAAATCTTATATTAGCTAAAATATTACTAATGACTATATGGACACAATGAGATTATATGTTCGATAGAAGCAGCTGCATAGTTCCCACTTGGTCTCCTTGACACCTTCGCAGTATGTACGTTGTTTTTAGAGAGCATGGTCCAAGACATTTACCGAGGAAGGGTTGCTCGCGTAAGTCGCTAGAAACGTATTTATTGATTTGGTTGAGAAAAAATACACGTCGAAAATAGTGCTTGTTTTTGCCTGCCTCACTCCGTACTATTATTACTGCCATACTCGAGTCGAACATGTGACGATGTACTTCGACGTGCGTGGCCGGTTGCCATCCATTTAGAATCGCCTCAATGGCTTGGAGACTCCGTTGACTTGTTTCCGGAATGTACCACTACGAGAGGACAATGGCCAAGAGGTGACACGCCATGACAAGACCAGCACCGAGACGGAACAAGGACATACGACACGAAATGACATCTCGAACGAGCGGGAGGAGCTGCGTCAGTCCCATCTGGACAATCGCTTCCCAAATCATGACAAGACTTATCGCTCCGAGATGTTGCTTGACGGAAAAGAGTTCACTCACGAGGATCACGGGCACGACTCCAAGACCCACTTGATGCCCCGCATTGGCAAAAATAATCTCGGCCCAGCCGGAATCACACAGGAACGCGTCCGTGTCGCCCGTTCCGTTCGAGATCGAGAAGAGTAGAAACACACACGCGATTGCCACTGCATACGCTCCACGTTGCAGCGCCACGAGCCGTCCTCTTCTATCCACAAGGTAGTAACAAGCGACAATCCCCGTCGCGGCAGCTCCTGTGACCGTTAGAGTCACACTGAGCACATCGTCTTCGCTTCCTTCCACAACGCCCCCAAAATTGTAACATGGAACGAACGATCCAATCTATGCCTCAACGTGGATGTTATCATCGGCTCCAGTAGAAACCCACTCACTGCACGTAATGTCACGAGGCGAATGCACAGCAGCACGGGACGAAAGAAGGCACCATGATGTCGTCGCGCCGTCGCTTTTGCGAGCACTTGGGCATGAATCATTGCATTGGTCTCCTGCTCGGCTACACGTCCGTCCTGCGTAAACAATTCATAGAGCACTTGAAACGACGCGTCGCGATCATCGTGTCGTGCCAGGAGACACGTGGGTGAATCCGGTAGCTTTTGCGTCAAGAGTACGAGGAGGAGAGCTGGGAACGTGCCAATCCATGCCAAGAGTCTCCATTCACTGACGTTCAAGCCAAGACAGTCACGACAGAGAGACAGAAAGCGTGCGCTTAGAGCGACATAACTCATGTCGCCCAGCGCTGAAAGAAATTGTTGGAGACAGACGACCCGTCCACGAGTATGCGCGCCACTCACTTCGGCCAAATAGATCGGTACAATGACGTTGATCATGCCAGCGGCAGCTCCGAGGAAATAGCGACCGAGTAAGACCGTAACTTCGCCACAAGCAAACCCAACGAGTACCAAGCCAAGCAGAAACGGCAGGGCGGCGAGCTCGAGCGTCCCCGCGCGCCCTAACCGGTCTCCACAATACCCCGAGATGGCTGTGCCAAGTATGGTACCTAGATAGAGACACGGTCGATAGAAAAACACGGTATGAGCGTGGCTTGTGTGAAAGAGCTCGATCTGCATGGTGTAGAGCCTTTGCGTAGAGAGGGGGAAGAGCATGAGCCACGCCAAAGCGATGCCGCAGCTCCTAAAGCAGCGACGTGGAGGGCAAAGAAGGCATTAGATTGATGCGGAAGACGCTTGGGCCGATGATAAGCGGGACTGGAAGGAAGTTGATTCAGTACAAGCACAAGAACAAATGGAGAAGTGGAGGGGTCGAGTACCGAGAGTTCAGGGGCGTGGTCTCAGACGGCTCAGACGTCTGAGAGAGCGTGAGAGGTGCTGAAATGTAAGAAAAAA
>CM047584.1:1448536-1465162 GCA_026184515.1 Peronosclerospora sorghi | reverse complement strand
ACGGGCAGCGTGTTCACCAATCAGCTCGGCAACACGGAAAGGACCGTGCCACATGTGAGCCAGCTTCTTCGCATAGCCCTCCTTCACTCGGTATAGGTACAACCATACCCTCGCCCCTGGTTCTATACCGTGGGGTTGGACCTGGTCGTTGTTCCGGTCTGCCCGGTCTTGTGTAGCTTGACGTAACTTTTCGTTGACAATTTCTCTTGCATGATGGTAATGTTTCTGGACCTGCATGCGCCAACGTCGAGCATCACGATCGCGGGTCCGAGTGCAGCCAATAGGTATCGCGGCTTCAAGAGTGGACCGGGGGTCCCATCCATACGCAAGATAAAAAGGCGTTTCTCCTCGGACCCGATCGGTCGACGAGTTGAGTGCAAACACCAGCCTTTCTGCGTATTCGTCCCAATCGCGCTGGTCTGGATCGGCAACGTACATCTTGATTGCTCTTGTAATAGTTTGTACCATACGTTCTGCCGATCCATTCGCTTGCGGACGATATGCCATCGTCGCGCTCTGTTTCTGGCCCAGCATATTGTTAAACGACCGGAACACCTCGGCCATGAAACCGGGTTCTTGGTCGTGTCTGATGACCTCGCTGGCGCCGAACCTTCGGAACACGCATTCTTCGTAACTTTTGGCGATCTGCTCGGCAGACCGGGACGCACTTGCCTTCGCAATAACTAGACCGGTGAACAGGTATACCCAGATCAACAACTCAGTATTGCCATATGTCGATTTAGGCAGCGACGGTACATGTTCCATCGCTATGACCTGGAAAGGGTAGGTAGCTTCGATATTTCTGGGCGATCGCCCCTTGATTACCGGTCTACCCTTTCCGGTCTCGCAATCCGTACAACAACCCACATATTTCTGTACACTTCGGAAAAGACCTCTCCAGTGAAAGTGGGACCTGATCTTGTGATACGTTCTGACTATTACCTGATGCCCCCCTTCTAGACTCACATGGTAGTGATGGAGGACATCCGGCTGCAGCAACTCAGGTATCACCAATTTCGCCAATCGGTCCCGGTCTGCACTGTCTTGGTCGGCATCGCGGCAGTAATATAGTATACCATCCTCATCCACTTCGTAACTGTCTGCGATCTTGGCACATTCTTTCGCTTGACCATTCGTCAACTTAGACAATTCACTGCTCAGGTAGGTCTTCAAATTCACAATCCATTCTTCTTCGTCCTGCGCCTTGAGGATCCGTTCTGCCCTTAGTCGTTGCACAACAGATTCACTCAACCGTTCCTTCGGGAACGGTTGGTGGGACTTCCGAGCTTTCGGTCTAGTCGCGACCATCACATGCACCTGGTCCGGAGCGTTCTTGGGTCCGATCACCTCGGGGAGCCTGTTTATATTCATCAATTCATCAAGAACGGCCTCCTCGGTGATCGTAGCCCCGGTCTGGTCTCGCATGGCCTTGGCCGCGAGGTAGTCGGCGCTTCTGTTTCAGTCCCGTTTCACGTGCAACAGCTCGTGGTTGGGATGGTCTTTCAATGCCTTCATTACCCGATCATTTAACGACCTCAGCCGTGGAGCCTTGCAGTCGATCTCTCCGGTGATCTGCCTGATCACTAGGTTGGAGTCACCACATATGATGACTCGTCCCTTCTCTTGCGACGACAGCAGGTCCAGACATAGAAGTAGACCTCGGTACTCCGCCTCGTTAACAGTAATGTCCGTCGTGAAATCGGCAGCGGCTGCAACTATAGACCATTTTGGCAACTTCCACAATATGGCACTATAGGCGCCGACCTTCTTCTTCACGCTTGCTGATCCGTCAAAACTTAAGACCAAGAGCTCTTCATCATGGTCGACGGTCGGTGGCGGTCTCGAAACTGACTGCCGAGGTTACTTCCTCGGGGCAATCGCTATCAATGCCTCGTCGACTTCAGACCGAGGGGTGATACTGGCGGTTAATGTGCCCAATATCTCTACTCGCCCCTGGTGCACTTAACGACCTCGAGGGTCCACTGCGACAAGACCGCCGACCATCTGCCTAGACTTCCGTCCATCGCATTGGCTAATAATAGCCAGGCCAAAGTAGACCGCCTTGACAGGACCTTTATAGGTCGGCTGACCAGCAGGTTGTAACACACATCCAGAATTCGTAGCAACGCCAGAACTTCTTTCTCGACAATTACATAGTTCACTTCATTTGGCTTCAGCGTTCTGCTCGTGAACGTGACCGGATGGTACACACCATCATGATCTTGTACTAGAGTGGCCGTGATAGCCCACTTACTGGCATATACAATAATGTTCGGCACTTTTTCGGGAGCGAAATGCTTGAGAATCGGTGCCGTCGCCATCTTAACCTTCAACATACCAAAGGCAAACTGTGCACGCTTCATATGATCTTCGGCCTCCACTTGCGGACAAACTGCAGCAAGACCAGAGTCGGCGCCCTCCTGTTAAGTTGCCCGATCTCCTTCGCGCAACATATGACAGTCAACTTCCCGGAGCTCGTACAGCACAGCCGCGTAGATAGCAAAGTCTTCAATGAATCGGCTATAATAATTCAAGCTTCCCAGGAAGGACTGCATTGCCTTCAGCGATCTGGGGAACGGGAGGTTACTCAGTGAATCCAGGTCCTTGGGATTAGCCTCTAGACCATTGTTCGAGACCATATGGCCTAAATAGGCGACCTTGGACATACCCCAAAAACTTTTCACGGCACTGATAGACAGGTTCCAGCGGTCGCATGTCTCCAACAATCGTTCAACCTTCTCGCACAGATCGTTCCATGACGAGGCAGGTATCAGAATGTCGTCGATGTACGACCGCCTCCCTAGAACGGACGGTCCTCTTTACCGATCGGGTTCACCATCTCTAAACACATCATAACTTTTAACAGGGTCCCGATCGGTCTTGATCTTGAAGTGTCCGTACAATGCGTTGTCTATCAGCCTTTGATAGATCTGGGGTGCGTTCTTCAGACCGAACGGCATACAGTTCCACTCGAAAAGACCAAACGGTGTCACAAATGCGGAAATCTCACGGGCTCGATCAGTCATCGAGACCACTCAAAATCCACTTGCCATGTCCAGCGAACAATACCACAAGGTCTTGTCCAGGTCTTCCAACAAATCATTAATCAGCGGCATCGGGTACACCATAAGTTTAGTTAACCGATTTACCAGCCGATAGTCGATGCACAACCTAATGTCGACGCCGTTCTTCTTGATAACAATTACGATCGGCTAGGCCCATGGCGAGGTCGACAGTCTAATAATCTTGGTAGCCAACAGTCCTTTGATAAGATCAGAAAGCTTTTCCCGGTACTGTGGCGCCACGCGTCGACATCGCTGAGCAATCGGCTTGGCATCTCCAACGTCAATATCGCAAATCGCACCACGGGCTGCAGGTGGTAAGGCATTTCCCTTTACGATCAGCAGATGTCTTTTCTTCCATATGATATTCTTCAGCTGCTCGATCTGGTCTGGACTGTTAAGGTCTTGATCACCCACTTGTAAATCATCCATTGTAACTTCGGTAGAGTCGGCAGACACTTCAGCGAGGACGCCATTTAGCTTTCCAGCTCCTGAATGTACTGTTCCCCGCCTTCATGTATACAGACTTGTTCATCTTCTGGGGTGATATCACCTAGACCATCTGGACCGGATGAACGCCCCTGGTCTTGATCGACGGGCTGTCCTTCACTGATATCGGTCTGATTAGGAATACCGTCATGGTCCGACCTAGCAACTTCATATTCCCCTTCTTCCGTTTCTTGCTCCGCTGTCGCCTGGTCTTGTGCTGACACCACGTTGACTAGTCTCGGCTCGTCTACTTGATGGTCCACCGTTCCTGGGGACTGCGGCGCCTTTCTTCGGACCAACATCTTTTTTGGGGTGACATAACTTGGTCTTTCCACTAAAGGTGAGGCATCCTCTTCCACCGACCCATCATCGCTGATAAGATCGGTGGTCGATTGGTACGCCAGGTTTTGCCACTCGACATACCACCTCGAACTAATCGAGACGAACCCCATCTTCCTTGGTACCTTCCCTTCTGCTAACCACATGCCGACAATAGTGTTATTTTCCAGTGTCAGCGGCTTGTCACCGATATTGGTAACACGGACAAAATCACGTCGACCAGCACTCTTTACGAAGGTCGAGACCCACCGATCTCCCCTGGTCAACCACAACTTCCTCGAACGAAAACCTTTCTCAACCGGGGTATCGGCAGACCGACCAACTGGGATAGTGAGGTCTTGGTCCCACCGGACCAGATCGGTATACGAACCGTACATAGGTCTTCGACCAGCCAACTGGACCTGGACCTCATCCGGGAGCGTAAGCACTCCATGTGACAGGTCTAGTTGAATACCAGCTGGGACCATGAAATACATTCCTAGTAAAGCGTCTTGACCAGCCAACTTGCCAACCCAAGCGCTGAAAAAGTAGACCAGCGATCCAGACAAAGTAATTTTCACACGCGTTCTTCCTTTGGTCATATAAGAGTTTTCGCCGATCCCGACGCATTCTTGTCTCTGGGTATCGTCTATACGACATCCGAACTTACGAGCAAAGGCGGAATCGATTATCGAGACTTCAGCTCCAGAGTCGAACAACATCGTCGCTTTCTGGTTATTAATATTGCCACAGGATTTCGCCTGCTTGAACCATTTATCATGCGCGTGATACTTCCAGTATCCGCGGGATTCTCCAGGCAGCAAGTCCAACTGCATAACCACCTTGGTCCGGGAGTACTCATCGGTCTTCATACTGTAGACCGGATGGTCTGGGTCGACGCAATTTGGAATAGAACGTGTATTGTCGGTCTTATCCTCCTTGCCGACATATGCATAGATGTGAAACGTAGAACGCTCGGCTCGATCCAGATTCCAACCTGGCGAGCGTTCTAGTTTAACATCTTTTCTGCTTCCGGCGGCAGCATCCCCGCGTGCTTGTCCGGCACGTACCACTTGCGCATCATGTTAAAAAATTCTTCAATCTTGCAGTGGCCGGCCTCGTGGATCTCTCCACATGACTTGCATACGAAAAGGCAGTGGTCAGTCGGGTGGCCGCGTCTCTCGCACTTCTTGCACACCATCTTCTTCAAGCAGTTTGGACCATCATATTTGCCCAACCCACAGTGGGAGCACTTCTGACGAGGTCAGTCCGGATCGGACTTGCTTCCGTTCCTTCCCTTCCGGTCTACCTGGTCGGGCTTCGACCTGGTCTTTGGGGCAGGTCCCGCAACATAGACGTAACGATACTGGTCTTCATCCGATGACTCTTGGCTGGATTGACTTCCACTTTCCCCTTCCGATCCCGTGCTGTCTTCGGCTACGATTGCCTTGACCGCTCGGGTCGGTCTGGTCCAGGGTCTCTTGACCGGATCGGTCTGGGTCTGGGTCTTGGATCGGTAGCGACCTGATCCACCAGCACTCTTCGTCCTCATGCTACGCGACTGCTGTAGCTTCCGTAGAGTCTGTTCAACTTCACCCGCGTCCCTAAGACGCAGCAGAGTAAGCTGGTCCGCCAGTTCTTGATCGTCAAGGGTACTAATATAGTGACCCACATGTTCTAAGGCGGCACCGTTCGGAGGGTTATTCTCTTTGATTGTTATGCCGGCGCGAAGTGCAGCCACGTCCAACCGATACAAATACTCGATCGGCGTTTCGTCGGCCCGCTTCTTCATATGGTGGTACTTACGGGCGCTTGAAAATCCGGAGTTACAATATTGACCTTCAAACTCCGCACATAACAGGTCCCAGTCAGACCGGACGCCCCGACCCAACTGTTGTATCCAGTTCGCAGCCGATCCTTTTAACAAATCCCGGAAGATTAAACAACGTTCGCTTTTTTGGGGTCTGGTCTCGCAGAAACGCAGACTTGACCCGACTGAACCAAGACCGGGCCTGGTCTTCATCAGCATCCTTTCCGGTGAAGTCCTTGAGGTCGGTCGTCGCGGTCATACGGATGCGCGGAATCGCAGCAGATCCAAAGTCGTAGGCAGTAGTGGAGGCTAGGTTAGCCTTGCGCACCTTGCCTGCGCCTGTACCATCTGACCCACCATGGTAGTCAAGACCGCCGACCGACTCCATATCACAGTCACTTGTCTTGCTTGGTCTACGCGGTCTTGCCAGTTGCGGCTTGCGCCTTCCCTTGCCGGTTGGTTTATCACTTCTAATAGGCTTATACATAGATGTTACCGATTCCATATCCACATCCTGCAAACATTGACACCTTGACAGGTAGACCGGTCTTGGACATGTGGGCGCATAGGTGGTCTAACCCGTTCTTCCATGAAACGTTGCATCATCGTCTCAAACATGGCTTGTACGTTGGCTGGCGTCATGGGCAACGTGTTGATACCCTCCTTTTGCGTAACTGAGGCCTGTGGGGCTTGCTGATGCCCCGACTGGCAAACAGCCCTTTGCTGCCGCATGTCCCTTTTTTGTTCAGACCGGGCATGGTCCACCCCCATGGTCATCCGCTCGACACCGGTCTCCAACTCTGATGAGCTGTTAGAAGCCGGTGGAGACTGGTAGATCGATTCATCATCGGAACCAATGTCAACAAGCTCAGTGGAGGCTTCGGCGACCTTCATTGCCGTGGTGGGAGTTGGGCGGCGAACCGCCCCCACCAGTGGCACCAAACGGTCGTGGAGGTCCGACATCGACGCCTCCAGTCTCCAAGCATCAACTTCAAACAATTTATTGACACCGGCGGGGCTCCGCATTTTAATGCCAACCTCCGCCAACATCGCCACCAAATTCTTGACGAGCAGTAATGGTCGATCACTCTGGATCGGCTCGGTAGTGGGACCGAGAAGACGGTCGGGGATATGGAGGTCCAACACCCGAAAGACCTGGTTTTGGCGAACAAATCGCTTCAATTCAAAAACATAATACATCTTGTCCAGGTCTTGTTCGGTGATATCCTCATCCCCGACCTTCGACTTTTCTTCGAAGTCGTCTTCGTCGGGTGGCATTCCCAGCCCTTTTCTGGGCACCTTGGGTACCTTGGGGACTTTAGGGAGGTAGACCGGATCGTTCCAGTCAGCCTCCAAGTAATTTTCATCTTTTAGTTTTCCATCAATTTTTTCATTCATACACATAGGATCAGGACCAAGGTCCTGATCCTTTCCGAAACTATAGCAAGACCTGCTATAGTCCCGATCGGCTCCGGTGGGAGCCTTTTGGGGAGGAAAAAACTTATTAATCCCGATCTGGTCCTCCGCCAGGCCAGATCGGACATCGCCATCTTTATCAACAACGAGAACGTAAGGCGATAACCTTTCCTTACGTCCTCTCCAGAACGACTCCATATTCAAATCATTCAAATATTCGAATCCAATTTTTGATGGAATATCAGCACAGTGATATCCACGATCACCAAGTGATCCGGGCACGCGCACCATTGTGGTGGAGTCAAGTTCGAAATCGAAAACATTAGCATCGATAACCTGACTACCACCATCGCGCCCAGCCTTCCAACTTTCGGAGGGGGTACTCCGCGGACCACCACTCGAGATCTGGTCCGATCGTCCGCTGCAAGCAGACGACCGGTCGTCATCAGAACCCACTTGGTCCGATTGTTTAGTGTCCATCTCACCTTGTGTACCCGATGGAATGGGCTAGTTACACACTCGGTGGATCGGGATCGCAGATTGGATCGAACCGGTCTTGAATATAGAAGACCGATCTGGGTAGGTATCTCTGGGGCGGAACTCTTCATCCCAGACACAAACAGACCAAAACCACTTCCAAGAGATAACTTCCAATATGTCGATCGTCCAAACGATCAAGACCTGACCAATACGAAATAATAGAGGGTAGACCAACCGTTCCGGTCTAGCCCCTGACCAATACGAAATAAGACCAGAACCGGTCTAGTTTCCAACCAATATTAAAACAAGCCAATATGACCGCGTAAAGACCCAATATGCTCGTGAAACTCCACAAACGATATCTCCACGCCAACACCAATCCAGTGAATAGCACGTTCCAAACGTACTTGAGTTGAGGTGTTGAGATCGCCAAATCCTACTCCCGTCGAGGGACTTCCGGTGGGCCAAAGTGCGCGTGCGGCACGTCCAGACCGGGTATAATGGGCGAGAGGGGATAATTCGACCCTCTGCCCCCAAACACTCCGCGGCGGGCGGAGGCGACTAGTGTAGGAAAAGGGAAGAACGGCGACCCCTAGCTGTGGTGTGAACCAAGACCAAAAGAGGTTTCAGCCACTTATCCGAAAGCTAAAAGATTTCCTTACTTAAAGGTATAACCTCTGTCCTAAAAGGTAAAACCACAACTAAAATACTACTACCCTATAGTCCCTAAATGTACCCCCACAAAAATATGTAAAATACCCAAAGTCGGGAGACTCACCAAAACTTGCGTTCTTGACACTTCTTGAGTCTGATAGGCTGAAAAGCCCCCCTTGTTTAAACCAATCCGAAATTAGACCAAATTCCTTGACAAAACTTGACCAGAAGTGTGCCAAATCTTGGGCACGCTTCTCCACATTATCTCTTTCAGCTGCTTGATCAGCCCTCTTCTTATCCACATATGCAAAAATACACAAACCACAACGCTCGTCTCGTACCAGATTCCAACCTGGCGATCGTCCTAGTTTAAGAAATCTTCAGCTTCCTTGGGCAGCATTCCAGCATGCTTGGTGGGATTGTACCACTGGCGGATGCGGTTGTAAAACTCTTCCATAGGGCACTTGCCCGCATCGTGAACTTCGCCACAGGCTCGACAGACTTATAAACACTGATCGGTCGGATGTCCCTTCTTTCCACACTTGAGACAGGTCAGGCGCTTCCAGAAACGAAGATTATCGTGCCTGATCGCCCCACAATGACTGCATTTCTTCATCGCCCCTTGATCGACTGCACTTAAATCACTTCGATTACCCGATCGGGACTCGCTAGGCTGATCGAGCGCCCCTGGTTGGTCGCGTATAGAAGAAATCATGTAACGGCGCTGATCTCCATCGCTTCCACTGTCGTCGGCACTTGATTCTTCACTTCCAGACGACACCTTGATCGCGCTTACTGCTTTGGGCTTTCGCGCTGGGGCCGGTGCCCGAACATCGCCGAATTTCGGGCGGAATCGGCTGGTACCTACGGCCGCCGTTGGCTGGTACCACCTATTACGTGCATACGCTCGCAATGTCTCTTCCAGGTCTGCCGCGGTGTTCAACCGAAAAAGATCCAGTTGATCAGCGAGCCCGCGATTGGCCAATGTATCCAAGAAATGCTGTACATGTTCACGTAAATTCGTGGGCGATCCATCCCTGATCGGCAACTTGGCTCGCAATCCCGCCACATTCAACCGGTGCAGATATTCTATTGGCTTTTATCCGACCGCTGCTTTGTAGAATAGTACTGGAGGGATGCCGATTGTCCACTTCCACAATATTGCACTTCAAACTCATCCACAAGATTTTTCCAACTTGGTCGAGTGCTTCTACTCAGCAGGCGATGCCAATTGCGCGCTGGTCCTTTTAGTAAATCGCCTAGGATTAGACACTTTTCAGGATCAGAAGCTTGATCCCGCATAAATGCTGACTTGAGGTGACTAATCCAATTCCGCGCTTGATCTTCATCCCCTTCCTTTCCCGAAAATTCTTTTAGATCACTGATCGCAGACATCCGAATCCTGGGAATCGTCTGTTGATCAGGCGTCCCAGTATGTGCGGACGCAACGGTGGCTCGTCGTGGTAGTGTGATCGGCTCATCTGGGTCAATGTACTCGCTCTGGGATCGTTGATCATGGAACGAATATACCGATTCCATGTCAACGTCCTTGACCGTTGCCGATCTTTCTGGCTTCGAGTGCTGCTGACGCAGTGAATGCACAGATTCCATGTCAACGTCCTTGATCGACGCCGCTCTTCCAATATTTAGCTGGCGGTTTTTTTCCGCCGACGACTCCCGGTGTCAGCTTGCGTCTTTCTTCAGCCAGAAACTTCTCCATAGCCTTATCAAAGAATGTCTGCAGCGTGGACTTTTCGATACTTGATCATCTTCTGCTTTGATCGATTGAGGTTCCATCTTGATAGCTGAAAACTTGGATTTATCCTTCTGGAAAACTGTCATTCTGGTGATCTTGGGCTCTATACTCCCGACACTACTCGACTCCGCTTCAAATTCATCGCCTTCAGAAGGGGCAGATTCGTAGCACGATGATCCCGTGTGTTCTGCTGCGTTGTTTGACGGACCTGCTTCAATCTTCAACGGAGAGTGCGAGGGTTCCAACTTAGTGGTTTGACCCACGATAGGTAGCAATAGAAGAAACAACTGCTGGGTAGCTTCTGACAGATCTTCTGGATCCTGATCAAACACCTCTTCAGCATCGTAGGCGCCTGTCGTCAGACTTGCCTGCTTGATCAGGCGTGTTAGACTCAGTACGATCGTGAGCTTGTCCCTCCCATCCGTAACTGGCTGATCGACTGGTCCGTTCAGCTTCCCACTGATTATGACCCCAAGTAGGCTCATGATCGAATTCGTCAATAAGAAATCTTCCAGTTTTCCTTTATAAACCTTTCGGTAAAACGTTCTCACCAGATAGGCCTCCGTTGGTGGTGTACTTGATCGACTTTCGTCGCTCTCCGACCCATGCGTCTTCATCAACACCTTCGGCTGGTCGGTCTTGTAATACTTCACCATCGGATCCCAATCTGGATCATTATATACACATATATTTGGCGGATCATAACTTGCGTTATGACCCGCATGGGCTCCCGAACGAGCCTCGGGAGGTGGTTGAGGCTTCTCCTCCTTTATTTCATCAAGATTCCTCCCCAGTTCCTGATGATCAGCATTTCCTTTCTTCTTCAGGCATGACGACGGCGAACTGCCTTCCGTCGTCACAACCCCCTCCTCCTTTTCCACCTTTATCTTCACTTCTGCTTCCGCTTCCGTTTTCACTTTCACATCAGCGCCGTCTTGCGTAGAATCGCGGTGATATCCCGCGTCGCCCAAAGATCCGGGCACGCGCACCATTGTGGTGGATCGTCTGATCAAAGTTTTTGACGCTTGGTCAGGCGGTACCACGGCGCCCGGACTGCCGACTAACGAAGGGGGTCCTCCAGTTGTCCTTGACTGCTTGTGTTTCTGCTCACCTTGTGTACCCGACGGCTTAGGCGTGGGTCGCTCTCCAGGTGGCGGTGATGTAGACACGGCAATTCCTTGATGCAAGATTGGGGAACTTGTAATGAGTCGATCGAGGTGCTGATCAGACGTGATCCGGTGTAATCGAGCTCAAATCAGGTGTGAACAGGCTTGATCAGCAGTGATCAGGCTTGGGCAGGAACCGAAAGTCGTTGATCAGCTGTGATCAGGCTTGATCAGGCACAAAAAGTAGTTGATGAGCGGTGGTCAGACTTGATCAGGCTTGGTCGGGCACCAAAAGTAGTTGATGAGCGGTGATCAGACTTGATCAGGCTTGATCGGGCACCCAAAATAGTTGATCAGCGGTGATCAGACTTGATCAGGCTTGATCGGGCACCCAAAAGTAGTTGATCAGCGGTGATCAGACTTGATCAGGCTTGATCGGGCACCAAAAGTAGTTGATCAGCGGTGATCAGACTTGATCAGGTGCCAAACGTTGCTCAGGTATAAGATGGTGCGGTCTGCGAGTTGTAGATCGCGGATCACGAGTTGCAGAGTGTCGATCAAGTGTTGATCGGCGAAGGGGTACTTGATCAGGCAGTGGAAGTCTTCACTGCCCGATCACGGAGCCTCTAAGTCTTCAAACAGCTAAAGGAACACCCAAATATATGTATTCCTAGCCTAGACCTACGAGGAGGGGGGTAAATTTTGCTTAATCCACCTAGAGTTCCCGTGGGGCGCTTACAGCAGCCGAACTCTAGGGGCCAAACGCGAACCAAACGTGGAGAGGTGAGAGCACTGCTCAATCACACTCTCAAAACCAAAAAAAACTTTACTGAAGAACCGCTGACACAGCGGGCGGAGTTGCGGAGTGAGTTCTTGACACTCTACGCCTGCCGGTGGGCCAAAAATACACTAGGTGCTCCCGCCCGGGACGTAGAGATATATACTAGTGAGGGAGGCGCAAAGGTGCCGTCCCTGAAACGATCTGCTCGATCGTACGCAAAAGGAGAACTTTATTATTGCTTAAATCCTAAGAACTACCAATTTCCTAATATTCACCAATCAGATCTACCCGTTCCATCGTCCTCCGTCGACCAGTCGACCTGATTTGTCCGTCGTCCGTCGCCGCTCGTCGATGTTCGCGGAGTACCTGTACGTAATCTTCCCATCTTCCTATGCCCTGTCTATGTCCTGACTATGTGCACCACGGTTGTACACGCAACTGTATACGCCGTGGTACCCACAATCCTATACGATTACGTACCGATTCTGACCGTAATCGCCCCCCCCCCTAAATCAGGCCCTATAATAAGGCCCTAGAATGAGGCCCTATAATAAGGCCTTATAATAAGGCCCGCTATTGGGCCCAATTATAACACGCTTTACGACAGCCGCCCCTGATCCTCGTCCCAGCCGTACAGCGGTTGGGGCGAGGGTCGATCATGCCGTTTGATATCATGGATCATGTTACCGTTGGTCGGCTTGTCCACCATGACGTCATCGGCCAGGTGATAATCACCCACCAATCTGCCTGTCCTTTCTCCCGCCGATCAGGTCCCGTTCTATCAGGCTGTTGCTGTTAGTGGTACGCCCCTCGCGATCCAACGATCACCCTTCACCAACCGTGTCATCTGCGATCAAGCTGTCTCGATCAGGCATTCCTGCATTTCCATCATGCAAGCGATAACGGACGGCACCCCGGCAAACACCACCGACACTCCTGCCCTGGATCGGGCCTCAGCTGATCAGGCGATCGCTGCTATCAATCGGTCTTACAGTTTGCAAGAGGCCCTACACGCGCGTGATGATCAGATCGCCATGTTATCTGACTCGCTCGCGATGAGTGAAGACACGGTCGCGATGCTTCGGCAGCAGCTCGCTCGTGCCAAACGCGCTGTAGTGGAGCGAGATGTCGCGATCAAGCAGGACGCCTTCGAACAGCTCAAGCCATTGCGTGATTTCGTCGACACCACCGTCAATGATCTCCAGACCAAGTTGAAGACCATGGAAAGCGCTATGGCCGATCAAGAAAAACTCATGGTCGATCAACGCGCACAGATCCGGGATCTGGAAGGCCGTCATGCCCGTGATAGTTATCTGCAATCGGTGCATGAAGACACCATCGCTGATAAAACACGGGAGTTGGATCAACTTCAACAGCGCCTAGCCAAGTTACAAGAAGAACGCGATCGGGCTGCCTCTTGGAATCAGCGCTTGTTCGAACAGGTGCTCAGGCTCACTGCCGAGGTTGATAGGCGTAAACTCCAGTATCATCGCCTTCGAAAGAAAAACAAATCCGATTGCCTGAAGATGGACGAGTATACTGCCATCATGGCCCAGGCGCAGGAACTATCTGATAGGGCCAAGGGAGTGTCTGACCTCCAAACTGAGCTGGACGATCTGCACGCCACATATTTTCATCTGGAGAACGAACATTCCGCCATGCAATGCCGCTTCGATCAAGTTTCCGAAGAACGTGACACGTTGCGCCATCAAGTGCAGGAGGTTCAGGGCGATGTCACACAGTTACGCTCGTTCCACTCGGACCTTCAGTCTCAGTTGGCCGGTATGTCGTTGCGGATGCAGATCGCACCAGTTATCCGCACCCCTTCGGCGGGTTCTGATCAAGTTACACCGCCAGCTGGTCTTACCGCCTCTCCTGACGACTCGATCAGCCTCGCCGCCCCTTCGCCTAAAAGGCGTACTCGGCGTTATCGATCCTCCTCTCGGTTGAAGCGGCCACGCCTCCTTTCTCCTATTTCGGAGGCGAAGACGGAAGACGATGATCCCCCAATTCCTGATCAAGACGATGAAGGCGGATTTCCCGATCCGATCGCTTCTATTCCTTCCACTCCTACAGTTGGCGAGTTAGGGAGCGAGGGTCTACCTGATCAAGTCACGGCCGGGTCTCTGTTTCCGCGTACGGGTGATTTCCGGACATTGGTCGCGGTATCTGATGACGCCAGTGACGCCGACATCCTGCCGTGGACTCCAGATAAGCTTGGTGGGTTTGATCTGCGTAACGTCAAGGCCCAAGTGGTCTTTTACTACTTGACCCGCCCGGCAGGATGGTTGTTCCCGGCTGCAGTGCACGCCCCTACGGCTGATTCATGGTCCGGTCATTTGATCACCCAACCGGAAGTGGAGCTGCTGTATTCTCAATGCCCTTGGGGCGTTTTCATGATCATGTTGCCGCCCCTTTCTTTTCGATCATTCGGCTGGTTCGCTGACTTCGAGAAAAAGTGCCGGTCGTTTCTCGAACATCACGCGCTGGCGATCTGGGAGTCGACTCATTATCTCCCTATCGCTAAAGGCCTTCGCAAGACGGATGACTTCTTCCGGAATTATTACAACAGTGGCCGCAAACTAGGAAGTCGTGCCGGAGCGACCTGGAAGAGGGTCGTGGATTTCGTCCTGCGGGGAATGATCGACGGAAGATGCGATATCGACATTTTCCTGGACCCGTCGATCACCCATTGTGCTCGCAACCGTCCTTTGAAGTATGCCCCGGCCGATGATGGGGCGTGGTACCCAGGGTTCCTCTCGGACCCGCCACCCCGGACCCTATTGGACGCTTTGAAGGAGGTTGTTACTTTTGAACCTTGGCGGGTTCAATATCGTTCCTCCCCTGAAAACCACCCTGGCCGTAAAATCCCTCGGATTCGTCGCAAGTTCTTTGGGTCTAGTTAATCAGTTTATCGTTCCGCCCTTAATCAATAAGCAATCTTGATCATGCCATTTCCACTGTGCTTCTTTACTTCCCCATGCATGATATAAACCGGTATTCTGTCGTCTTATCTTCGTTACTCCATCACCGTCTCGCAATATCCATCGTAAACACATCACCTCAAGCCATTTATCGCTTCTTCATCCATTGTGAGTTTCGTCAATCATATTTCTTCGATCGGTAATTCTTCGATCCTAATTCATGACCAGTCTGCCGATCACGCATTAGTTGGACTCTTCGTCCACTTGCATCACGTCAAACCGATGTCTGTTGATCCTTTTCCTCTCGAAGTCCTTGATCAGAGCATCACAGTTTAAGTATGCCTCGTCTACCCACGACGGCTCAGCATAACCTTTCCAGTAAACTTGATATTCGCGTAACGTTCTTCCATATCTAGTCTTTCGACCTGATCGGAAATCGGTGATACGATCAACTTCAAATTCATCTGGATCTAGCGTTCTTTCCGAGCTGTCCTCAGGTAACAAAGATTCATCGAAGTCGAAACGCTCCTCTATCCCAGCTGTTAGTGCCGTAGTAGGGCGATCTGGAAATTCCTTGACCAATTTCAACTTGGACAGATGCACTACTGGGAACATACGATAGTCGGTGCCAGCCGTAACCAGTCTCGCCGCATGATTACCGATTACCTCATCAACTCTGAAGGGTCCATGCCACATGTGCGCCAGTTTCTTCGCGAACCCTTCTTTCACCCGATCAAGGTATAACCAGACCCTTGATCCAGCTTCGATCTTGTGTGGTGTCACTTGACCATTGTGCTTTTCAGCTCGATCAGCCACCGCTTGATGCAATCGAGCGCTCACTTGATCACGGGCGTAACGATAGTCCTTTTGCAGCTTATATCTCCACCGGCGAGCATCCCGGTCTTTACGCCGAATTCCGCCCAGTTGCAATGTCGATTCCAACGATGATCGTGGGTCCCACCCATACGCCAAATAAAATGGTGTTTCACCACGAATACGGTCGGGGGTTGAGTTCAGCGCGAATACCAGCCGCTCTGCATACAAGCCCCAATCTTTCTGGCCGGCATCTGCTACATACATCTTGATTCTTCGCGTGATCGTCTGCACCGTCCTCTCCGCCTTGCCATTCGCCTGTGGACGGTATGCCATAGTGGCACTCTGACGTTGTCCCACGATTTTGTTGAACGCGCGAAATACTTCCTACATAAAACCTGGTCACGATCGTGCCGGAGCACTTCGCTAGCCCCGACTCGTCGAAACACACACTCTTCATAATTTTCGGCGACTTTCTGCGCTGTGCGGGACGATACAGCTTTCGCGATCACCATACCCGTGAACAGATCCGTCCAAATCAGCAGTTCAGTATGTCCATCCGTCGATCGGGGTAGTGACGGGATATGATCCATGGCTATCACTTGAAATGGGTACGTAGCCTCGATATTCCCCGGCGAGATGCCCTTGATCGTAGGTTTGCCTTTCCCCGTCTCGCAATCTACGCATTGGCCGACAAACCTTTGTACGCTTCAGAATAGACCACGCCAATGGAAGTATCGTCTGATCCTCGGATATGTACGCCCTATGCCTTGGTGTCCTCCTTCCAAACTCACATGATAGTGGTGGAGGACATCTGCATGTAGGGTCTCGGGTAAGACCAGCTTAATCGAAAGGTGCCGATCGTCTTGATCATCTCTGTCATCGTTGTATTTTCTTTTAGCCATGTTTCCACAGTAGATCAGCAATCCTTGTTCATCGACATCGTAGCTGTCAGCAATTTTCGCGCAGTCCATAACCTCGTCTGCGTTCAATCGTGAGACGTCATCATACAGACAA
>CM047584.1:1409348-1435296 GCA_026184515.1 Peronosclerospora sorghi | reverse complement strand
CGCGGAAAGAGAAATGATGGAGTATATGTCTGTTGGGAAAATGATAGAAACAACGAAAGGTTCCGCGCTCATTGTCATTGTTGGCTGATTTGTTGGACTAATACTTTGGCCAATCAGAACGCTCCGACGGTCGAGCAGCGTGACATGCATCTTTTATATATATAGATTAAGTCGTAGGGGGACTGTAACAGGGTTACATTCGAGTCACATTTAGTAGATGGTACAATACGGTTGGGGTCAGTATTGACCGGTTCGAAAGGTTTTGAACCATTGGTTATTTTAACCAATCAGGGAAGGAGCCCTTGGGGGTGGCGTGTCAGCCATCCACGTGTTGGTACACAGGTGGTGTACACTACATTTTAGCTAGGTACGAATTTGGTAAGTTCTACTTAGTATTACATATAGTTTACATTAGTTTAAATTAATTTAGGCTAATTATATATTAATTATACATTCAGTTTACATTTTCACTCAACGACTACAGACGTACGACCTCGACCGGTCGCGCGTGTAGTGAGTGCAGTAGCGTAAGGGAAGTTCTTCCCTTAGCTGCCCCCTTGTTAAGGGAGCCTTGTGTTAAGGCATTAGCGAAAGATAATAGTAAACCAAAGTGGAATCTTGGCCCCGAGTAAGAGAGTTCTCTCTTACTAAGCCCTTCTATAAGGGCGTATCGTCTAAGTAGCGGCGAACGCTGCTTTAAGGAAAGTCTTTCTCTGTGCGCTAGCCGCACCGTGCGTGTACGCACCGGCTACATCTGGTAGCACTAGTAGTCAATCCAACACCTGTGTTGGTAGGTTACGGCATCCTCTGCAAGGGATGAATCAGGACGATTGGGATAGGTTGACCCTCGTCCAGCAGGAAGTCTTTAACAGGCTGTTATCCTTACTGGGTGACGAGGGTATGCAGATCCTAGTGGAGCAGGGCCTTGAGTCCGTAAAGGCAAGGGTCAATGCCCTCATCGCCCATGAGGCGAGTTTAGGTGGAAGTCGTTCCACGGGGGTGCGTCCCCCATTATCATTTAAGATAAAGGAGATCACCGGGGAGAAGGGTGACAACCTTTACGTGTGGTTGCGAGAGGTCGAAACGGACTTCGCCACAGCGAATGTGATCGCTGATCACTTGAAAGTGGGACTTGCATTGACCCATCTTACGGGCAAATCCCGTACATGGGCGTTTACGTGTCCGGATTCGGTCACGAGCGTGTTCCCAACCTGGGAAGTCCTTAAGCAAAAGCTTATGGACATGTTCGCCACGCCTGATCTGGTTTTCCAGAATCAGCTGGCGTTTTTGAGGTGCCGTCAGGGAACTAGGGACTTGGAAACATATGTCCAAGAACTGAAGACCCTGTTGGCAGGGATGTACGCGAAAGCGTATTCGGATGATGTGTCCATGCCCGTCTTCATGGGAGGCCTGAAAGAAGGGCCAGCACGTTCGGAACTGTTCCGATGCCGACCCCGATCCCTGGAGGAGGCGTTTAAGATGGCGTTGTAAAGAAGGATTTCTTGAAATAACTATAATTAAAGAACCAAAACAATATTTTTTTAAAAATAAAAAAATCATTTTTTTTATTTAAACGTAATTTTTTAGTTGAAATTAAAATTGTATTACCATTTTTTCCTACTTTTTTTAAAAAAATTTAATACATTGTCCTATTTTAATACCACTATTATCATTTATTTTTAATTTAGTTTGAGTTTAAATCATATTTTTATTTAACGTTGAGGAGAATATTTTAAGGCAGGACTTTTGTTTTAATTTTTATTTTTTAATCTTTTTTGTTTTTTAAAAATAATTGATTAATTGTTGACATGTAGCTGCTACGATCACAGAAAAAAACATCGCATTTTTTTCTTCTAAAGTTTTAGTTAATTCAGCAATAGTATATCTTTTTTGACCTATACCTACATAAATACAATATAATTGATTATTAAAATCTTTTTTTAAATGAGGTTCTCTTTGATTAATAATTGTATCAATCGCAATAGAAGTTTTACCAGTTCGTCTATCACTTATTATTAATTCTAGTTGACCACGTCCAATTGGAATTAAACTATCTACTGCAAAGCAGTATATAAAAGATGGACTATGGTAGTTATCAATGCTTGGTATATTTTATCTCGCCAAGCACTGCATACTAGCACGATGACGTTTGTTACGCTGGTGATTCCTTCAAACACTGAATATTATTGACAAAGATTGTGTCATGCCTTTAATAGGTGAACAATACGAACACTTAGTGTATCACGATGTTAGTTGGCTTGCATGCGGACCTGGCATTGGGTCGTATACGAAGTACGCAATAGTTCTTGCATTGTGAGTTCTGGATCAGTCATTTCCATCCCTGGTGGTGATGGGGCTTGGATCGAAGCCTTTAACTTGCGCATATCGCCACCTTGTCGCCATATTGCACTGCTCATCAGTGTATTTTGCTCCATGCAACGGATTGCAACATTTGGAAGGTTGCTTAGAAACAAATACTTGTCTCCAGCTAACATTCCGCGCACAAAGGGGTCAGTGACAATAATTACCCTACAACATAACCATCCGATGTAATCATGGGAAATCCCGCAAAGTCAGCCACAAACGAGCTCTTGACGAAACGCAGATCCTCGGTCGCATCCAGAATGACCGCAGGCTCCGTGGCCATGACAACGTGAGCGTCCATTAGTACATTCAGCGGCAGCTCATGCTTCTCGAGCCCCGCTTTAGACACTTTTGTCACCAATAAAACAAATCGAAGCAATCTGGCAGCCCAACTCGGCCGCAGCATACTCGCACATTTCCTGACACTGCATCCCTGAATCAGCTAAGTAGAGTTCCCACACCTTGTTTACGGGTAGTCTCGCTTATAGGAATTGGTGTTTTCGGCCACTCATGACGGCTGCTATAGTCCGGCGCGTAATTGGACGGCGTGTTTGCGTTGAAATTCATTTAACTCAGAGAGGCGAGTAAGTGTGTCAAAATTTTCGCTACGCTTCTTGAGCCGCCGTCGATGATTCTTGGTCAAATACTCATCAACAAAGGGGCGCTAGGGCACATGATATAACAAGACAAAAAGATTGTGAAGACGAACTGTTAGCAGTGCATAAGGGAGTCAAGACACAGGCAAAACTTACTAGTAAAACGGCGGGTCCGTTCATGGCGGTGAAGCCAACGAAAAGTTATGCGCCCTCGGCTGCCCCAGTTGATCGGCTTGGGTGTTCTCGATTGTTTTCAAGTGGTTAAGTATTTTATTGTGGAAAAGATATTTTCATCCAACCAGAGGAGATCTGCGACGACCACCTCGCGAAGGCCACCTCGCGACGGCCAACTCGCTCACGGCTAATTTGTTTGTGATAAAAATAATAATATTTATTAATAAACTTTAATTTTTTTAATTTTAATATTTTTTTTCAATATTTGAATCATAATTTTAAAAAAAATTGACAAATTATTTCACCACCAACATTTAATTTTTTAGCTTTTTAACGCCGAGAGGAACTTCCGTTCCTCTAACGTGGATCCCGAACCCATGGACCTGTGTCAGGTCGAAGCGGAGGAGAAACCTCCGGCTAAGAGTCACTCTGACTCTTTTTCGCAGAGCTTCGAGGCAGAGATCTTAGCTATGTTGCAGCGGCATGGGACGCTGAGATGCTTCCTGTGTGGAAGCACGGATCATCTGAGGAACAGATGTCCGAAAAATCCCCAGCGAGATAGTCGCTGGAAGGGGCCAAGGGTTGGGAAAAAGCCCTTTCCCAAGCCGTCGGGAAACGACGGCTCCCAGTAGGTGCGGGGAGCCCTACTGGGGGTTCCCTCAGTGCTGTTAAGCCCCAGGGTAGGGGACGACAGCACAAATAACGGTGCTTTCTAGCACCGAGTTGGTGTACCAGCCAGGTTTGCTTGTAGTCCTTGCGGACGTGAAAGGCTTTGATAAGCCTTGGAGAGTCTTGATAGACTCTCGATCGTCTGACAATTATGTCAGACGGGCTTCTGTATAGAAGAGTCGGCTATATGCCGAGGCCTTAGAGGCACGTTCTCGTGACGTTGTCACGGTCCGTCTTGCGACGGTCGTACAGTTTTCTGTACCCAAGGTCTCGATTGACCTTAAGCTGAAGTTTGCAGACTTCGACAGCTTAGAACGTTGCCTAATCCTGGATTTGGATTCGAGGTATGACATCATTCTGGGCATGAAGTGGCTGGAACGCCACGAGCCATGGATAGACTGGAAGTCTAAGTCCATTGGCTAAAAAACGCACCCGTGGTCGGGTGAAGCATTGGCGAGTCATTAACCCACCTTTGATCGATCGCAAAAGAGATTCTGGCGTGAGATGCCAGAGATTGGGATGTCTGAAATGATCATTACCAATGACGTTAAGGAATAGTTCCTTAACGAGGGGGACTCGGCGGTTAATCCCCACGCCGTTAACGGTGAGACTGGTGAGTTGCCAGTGGCAGAGGTGGATTCCTCTGAGGCGACTCCAGCGGTAGAGGTAGAGACCCCTGTGGTTAAGCGCGATGTGCTTCCTAGCAAAGAGACCCGTAGTTCGTCTCTTTTGCACGTTGGAAATGATTCCGACTACGCCGTTGTAGGTGATACCGGCGAGTCACCGGTGGTAGAGGTAAAGACCTCTGTGGATAGGCGCGATGCGCTTCCAATAGATGGGGCAATTGACTCCCCCCATCTGGGTCCCGGGATGGGTCCCGAGGCCAGTAGTCCGCAGTCCTATAGTATGCTGAATAGTGTGACAGGTGTTGTCACAGAATTTGTAAGCCTTGAACGGTTGCCTGGGATAGGCGAACTGTTGTCGTTGGAGGAGATGTTCTTCAACGAGTTTGAAACTGCTTTGAAAGAAGATGAAATCGACGAGGTCGTCGTGTTGCGTCCGGAAGAGGAGTTGAACTCCTCATCCACGATGGACGAGTCAGTTTTGGTGCAAACCAAACAGGCATTGAATGTCCGAAGCGGCCTCAAGATCCTTGCGGATCCTGAGGACCCTTACCATTCCTTGTTGAATGAATTTGGAGATGTCATTAGTGACAACCCGCCGATGGGGTTACCACCGGATCGGGGAGTCCGACATGAAATTGATTTGGTTCCTGGATCCAAATACTGCGTCACTAGGCAGTGGCATCTCCCCAAGGAGCAATGCGACATCATCGACGCATTCTTCAAGGGGAAAGAAGAGGCAGGGATGGTACGGGAGAGCAAGTATCCCCATTCGTCTCCCACTTTTTGTGTTCGTAAACCGAACGGAAAGTGGCGCATTGTGCATGCGTACAACAAGCTGAATGCAGATACTGTACCCATACAGACTCCGATTCCTCGGAAGGATGTCCTCCAGAACAATATGGCGGGCTGTACTGTGTACAGTGCCTTAGATCTGGTGGACGGGTATTATCAGGTGCTCATGCGAGTGTCCGATATTCCTCTTACAGCAGTCAGCACGCCTAGCGGCATGCTGTGGGAGTGGCTTCTTATGCCACAGGGGCTTTCGAATGCGCCAGCGACTTTCAATCGCTTGGTGACTCAACTCTTCCGCCCTCATAGAAAGTACGCTCAGACGTACTTCGACGATATATTCGTTCATAGTTGCGCGGAAGGCGACTCGTCTGATGTTCAGACGCACCCTTATACACCTTCGCGCTGTGCTCAAATGTATGAGAGAGCATAAACTCTATGCAAACGCATCCAAATGTATCTTTGGTACTGAGGAAATTCCTTTCCTCGGATGCTTCATCGGTAAGGATGGAGTGCGGACGGATCCCGCGAAGGTGAAAGCCATTGTGGAGTGGCCTTCGCCTGTAAATCTTAGATATTTACGGAAGTGGCTTGGATTAGCCAGTTATCTCCACACATACAGCGAGAACTACGCTGAAATGGCGAAGCCATTGACGGACCTTCTTAAGAAGGATGTTGACTGGTGTTGGGAAACCAAACACCAAAACGCTTTTGAAGCGGTCAAGGGGAGCTTGTTAAAAGATCCCGTTCTTGCTCTCCCAGACTCTAGGAAACATTTTATCGTCGTCTGCGACGCCTCCGATTTCGCAATCGGATGTGCTTTGTTACAATCAGACGACGCGGGACGAGAACGCGTGATTGCGTTTGAGTCGAGGCAGCATAAAGCTGCAGAACGGAGTTATCCCGTTCATGACAAGGATCTACTTGCAATGAAGTATGCTCTTGTCAAATTTAGGGTTCACCTACTCGGCTCAGAGCCGTTCGTGGTTTATACTGACCACGCGTCCTTACGGACAGCGACAAAGTAGCCTCATCTCTCGCAACAGATGGCCCGTTGGCTCTCCTTCTTTGCGGAGTACAACTTTGAGGTTAAGTATAAACCTGGAAAGCAAAACGTGCTAGCAGACGCGTTGTCGCGTCGTCCCGATTACGATCTCGCTCACGCGACATTCGTCATCTCGTCTGTGGTGGATCTCATACGCCAGGTGTATGAGAAAGACCCACTGTGTACGGCGATTATCAGCGCGTTGGGTGGAAAGGGACTTGGCCCGTCTGAGCCAACCCTGTCAAGTCGAGCTAAAGCTCGTTTACACCGTTACAGGTACTGTGACGGTTTGATATATTATAGCACGAGCACGGAGGACACCCCGCGGGTGGTTGTTCCTCATGATGAGGAACTAAAGTACAGAGTTCTCTTTGAGGCACATGACGCCCCTACCGGGGGTCATTTAGGTCGGGATAAGACCTACAGCGCCTTAAACGCTTTGTATTGGTGGCCCAAGATGTATAAGTGGGTCGGTGCGTATATACGCACCTGTGAGACGTGTCAGAGGGTTAAACGCTCTGCAAGTTCAGCTGCGCCTTTGGCGAGCTTGTCCGTTCCAACGGAGTGTTAGAAATCCATTAGTATGGATTTTATCTTCGGTTTTCCGAAGGATAAGGCCGGGAATACCGGCATATTGGTCTTTGTAGACCGTTTGAGCAAGATGTATCATCTGGCGGAGGTGCCAGAGTCCATTGATGGACAAGTAACAGCAAAAGTGTTCCTAGACCTTGTCTTTCGACAGCATGGTCTACCCGATTCCGTTGTGTCGGATCGGGATCCCCGTTTTACGGGACAGTTCTGGGGAGCGTGGTTTAGGGTGCTGGTCACCAAGCTCCTCATGTCCAGTGCGGATCATCCGTAGACGGACGGTCAAACGGAGCGTGTTAATCGCGTTGTTGAGAATATTCTCCGGAGTTTATGTCCGGATTCTCCAAAGAGTTGGAGTGAGATGCTTCCGATGGCCGAATTTGCTTTTAACAATTCGGACCATGCATCTACGAAGTTTACCCCGTTTTACGTGAACAGATTAGTGAATCCGAGGGTTCCGTTGACGCCACGTGTGTGTGGCACAGGGATTGAGGGGGGAGGATTCCCTGATGTCAGCCCTGTATCTGTGCGAAAGCACATCGATAAGTTCTTACCGACGCGCCTTAGTGTCTTACGACACGTCTGCGATGCCATGGCGGAAAGCCAAGACAAGCAGAAGGAGCAGGATGACCGCAAGGGGAGGCATAATGAAAAGGTGTACAAAGTAGGAGAAAGTGTTTTATTAAACGCTAATAATCTTCCTACACATGCACTTTCCAACGTGTTGCGGAATAAACTGCGCCCCAGGTTTGTGGGGCCTTTTAAGGTATTAGCCCGAAAGGGCCTGTCGTATACCTTGGACATCCCGAAGGCGATGCGTACGCATCCAACCTTCTATGTGGGTATTCTTAAGCTATACCAGAACCCGGAGGAGGGTCCCCTCTTGGAGGAGGGTGGTAAGTTGGATAGAAGAAAGGCACGGCAGGTTGGAACATCTCCGACAGGGTTGAAATGCGACCCTGGAGCTCCGCAACGAGAGACTATAGGGAGGCAAGCCGCCCATCGATGTGTTTATTCGCACTCCACTCGTCGCGGAGTCCCTCCTGGGAATCTTGGATGCGATGTCTGTGTCGATCACAGCGCTCGCGAATCTCACGTCGCAATTTCGCGACCTCCTCCTCCAATGCTCGATGCGGAGGGCACCCCACATTATCACGTGGAGCGTCTGATGGCACGACGCCATCACTGGGGTGAGACCCAGTACCTGGTGAAGTGGAAAGGTTATCCACATTCCCAGAGCTCGTGGGAGCCCGAGACTCCCCTGCGGCAGGATTACCGTGACGTCGTTGACGCTTTCGAGCGGGAGAATCCCACTGAGAGTCAACGACCAAAGGGGCGCGAGAAGCCCCTTCACTCCCAGTAGCTGGGAGTTTGCCGGAGGCAGATGCAGAGCTTCCATTGCTCTCCGGCACCACATCGAGAGCAAGGCGCGTGTAGTAAGAGACAGGTAATTGCCCTTGCGCTTTGGCCTGGGCATAGGCCAAGACTAACGCCCTCTCTACCCGAACTTCGTGTTCGGAAAAGCTGTTGTACAGTGCATCAAAGTTGAGGAGGCGCTTCTCTCTTCCTCCCAAGCGCGGAATGCCTGCTCTGCATCGTCGACGCTTTCGTCCCGTAAGAGAACAAAGGGAATCTCGTGGAGGATATCCACGAGGGCACCGCGTGCCTGTTTCCCGAGGCGCGTCCGGTAGGACTTAACAGTAAACTGCTTAGGCGTTAGCAGTCTGGCCCGGTGTTGTTTTCGGCACGCAATTTCACGCGGCAGTATAGCCGCTGTACCAGGGGTATATGAGGCTAAACCCCTCTTGACCGCGTTCTTAGCCCTCTTTTGAGGGTCACGAGGTCCCTTCCGTGCCCGTACGGCACGTCGGGCCTCATGAACCCAGGCCAGTTCATTGGTGATGGTCGCCTGCGGTGACCCGGATGCATCACCCCTAGTGGGTAAGGTGGCGCACGAGTTAGTGCGTTTTCCCCACGTGTGGGGAATGGGTTGGATGACCGACAGCGCCGTTCGGCGCTGTTGGAGTGGTCAGCCGTTGGGGAGATCTCCCCAAGGGCATCCACCTCCGAATTATCGGAATAGTTTTCTTCCATAGCACCACTAAAGGTGCTCATGGTCAGCCAGAGGTTCTGGCAGTTGGAGTTCTCCAAAAAAATTTTGTTTATTGCGAAAGCAATAGTCTTGATGGGGGAGGATGTAACAGGGTTACATTCGAGTCACATTTAGTAGATGGTGTACGTGAGTATACTACGGTTGGGGTTAGTATTGACTGGTTCGAAAGGTTTTGAACCATTGGTAGTTTTAACCAATCAGGGCAGGGGCCCTTGTTGTGGCGTTTCAGCCATCCACGTGTTGGTACACAGGTGGTGTACACTACATTTTAGCTAGGAACGATTTTGGTAAGTTCTACTTGGTATTAAATATAGTTTACATTAGGTTAAATTAATTTAGGCTAATTATATATTAAATATACATTCAGTTTACATTTTCACTCAACGACTACAGACGCACGACCTCGACCGGTCGCGCGTGTAGTGAGTGCAGTAGCGTAAAGGGATCCCTCCCTTTAGCTACACCCTTAGTAAGGGAGCCTTGCATTAAGGCATTAGCGAAAGATAATCGTAAACCAAAGTGGGAATCTTAGCCCCGAGTAGGAGAGCTCTCTCCTACTAAGCCCTTTTATAAGGGCGTATCGGCTAAGTAGCGGCGAACGCCGCTCTAAGGAAATTCTTCCTCTGTGCGCTAGCCGCACCATGCGTATACGCACCGGCTACAATAATAATAAAAATATTCAAGAACCTGGAGACATGACCGTTGGCCATTTGCTGGTGAGAATGCTTAGTTGAAACAAACATTACCGCTAATCAAAGCTCTCCAGTAATGTAATAGCAGAAAAACCGGTCGCCGTTTGGCCATAACGACAGCCTCAACAACCAGCTATAGAACGCTTTTCAAGCCATTCAATATTTCGCAATAGCTAAGCCAATTAATAAACCATGTTTTAAACTTGAGCAAACTCCCAATGGCCGCAAGTCCAAATACCAGTTGTGGTGCAGCGTCAGTGATACACTTGAGAAAGAGCGCCTCGAATGGCGAGAAACATTAAGGGCGATACTTATAGAGGAAATTCCTGTCGCTCCCACGGTGCACGAATATTTTAATCTTGTGGAGAAGCGCATGGAAGATTTTGGGGCCAACTGTTGTGAACATGGACGGGCCATCCGGAGCAGAAGCGGCGCAGGGCCCAGGTACATAAGGGTAAGAGACTGACGGATGATATACCAGGTTGGTTGGTCGATGGTGCATATCAGGAAGGGTAGAATTGATTGGTAGATATTAGGTAATTGGTTGATTTAGGATATAAGCAATAATAAAGTTTTCCTTTTGCGTCCGATCATCTAGATCATCGATTGGGACGGCGTGGTAACTTCGCGCCTCCCTTTCATTGCATACGCACCTTCACACGTCCCGGGCGGGAGAACGTAGTTCACTTTTTGGCCCACCGGCAGACGTGAAGTTCAGAAGAACTCGCCTTCAACTCCGCCGCTGTGTCAGCGGCTCCTTTCTGGAAAGGCTACTGGGAGGGTGATCGAGCCAAGTGTTCTCACCTCTTCCCCCACTGGTAGGCATCTTTCCCCTAGAAGTTCGGCTGCTTTAAACGCCCCTTGGGGACTCTATGTGGATTTGCTGAAATCCGTCAATATGCACATAGAAAATGCAGATCGACCCCCTTCCTCTTAAGTTTAGGCTAGGAATACAAAATATATTGGGTATTCCTTAGCGGTATAGGCTTAAAGGCTCGACGATCAAGTCCGCCACGTGATCAAGTACCCCTTCGCTGATTTCCACTAGATCGACAGCGTCGATCTGGGATCATCGATCTGCAATCTAAGACCCGTTGTAGCCGGTGCGTACACTCACGGTGCGGCTAGCGCACAGATGAAGACTTTCCTTAGAGCGGCGTTCGCCGCTACTTAGCCTATACGCCCTTATAAAAGGGCTTAGTGTGAGAGAACTCTCTTACTCGGGGCCAAGATTCCTTATAGGTTTACTATTAGCTTTCGCTAATGCTTTAGCACAAGGCTCCCTTAACAAGGGTGTAGCTAAAGGGAGGGATCCCTTTACGCTACTACACTCACTACACGCGCGACCGGTCGAGGTCGTGCGTCTAGTAGTCGTTGAGTGAAATGTAAACGGAAGGTATTTTTAATATATATTTAGCCTAATTAATTTAAACTAATGTAAACTATATGTAATACTAAGTAGAACTTACTAAATTCGTACCTAGCTAAAATGTAGTGTACACCACCTGTGTACTAACACGTGGCTGGCTGCCACGCCTCCACCAAGGGCTCCTGCCCTGATTGGTTAAAATAACCAATGGTCCAAAACCTTTCGGACCGGTCAATACTGACCCCAAACGTAGTGTACTCACGTACACTACATACTAAATGTAACCTGAATGTAACCCTGTTACATCCTCCCCCATCAAGACTATTGCTTACGCAATAAATCAAATTTAGTCGGAGAACTCCAACTGCCGGAAACTCTGGCTAACCATGAGCACCATTAGTGGTGCTGTGGAATCTCCTCGAGAAGAGGAGGTAGACTATTCCGAAAACTCGGAGGTGGATGCCCTTGGGTATATCTCCCCAAAGGCTGACCGCTACGACAACGCCGAACGGCAATTTCGGCAGCCTAATCCGTTCCCCACACGTGGGAAAAATGCACTAACTAGTGCGCAACCCCTGCCAATGTCGGATGATACATCCAGATCGCCGAAGGCGACCATCACCAATGAGCTGGACGCAGCTCAAGAAACCCAACTTGCCGCACAGGCACTAAGGGCTGCGTTACGAGCCCCCAAACGCCCGCCACGGGCGGCCTATAATTTTGAAGGTCCTCGTGACCTTCCAAAATGGGCTAGATGTGTGGTAAGGAATGGTTTAGCCTCCTATACCCCTGGCCCTGCGGCTGAACAGCCGTATCAATGCGAACGACAGGAGAAACTCCGGCAACAACTGATCACGCAAAAGAAGTTCACTAGCGTCTCATACCGAGAACGCCTCGACAGGCAGGCACAGGGTGCCCCTGTTGAGAACCTCCGCGAGGTTCCTATCATTCTCTCTCCGGGAGAAAACGCCTAAGATGCAGAAAAGAAATTCCGCGCTTGGGCGGAAGGGGAGGAACTCCTCCCCAGCTTTAATGAGCTGAACAATAGATATTCCCGTCGTGACGCTTGGGTGGAAAGGGCGTTGCGCATGGCATTCGCCAGAGCCAAAGCGATGGGGCTATTACATGTCCCTTATCGCACGAGCTACGCCAGCGCCCCTGCCTCCCCACCGTGCCAGAGGACAGTGTGAGCACCACATCTGCCTCCGGCGAACTCCCAACTAATGGGAGTGAAGGGGCTTCTCGCGACCCTTTGGTCGTTGACCTGCAGCGGGATTCTCCCGCTCGAAAGCGTCAACGACGTCGCGGCAATCCTGCCGTAGGGGAGTCTCGGACTCCCACAAACTCTGTGAGTGTGGATAACCCTTCTACTTCACCAGATACTGGGTTTTACCCCGATGATGGCGTCGCGCCATCAGACGGTCCACGTGATAATGTTGGGTGCCCTCCGCATCGAGGATTGGAGGAGGAGGTCGCGAAATTGCGACGTGAGATTCGCGAGCGCTGTGATCGACACAGACATCGCATCCATGATGTCCACGAGGGACTTCGCGATGAGTGGGGTTCCACTGAACGCTTCGAGAAGCGGCTTTCCTCTCTCGAGACGACCGTTGCGGAGCTTCGTGGTCGCATTTTAGCCCTGTATGGCTTCCTCCGCCCTGCCGTGTCTTACGGCTCTAATGGCTATTCGCCTTACCAACCCCCTCCAAGAGGGGACCCTCCTCCGGGCTCTGGTATAGCTTAAGAATACCCACATAGAAGGTTGGATGCGTACGCATCGCCTTCGGGATGTCCAAGGTATACGACAGGCCCTTTCGGGCTAATACCTTAAAAGGCCCCACAAACCTGAGGTGCAGTTTATTCCGCAACACGTTGGAAAGTGCATGTGTAGGAAGATTATTAGCGTTTAATAAAACACTTTCTCCTACTTTGTACACCTTTTCATTATGCCGCCCCTTGCGGTCAGCCTGCTACTTCTGCTTGTCTTGGCCTTCCGCCATGGCATCGCAGACGTGTCGTAAGACACTAAGGCGCGTCGATAAGAACTTATCGATGTGATTTCGCACAGATACAGGGCTGACATCAGGGAATCCTCCCCCCTCAATCCCTGTGCCACACACACGTGGCGTCAACGGAACCCTCGGATTCACTAATCTGTTCACGTAAAACGGGGTAAACTTCGTAGATGCATGGTCCGAATTGTTAAAAGCAAATTCGGCCATCGGAAGCATCTCACTCCAACTCTTTGGAGAATCCGGACATAAACTCCGGAGAATATTCTCAACAACGCGATTAACACGCTCCGTTTGACCGTCCGTCTACGGATGATCCGCACTGGACATGAGGAGCTTGGTGACCAGCACCCTAAACCACGCTCCCCAGAACTGTCCCGTAAAACGGGGATCCCGATCCGACACAACGGAATCGGGTAGACCATGCTGTCGAAAGACAAGGTCTAGGAACACTTTTGCTGTTACTTGTCCATCAATGGACTCTGGCACCTCCGCCAGATGATACATCTTGCTCAAACGGTCTACAAAGACCAATATGCCGGTATTCCCGGCCTTATCCTTCGGAAAACCGAAGATAAAATCCATACTAATGGATTTCTAACACTCCGTTGGAACGGACAAGCTCGCCAAAGGCGCAGCTGAACTTGCAGAGCGTTTAACCCTCTGACACGTCTCACAGGTGCGTATATACGCACCGACCCACTTATACATCTTGGGCCACCAATACAAAGCGTTTAAGGCGCTGTAGGTCTTATCCCGACCTAAATGACCCCCGGTAGGGGCGTCATGTGCCTCAAAGAGAACTCTGTACTTTAGTTCCTCATCATGAGGAACAACCACCCGCGGGGTGTCCTCCGTGCTCGTGCTATAATATATCAAACCGTCACAGTACCTGTAACGGTGTAAACGAGCTTTAGCTCGACTTGACAGGGTTGGCTCAGACGGGCCAAGTCCCTTTCCACCCAACGCGCTGATAATCGCCGTACACAGTGGGTCTTTCTCATACACCTGGCGTATGAGATCCACCACAGACGAGATGACGAATGTCGCGTGAGCGAGATCGTAATCGGGACGACGCGACAACGCGTCTGCTAGCACGTTTTGCTTTCCAGGTTTATACTTAACCTCAAAGTTGTACTCCGCAAAGAAGGAGAGCCAACGGGCCATCTGTTGCGAGAGATGAGGCTACTTTGTCGCTGTCCGTAAGGACGCGTGGTCAGTATAAACCACGAACGGCTCTGAGCCGAGTAGGTGAACCCTAAATTTGACAAGAGCATACTTCATTGCAAGTAGATCCTTGTCATGAACGGGATAACTCCGTTCTGCAGCTTTATGCTGCCTCGACTCAAACGCAATCACGCGTTCTCGTCCCGCGTCGTCTGATTGTAACAAAGCACATCCGATTGCGAAATCGGAGGCGTCGCAGACGACGATAAAATGTTTCCTAGAGTCTGGGAGAGCAAGAACGGGATCTTTTAACAAGCTCCCCTTGACCGCTTCAAAAGCGTTTTGGTGTTTGGTTTCCCAACACCAGTCAACATCCTTCTTAAGAAGGTCCGTCAATGGCTTCGCCATTTCAGCGTAGTTCTCGCTGTATGTGTGGAGATAACTGGCTAATCCAAGCCACTTCCGTAAATATCTAAGATTTACAGGCGAAGGCCACTCCACAATGGCTTTCACCTTCGCGGGATCCGTCCGCACTCCATCCTTACCGATGAAGCATCCGAGGAAAGGAATTTCCTCAGTACCAAAGATACATTTGGATGCGTTTGCATAGAGTTTATGCTCTCTCATACATTTGAGCACAGCGCGAAGGTGTATAAGGGTGCGTCTGAACATCAGACGAGTCGCCTTCCGCGCAACTATGAACGAATATATCGTCGAAGTACGTCTGAGCGTACTTTCTATGAGGGCGGAAGAGTTGAGTCACCAAGCGATTATAAGTCGCTGGTGCATAGGGTTGTCAATGGACCGGACTGGCCCGTGGGTTGGGCCGGGACCTGACTTCCAAGGCCCGATTGCTACGTGGACGGACCGCGGTCCCAGCGGATTACACACGGGCCGGGCCAGGGCCGAGACCTTAAGGCTCGTCCCGCCCATTTAGGGTATGGTGTATTTGTTAATTCCTGATATGTAGGGTTGGAGAGAACATTCTAGGAGATTTTCTATCCCTTAAATTTCGAGTTTTTGAACTTTGGAGGTACAGGATATAAAGCAGAGTGCCCCCCAGGCATCCCAGAAGTTTTCCTGGCTTATCTACCCCCTATGACCCCACCTCATTACCACACCTCCGATGGACGACGCTGTTGATATCGCTGATGACACCATCCTATCGGTGGCATCTGAAGATAGCAGCGAACCTCCTGTAAATCTTCGGAAGCTGACATCAGAAGTATGGGACCACTTCAGCCTTGATACACTTGGTACGTCTTGGTTTTCTTGCATCAACACATGATGAGTGTATGTTTATCAATCACTCACCCATAATTCCCGGAACTAGCCAGCGAACCAAAAGCCATCTGCAATCACTGCAAAGGCACGTTTTCAAGGAAACGAGGCAGATCTGGTACCAGTCATCTTCTGCTTCATCTGAAGAAGTCATGTCCCAAGTTCAAGTCCATTGAGAAAGGCCAACAGACACTGTCCTTCACCAAAGCTGGTAGCTCTGGGAAGCTCTCCACGCATCTGTTTTGTCAAGGGCGTAGCCGTCAAGATCTTTCCCGGATAGTCATCATGCAGGAGTACCCTTTCAACATTTTCGAACATGCTTCATTCCGCACATTCGTCACAAACCACCAGCCGAGATTCAAGATGATTTCTCGGAGTACTCTTCGCTCCGACTGCCTTGCCATCTACGAGGACGAAAATACCAAGCTCCACAAAATCCTGGCAGATGCACCCGGCCGGCTGTGTTTGACCACCGATCTGTGGAAGTCACCGCTGGGTCTGGAGTATATGGCAGTCACCTGCCATTGGATCGACCAGAATTGGAAGTCTCCGCGCAGGATTCTGAACGTTGACATGATACCATCTCCCCATGACGCCGAACATCTTACGGAGGTTTTCGAGAAGGCCATTGGACCAGCAAAATGGAACATTGACTCAAATTTATTGGTTCCTGTCCACTGTTTGAAACTGCCAGTATATTTACTTGAGCTAATAATAATTGTTTGGGAATAGATACGCACTCTCACATTCTACAACGTGTCTTTGAATGACAACCTTGCTGCAAACATAAAGGATCATCTTGGAGACAGCAATGTTCTACCCATCAGCGGCATGTTCTTTCATGTCCGCTGTTGTTGCCACATTATGAACTTAATCGTCAAGGATGGGCTAGTTTCCGTCAAGGATATCATTGACAATGTAAGGAGCTTTGATGACATATGAACTCATAAATACTAATAATCATTCATTTTTACCGTTCAGATCCGCAACTGTATCAAGTATGTTCGAGCATCTCAAGCTCGCAAGCAGCGTTTCATGGAACTCTGCACCGAAATGCAGATCTCGACCAAGAAAGGGCTCGCTCTGGACGTGGATACAAGATGGAATTCTACCTATCTCATGCTTGTGTCTGCGCAACCGTTCAAGACGGTCTTCACACGGCTTCAGACACGGGAACGAGACTTCAAGATTGCTCCGTCAGCGGCAGACTGGCAGAAGGCTGATGCATTGGCTAAGTACCTAAAAATTTTCTATGACAGTGAGTGTCACATATGTATGTCTGCCTCAATCTGAGATGTTTACTAACACAATCATTCTTAGCCACTGTCCTCTTTTCTGGGTCACATTATCCAACTGCCAATGTCTACTTCAACGAAGTCGTCAAGGTTCAGGAGGAGCTGCTAAAGGGCAGCCGTGATCCCGACCCATTCATCCGGACAATGACGCGGCCAATGCAGGAGAAGTTCGACAAGTACTGGCGGAAGCTCAGCGTCGTCCTTTCACTTGCTGTGAATCTTGACCCGTGGTACAATCTGCAATTCGTCAAGTTCACATTCGACAAATTGTACAGCATGCATGCGCCTGAAAAACTAGCTGAAGTGAAGGAATCGTAAGTTTTTTGTTTGGCCAGACATAGAACATTATCCAAGCTTGGTACCATATTAATGTCCTGATTCACAGGTTGTTTGACCTTTACCACAACGAGTATTCCAGGCACGAAGTGGTTTCTGCTGCAACCGCTGCCAACCGAGCTCCCCGTGACGCTGCCTCACTTCTGACGAGCACGTCAAATGCCTTGGACGACTTTGAACGCTACATAGCTGGACAAGATAATCCAGGCCTGAAGAAGTCGGAGCTCGACCGCTACCTTGAGGAGCCGATCATGTCTCGTGAGGTGTCATTAGATATCCTCCAGTGGTGGAAAGACAAGTCTACCATGTATCTTGCACTCGCAAGAATGGATCGAGACATCCTGGCCATCCCCATTTCAACAGTCTCTTCAGAATCAGTACGTTTCTTGTTCTTCTATCGTGTGAACTTGAAGACTTAACTCGTATATTTACTCATGCATTTATGTGTCTGTCCATCTTTATGCCACAGTGCTTCAGCACGGGACGGCGAATCACCACCCCATGGCGTAGCCGCTTGTCGACGTAAATGGTGGGCGCGCTCATCTGCGGTCAGGACTGGTTACGAAATGGAGAGATTGGCGATGACATTCCTCTGGAGGAAGAGATGGAGGAGAACGGAGAGGATCTACCCAACCAGTAGATAGCATGGCACAGTTTTTCCATGCCTCAATTAAATTTAAGAATAAAAGGTGGTGGTGGGAGAAGGTGGATATATGAGGTAGTGGTGGTAGTCGACCTAGTCGATGTACCAACATTGGTGAGTGATGATAAAACCAAACACTTGGTTTTCATTCGGCTATAGACTACTGTTCTGTATCAGTATCAAATGCTCAATATTCTTTGAAGTTTACGTTCTTCGGTGCATTGACGTGTTTTTGGTGTCCGAACAGAGATGGGCCGCTGACGGGCCTTCCTGAAAGCAAATGGGCCTGGGCCGGGCTTGGACTCGAGATTTGCATGTCAGGCCTGGATCCGGGCCTGACAGTCCGGCCCGTGGGCCGGGCCCAGATCTCAATACCTTGGCCCGTCTACTCACGGACCGGGCCGTGGGCGACGTAAGGCCTGGCACGGCCTGGCCCATTTACATCCCTACTGGTGCATTCGGAAGCCCTTGTGGCATAACAAGCCACTCCCACAGCATACCACTAGGCGTGCTGACCTCTGTAAGCGGAATATCGGACGCTCGCATGAGCACCTGATAATAACCTTCCACCAGATCTAAGGCACTGTACACAGTACAGCCCGCCATATTGTTCTGGAGGACATCCTTCCGAGGAATCGGAGTCTGTATGGGTACAGTATCTGCATTCAGCTTGTTGTACGCATGCACAATGCGCCACTTTCCGTTCGGTTTACGAACACAAAAAGTGGGAGACGAATGGGGATACTTGCTCTCCCGTACCATCCCTGCCTCTTCTTTCCCCTTGAAGAATGCGTCGATGATGTCGCATTGCTCCTTGGGGAGATGCCACTGCCTAGTGACGCAGTATTTGGATCCAGGAACCAAATCAATTTCATGTCGGACTCCCCGATCCGGTGGTAACCCCATCGGCGGGTTGTCACTAATGACATCTCCAAATTCATTCAACAAGGAATGGTAAGGGTCCTCAGGATCCGCAAGGATCTTGAGGCCGCTTCGGACATTCAATGCCTGTTTGGTTTGCACCAAAACTGACTCGTCCATCGTGGATGAGGAGTTCAACTCCTCTTCCGGACGCAACACGACGACCTCGTCGATTTCATCTTCTTTCAAAGCAGTTTCAAACTCGTTGAAGAACATCTCCTCCAACGACAACAGTTCGCCTATCCCAGGCAACCGTTCAAGGCTTACAAATTCTGTGACAACATCTGTCACACTATTCAGCATACTATAGGACGGCTGACTACTGGCCTCGGGACCCATCCCGGGACCCAGATGGGGGGAGTCAATTGCCCCATCTATTGGAAGCGCATCGCACCTATCCACAGAGGTCTCTACCTCTACCACCGGTGATTCGCCGGTCTCACCTAATAAGGCGTGGTCGGAATCAATTCCGACGTGCGAAAGAGACGAACTACGGGTATATTCGCTTGGAAGCGCCTCGCGCTTAACCACAGAGGAATCCACCTCTATCACTGGCGACTCACCATTCTCGCCTATATCGACGCGGGGGTTAACCGCCGAATCCCCCTCGTCAAGGAACTCTTCCTTGACCTCATTGGGAATGATCATCTCAGACATCCCAATCTCACGCCAGTATCGCTTTTGCGATCGATCAAAGGTGGGTTAATGACTCTCCAATGCTTCACCCGACCACGGGTGCGTTTTTTAGACAATGGACTTAGACTTCCAGTCTATCCATGGCTCGTGGCGTTCCAGCCACTTCATGCCCAGAATGAGGTCATACCTCGAATCCAAATCCAGGATTAGGCAACGTTCTAAGCTGTCGAAGTCTGCAAACTTCAGCTTAAGGTCAATCGAGACCTTGGGTACAGAAACCTGTACGACCGTCGCAAGACGGACCGTGACAACGTCACGAGAACGTGCCTCTAGGGCCTCGGCATATAGCCGACTCTTCTATACAGAAGCCCGTCTGACATAATTGTCAGACGATCGAGAGTCTATCAAGACTCTCCAAGGCTTATCAAAGCCTTTCACGTCCGCAAGGACTACAAGCAAACCTGGCTGGTACACCAACTCGGTGCTAGAAAGCACCGTTATTTGTGCTGTCGTCCCCTACCCTGGGGCTTAACAGCACTGAGGGAACCCCCAGTAGGGCTCCCCGCACCTACTGGGAGCCGTCGTTTCCCGACGGCTTGGGAAAGGGCTTTTTACCAACCCTTGGCCCCTTCCAGAGACTAACTCGCTGGGGATGTTTCGGACATCTGTTCCGCAGATGATCCGTGCTCCCACAAAGGAAGCATCTAAGCTGCCCATGCCGCTGAAACATTGCAAGGAGCTCCGCTTCGGAGCCCTGCGAGGTAGAGTCATAGTGACTCTTAGCGGAAGGTTTCTGATCCGCTTCGACCTGACACAGGTCCATGGGTCAGGACCCACCTTAGAGGAACGAAAGTTCCTCTCGGCGTTGAACGCCATTTTAAACGCCTCCCCCATGGGTTTGGGGTCGGCATCGGAACAATTTCGAACGTGCTGGATCTTCTTTCAGGCCTCTCATGAAGACGGGGATGGATACATCGTCCGAATAAGCTTTCGTGTACATCCCTGCAAACAGGGTCTTCAGTTCTTGGACATATGTCTCCAAGTCCCTATTACCCTGACGGCACCTCAAAAACGCCAGCTGATTCTGGAAAACCAGATCAGGCATGGCGTACATGTCCATAAGCTTTTGCTTAAGGACTTCCCAGGTTGGGAACACGTTCGTGACCGCATCCGGACACATAAACGCCCATGTACGGGCTTTTCCCGTACGATGGGTCAGTGCAAGTCTCACTTACAATTGATCAGCGGTTACATTCGCTGTGGCGAAGGCCGTTTCGACCTCTCGCAGCCATACATAAAGGTTATCACCCTTTTCACCGGTGAACTCTTTATCTTAAAGGATAATGGGGGACGTACCCCCGTGGAACTACCTCCACCTAAACTCGCCTCATGGGAGATGAGGGCATTGACCCTTGCCTTCACCGCCTAAAGGCCCTGCTCCACTAGGAGCTGCATGCCTTCGTCACCCAGTAAGTATAACAGGCTGTTAAAGGCTTCCTGCTGGACGAGGGTCAACCTATCCCAATCGTCCTGATTCATCCCTTGCAGAGGATGCCGTAACCTACCAACACAGGTGTTGGATTGACTACTAGTGCTACCAGATGTAGCCGGTGCGTACATGCACGGTGCGGCTAGCGCACAGAGAAAGACTTTCCTTAAAGCGGCGTTCGCCGCTACTTAGACGATACGCCCTTATAGAAGGGCTTAGTAAGAGAGAACTCTCTTACTCGGGGCCAAGATTCCACTTTGGTTTACTATTATCTTTCGCTAATGCCTTCACAAGGCTCCCTTAACAAGGGGGCAGCTAAGGGAAGAACTTACCTTACGCTACTGCACTCACTACGCGCGCGACCGGTCGAGGTCGAGCGTCTAGTAGTCGTTGAGTAAAATGTAAACTGAACGTATATTTAATATATAATTAGCCTCAATTAATTTAAACTAATGTAAACTATATGTAATACTAAGTAGAACTTACTAAATTCGTACCTAGCTAAAATGTAGTGTACACCACCTGTGTACTAACACGTGGCTGGCTGCCACGCCTCCACCAAGGGCTCCTACCCTGATTGGTTAAAATAACCAATGGTCCAAAACCTTTCGGACCGGTCAATACTGACCCCAACCGTAGTGTACTCACGTACACTACATACTAAATGTAACACGAATGTAACCCTGTTACACCCGTAAACTCGCCAATTCGTACAAGATCAACGAGATCGACCTGCGATCATCGGTCTGCGAACTCGCCAAACCGCTTAGATCAACGAGATCGATCTGCGATCTTCGACCCCCAGTTTTTCCCCGGGATATCGAATCTACGATTTTGCACCTGATCTACACCCGTCGATCTGCTACGAATTCACTCGATCTGCATCGGAATTGCATTGATCTACGTCCCAGTCACCTGGAGAGCGACCCACGCCCAAACCTGCGGGTACACAAGGTGAGAAAGACATAGGCCTGTCACAGGACAACCGGAGGACCCCCTTCGTTAGTCGTTAGTCCGGGAGCTGTGGGAACGACTGTCCAAGCCTCAAAATTTGGCCAGCCGCTCCACTACAATAGGGCGCGTGCCCGGATCTTTGTGAGACTCGGGATATCACCGCGTTTTCCCTGCAAGATGGCGCTGACGCGGACGTGAAGACGGAAGTGGAAGCGAAAGCAGAAATGAAGATTAAAGTGGAAAAGGAGGAGGTGGTTGTGAAGAAGGAAGGCAGTTCGCCGTCGTCACTTCCGAAGAAGAAAGGAAATGCTGATCATCAAAACCTGGGGAGGTATCCTGATGACCTAAAGGAGGAAAAGCCTCGATCACCTCCCATGGCTCCTTCGGGAGCCCCTGAGGATCACAACGCAAGTTATGATCCGCCAATTACATATGTATATGATGATCCGGATTGGAAGCCGTGGTGAAATACTTTGACCCGGACCGACCGAAGGCGTTGATGAAGGCGCCTGGTTCGGATAGCGACGAAAGTCGATCAAGTATGGCGCCATCAGAATCTGATCTGGCAAGGACGTTTTATATGAAGGAATTGAAGAATTTCTTATTGACGGATTCGATCATGAGCCTACTCGGTGTCACGGTCAGCTGAAAGATGAACGGACCGGTCGATCACCAGTGACGGACGGGATATACAAGCTTCAGCTAGTGTTAGGGGTGACGCGCATGATCAAGCAAGTTGGTCTGAAGACAGGAGCCTACGATACTGGAGAAGTTTTCGATCTGGCTAAATATGTTGCGACCACTACCAAGCGGCTGTTTGATCTTTTGGTGCCTATAGTGGGTCGATCTGTTAAGATGAAACTCTCTCGCACTCTGTTGAAAATTGAAGTGGGTCCGTCGATCAACGTGGCACAACACACGATATCATCCTGCTATGAATCTGCTCCTTTCGAGGGCGATGTGTCTGAGGTGGAGTCGAGCAGTTCTGATAGTGTAGAACCCAAGATTACCCGGATGACGATCTGCCAGAAGGATGAAGCCAAGTTCTCGGCCGTGAAGAAGGACCTCGATTATACAAGGCGGAAGACGATCCGTCACAACAGGACCCACGGCTGCAAGCGTTTTTTAATGCGGCTATGGGGAGTTTTTTGGCTGAGGAAAGAGGCAAGGCGACACCTGAAGTTGTACGCATGAAATGTAGCCGGTGCGTAAACGCACGGTGCGGCTAGCGCACAGATTAAGACTTCCTTTAAGCGGCGATACGCCGCTACTTAGCCGATACGCCCTTATAAAAGGGCTTAGCGTGAGATCACTCTCTCGCTCGAGGCCAAGATTTCCCCAGTTTCATTTAGCGTACGCTAAAGCTCTAGCCTTACGCTTCCCTTATTAGGGAGTAGCTAGGGAGGTACTCCCCTGCTAAAACACTCACATCACGCTCGACCTTTCCCGGTCTAACGCCTAGCTGGATGCAGTGTAAAATTGAAACTGATTTATATTTAATATGTAATTAGTCTAACTTAATAAACTAATGTAAACTATATGTAATAATAAGTAGAACTTACTTAATACGTACCTAGCCGAAATGTAATGTACACCACCTGTGTACCAACACGTGGCAGGCTGACACGCCTTCACCAAGGGCTCTCACCCTGATTGGTTATAACCACCAATAGGTCCGAACCTTTCGGACCGGTCAATACCTGACCTCAACCGTTGTGTATTTACGTACACCAAAGTATCTAAATGTAACCCCGTTACATGAAAAGTCACCAGCCAAAGCCAGGAAGAGCGGTGACGGTTAAGGATGTTGACATGGAGTCTGTGTATTCTCTCCATGGTCGCCATCCAAAGCCAGTAAGAGCGGCTACGGTTAAGGATGTTGACATGGAGTCAGTGTATTTGCTCCATGATCAACAATCCCAGCGGGATTATCTCGATCCGGATGAGCCGATCACTCCGCCTCAACCAGCTACGGTTGCGTCAGCATATACTGGAGTGTCTGATCAACAGAAGATTATTAGGATCCGGATGTCCGCGAATTTTCAGGGAAAGAAGTGGATGAAGATCAAGCGCGGAACTGGATTAGTCGTCTTAAGTTAGCATTTATGCGTGATTAAGCCTCTGATCATGAGAAAAGTTTGATCATGGGAGATTTGCTTAAAGTATCGGCGCGCAATTGGCATCGCCAGTTGAGCAGAGCGACGCGTCGAGCTGTAAAAGTCTCGTCGATGAGTTTGAAACTCAGTACTGTGGAAGTAGTCAATTGGCATCTCGCCAATATTACTACACGATGCAGCGATCTGATGAAACTCCCATTGAGTATCTTCACCGGTTGAATGTGGCAGGAATTCGAGCCAAGTTGTCGATCAAGGACGTACCATCTACGATCATACGTGAACATGTACAACATTTTCTTGACACGTTGAATGTCGCGAATTCGCTGATCAACTGGCACTTTTGCGTTTGGAGAATGTTACGGAGTTGGAAGAGACGCTGCCGGCGTATGCGCGCAATAAGTCGTGCCAGCCAAAGGCGGCGGTAGGCACTAGCCGATTCCGCCAGAAATTTGGCGATGCTCGATCATCTTCCCCAGCGCGGAAGCCTAAAGCAGTGCGCGCGATCAAGATGGTGTGGTGGAGCGGCTGATCAAAGTTTTTGACGCTTGATCAGGCGGTACCACAGCGCCCGGACTGCCGACTAACGAAGGGGTCCTCCGGTTGTCCTTGACTGCTTGTGTTTCTGCTCACCTTGTGTACCCGACGGCTTAGGCGTGGGTAGCTCTCCAGGTGGAGGGGATGTAAAAACGGCAATTTGTTGATGCAAGATTGGGGAGCTTGTAGCGAGTTGACCTATGTGCCGATCAGGAGTGATCAAGTTCAATCAAGATCGAATCTGGTGTGATCAGGCTTGATCGGCAGTGATCAGGCTTGGGCAGGCACTAAGAGTCGTTGATCAGTCGTGATCAGTCGTGATCAGACTTGATCAGGCGCTAAAAGTAGTTGATCAGACTTGATCAGGCTTGATCAGGCGCTGAAAGACGTTGATCATCTGTGATCATACTTGCTTGATCAGGCTTTATCAGGCACTAAAAGTTGATCAGCTGTGCTCAGACTTTATCAGGCTTGATCAAGTGCTAAAAGTCGCTCAGGTACAAGTTGGTGCGATTTGCGAGTTGTTGATCGCGGGTCACGAGCTGCAGAGTGTCGATCAGGTATTGATAGGCGAAGAGGGTACTTGATCAGGAAGCGGAAGTCTTCACTTACAAATCACGGAGCCTCTGGAGTCTTAAACAGCTAAAGTAACACCCAAATATATGTATTCCTAGCCTAGACCTACGAGGGTGGGGGTAAATTTCACTTTATCCACCTTGGGGCGCTTACAGCAGCCGAGCTCTAGGGGCCAAACGCGAACCAAACGTGGAGAGGTGAGAGAACTGCTCAATCACACTCTCAAGACCAAAACCTTTTACAGAAGAACAGCTGACACAGCGGGCGGAGTTGTGGAGTGAGTTCTCAACACTCTACGCCTGCCCGTGGGCCAAAAACGCACAAAGTGCTCTCGCCCGGGACGTAGATGTGTTTGTATTAGGGGGAGGCACAAAGGTGCCTTCCCGGAGATGTCCTATGCGGTTGGACGCAAAAGGAGAACTTCATTATCACTTAAAGCCTTAGATCTACCATTTCCCTAATTTCAGCCAATCAGAACCGCCCATTCCAGCGTCCTCCGTCCACCAGTCCACCTGATTCCTCCGTCGTTCGTCGGTGTTCGTCAGTGTTCGCTGGGTACCTGTACGTAATCGTCCCATCTTCCCATGCCACGTCTATGTACTGTCTATGTGCAACACGATAGTACACGCAACTGTATACACCGTGGCACACACAAACGTATACAATTACGTACCAGATTTTTGTCCGCAATCCAGCTATAATTAGGCCTAACTATAGCACGATTTACGACAGCCGCCCCTGATCCTTGTCCCAGCCGTACAGCGGTTGGGGCGAGGATCGATCATGCCGTTGGATATCATGAATCATGCTACTGTTGGTCGATTTGTCTGCACCCATCAATCATGACATCATCGACCGGGTAATCATCGCCCATCACTCCGCCCCTTCTTCCGCCGATCAGGTCCCCATCTATTGGGCCGTTACCGTTAGTGGTATTCCCCTCGCGATCCCACGTTCATCAT
>CM047584.1:1354139-1409248 GCA_026184515.1 Peronosclerospora sorghi | reverse complement strand
CTCAACGGCAATCGTAATGCAGGTTATAGCAGAAACAAAAAGCCAATCAATGCAGGTAGGTAGGGTAGTGAATCAGGCTTACAGATCACAAGAGGCCCTCCACGCGCGCGATTATCAGATCGTCATGTTATCTGACTCGCTCGCGATGAGTGAAGACACTATCGCGATGCTTCGGAAACAGCCCGCTCGTGCCAAACGCGCCGTGGTGGAGCGAGATACTGAGATCAAGCGGGCCGCCTTGAAACAGCTCAAGCCATTGCGTGACTTCGTTGACACCGGAGTCAACGATCTCCAGACCAAGTTGAAGACCGTCGATAACGCTGTGGCCGATCAAGAAAAAACATGGTCGATCAACGCGCCCAGATCCGGGATCTGGAGAGCCGTCGTGCCCGTGATCTTTATCTGCGATCGGTGCATGAGGACACTATCGCTGACCAAGCGCGAGAGCTGGATCAGCTTCAGCAGCGCATGGCCAAGTTACGAGAAGAATACGATCGGGCTGCTTTTAGGAATCAGCGCTTGGTCGAACAGGCGTTCAAGCTCACCGCCGAGATTGATAGGCGCAAAGGTCAGTATAATCGCCTCCGGAAGAAGAACAAGTCCAATTGCATGAAGATGGACGAATACACCGTCATCATGGCCCAGACGCAGGATATATCTGATCGGGTTGAGGGAGTGGCTGACCTCCAAGCTGAGCTGGGTGATCTACACGCCGCATATTCTCAGCTAGAGAAGGATATTTCCACCGTGCAATCTCGCTTCGATCAAGTTTCCGCAAAACGCGACGCGCTACGCAATCAACTGCAACAGGTTCAAGACAAAGTCATGCAGTTGCGCTCGTTTTACTCGTACCTTCAGTCCCAGTTGGCTGGTATGTCGTTGCGGATGCAGATCACACCGGCGGTCCGCACCCCTCCGGCAGGTTCTGATCAAGCCACATCGCCGGCTAGCCCTCCCGCTGCTTCTCCGGACGGCACGATTAGCCGCGCCGCCCCTTCGCCTAAAAGGCGTATTCAGCGTTCCCGATCATCCTCTAAGTCGAAGAGACCACGCCTCCTTTCGCCCATTTAGGAGGCGAAGACGGAGGACGATGATCTCCCAAGTCCTGATCAGGACGATGAAGGTGGATTTCCTGAACATATAGCTTCCATTCCTTCTACTCCTACAATTGGCGAGTTCGGGAGAGAGGATTTACCTGATCAAGGCACTGCCGGGTCTCTCTTTCCTCGTACGGGTGATTTTAAGACGCTGATCGCGGTGCCTGATGATGTCAGTGACGCCAACATCCTGCCGTGGACTCCCGATCAGCTCTATGGACTCGATCTGCGTAGCGTCACGGCTCAAGTGGTCTTTGACTACTTGACCCGCCCCGCACGATGGTTGTTTCCGGCCGCCGCGTGCATGCCCCTCCGGCTGATTCGTGGTTCAGTCATTTAATCACCCAGCCCGAAGTGGAGCTGCTATATTCTCAATGCCATTGGATCGTTTTCACAATCATTCTGCAGCCAATTTCTTTCCGCTAGGTCGGCTGGTTCGCCGACTTTGAGACGAAGTAGCGGTCATTTCTCGACCATCACGCGCTGGCGATCTGGGAGTCGACGCATTACCTCCTCATCGCGAAAGGCCTTCGCGAGACGGATGAATTGTTCCGGGACTACTACAATGATCGGCGACAACGCAGAAGTCGTGCCAGGGCGACATGGAAGAGGGTTGTGTACTTTGTCCTACGGGGGATGATCGACGGGAGGTGTGATCTCGATATTTTCCTGGACCCGTCGATCACCCATTGTGCTCGCAACCGTCCTTTGAAGTATGCCCCGGCCGACGATGGGGCGTGGTACCCAGGGTTCCTTTCAGACCCGCCACCTCGGACCCTATTGGACGCGTTGAGGGAAGTTGATGACTTTGAACCTTGGCGGGTTCAATATCGTTTTTCCCCCGAAATCCAACCTGGCCGTAAAATTCCTCGTATTCGTCGCAAGTTTTTTGGGTCTGTTTAGTCGGTTGATCGTTCTTCTTTAATCAATAAGCACTCTTGATCATGCCATTTCCACTGTTGCTTACTTATTTTTCAATGCATAATATAAATCGGTAGTCTGTCACCTCGTCTGTCGTTGTTCCATCACCATGTCTCGTAATATTCATCGTAAACACACCACTTCAAGTCATTCATCATTTCTTCATCAATTGTGAGTTTCATCCATCATTTTTCTTCAATCGGAGATTCTTCGATCGTAATTCCATGATCAGTCCGCTGATCGCGCATTAGTTGGACTCTTCGTACACTTTCATTACGTCAAATCGATGTCTGTTGATCCTTTTCCTTTCGAAATCCTTGATCAGAGCATCACAACTCAGATCTGCCTCTTCTACCCACGACGGCTCGCCTTAACCCTTCCAGTAGACTTGATATTCGCGTAACGTTCTTCCATACCTAGTCTTTCGGCCAGATCGGACATCGGTGATACGATCAACTTCAAATTCATCTGGATCTAGCGTCCTTTCCCAGATGTCTTCGGGTAACAAGGCTTCATATAGTCAAAACGATCTTCTATCCCGACTGTTAGCGCAGTAGTGGGGCGATCTGGAAATTCCTTGACCAATTTCAACTTGGACAGGTGCACTACTGGGAACATACGATAGTCGGTGCTGGCTGTAACCAATCCCGCCGCGTGATTACCGATCACCTAATAGACTTTGAAGGGTCCATGCCACATATGCGCCAGTTTCTTCGCGAACCCTTCTTTCACCCGATCAAGATATAACCAGACCCTTGATCTAGCTACGATCTTGTGTGGTGTCACTTGATCATTGTGCTTTTCAGCTCGCTCGGCTATCGTTTGATGCAATCGGGTGCTCACTTGGTCGCGGGCGTATCTGTAGTTTTTCTGCAACTTGTATCTCCACCGACGAGCATCTAGATCTTTGCGCCGAATTCCACCCAGTTGTAATGTCGATTCCAACGAAGATCGCGGATCCCACCCATATGCCAAATAAAAAGGTGTCTCTCCGCGAATGCGATCAGGGGTCGAGTTCAGCGCGAATACCAGACGCTATGCATACAATTTCCAATCTTTCTGGTCGACATCTGATACATACATTTTGATTGCCCGCGTAATCGTCTGCACCGTCCTCTCCGACTTGCCGTTCACCTGTGGACGGTATGCCATAGTAGCACTCTGACGTTGTCCCACAATTATGTTGAACGCACGAAATACTTCCGACATAAAACCCAGTTCCCGATCGTGCCGGATCACCTCGCTAGCCCCGAATCGTCGAAACACACATTCTTCATAATTTCGGCTACATTCTGCGTTGTGCGAAACGATCCAGCTTTCGCGATCACCATACCCGTGAACAGATCCGTCCAAATCAGTAGTTCAGTATGTACATCCGTCGATCGGGGTAGTGACGGGATATGATCCATGGCTATCACTTGGAATGGGTACGTAGCCTCGATATTCCCCGGCGACATGCCCTTGATCGTAGGCTGGCCCTTCCCCGTCTCGCAATCTACGCATTGTCCAACAAACCTTTGTACACTTCGGAAAAGGGCACTCCAATGGAAGTATCGTCTGATCCGCTGATATGTACGCCCTATGCCTTGGTGTCCTCCTTCCAAGCTCACATGATAATGGTAGAGGACATCTGCATGTAGGGTATCGGGTAAGACCAGCTTAATCGAAGAATGTCGGTCGGCTTGATAATCTTTGTCATCACTGGCTTTTCCTTTAGCCATATTCCCACAGTAGATCAGCAATCCTTGTTCGTCGACGTCGTAGTTTTCAGCGATTTTCGCGCAATACTTTACCTCGTCTGCGCTCAATTGTGAGACGTCACCATACAGATAACTTCGCAAATCATGAATCCATTTCTCTTCGTCCTGCGCCTTTTCACCCGTTCTGCCCTTATCCCGGATATAGATATATCGGGACATGTTGACGGTCGTGGCTGACGGAGATTACGTGATAGTGTCATCACTAGCACTTGTGGAGCAGTGGGATCTTCATTCCAGGTGATTACTTCCGACAACCTGTTGAGGTCGGTCAATTGCTCCAGCTGTTTTTAGTCATCAATTTCAAATCTTGTTCTACCCAGCATGGCCATAGTGGTGATATGATCTGCACTCTTATTCCACTCTCTTTAACATGCACCAGATCGTGATCAGTCCATTCGCGAAGGAGGTTGAACGCACGCTGTTGCAACACTTGCAATCGCGGAGCTTTACACTCTATATCACTGCGCATGCCGGATTACCAAATTCGAATCTCCACACACGATCATCCTTCCTTTGGGATATCTCGACAGTAAGTCCAAACTTAAAAGCAATCCATGGTATTCCGCTTCCTTCACCGTGATATCAGGTGCATTGTCGGCTACCGCTGTCATAATCTTCCACTCCGGAAATTTCCATACGCTATCGCCGAACGTCCCTACACGTCGCTTGACACTTGCAGATCCATCGAAACTAATCACGTAGAGTTCTTCGCCTTTTCCAACCGTAGGAGGTGGTACTTCAATCATCTGCCGCGGTTGTTTTTTCGGTGCGATCGCAATCAGGGCCTCATCGATTTCGGTGCGAGGAGTGATACTTGCAGCTAACGCCCCTAATACCTCCTCTTATCCCTGTACACATTTTTTGATCTCGAGGTTCCATTGTGATAAGATCGCAGCCCATCTGCCCAATCGTCCGTCCAGCCCGTTGGATGTTAGTAACCATTTCAGCGTGGATAAACGTGACAAGAAGGTAATCGTCTTTCCCACCACAATCGTGAAGTAAACTTCCAAAACTCGTAGAAGCGCCAGAACTTCCTTTTCGACGGGGCTGTAATTCAGCTCACCGTTCTTCAATGTTCGACTGGCGAATGCGACGGGACAATACACTTGATCATGTTCTTGTACCAGCGCGGCGGATACCGCCCATTTGCTAGCGTAAACCACAATCACCGGCGTTTTGTTCCGATCGAAGTGGCTCAGGGTTGGGGCTGACACAATCTTCGCTTTCAGAATGCTCAATAATACGTTTTCCCTGATTAATCGATCGACTTCATGATCCGTATTCTCCTTGCTCAACGATCGGCTCTTTAACTCTTGATAATCCACCTCTCTAAATTCGTAGAGCACAGCGGCATAGATTTCGAAGTCCTCAATAAATAGACGTTAGTAGTTCAAGCTCCCCAAAAACGATTGCATGGCCCGTAAGGTGCCAGGGAAAGGCAAATCGATCAGATCATCCAAATTTTTTGGACACCAAACCTCGTCTAGATACATGATGCCCTAAATAGGGAACTTCACTTCGCCCCCAGTACGATTTAGCCACGCTGATCGACAAGTTCCATTGATCACACTTTTCCAATAAACGCTGCACCTTGTCACACAGGGTAGTCCAGGTAGGTGAAGGGATCAAAATATCATCGATATATGACCGCCGCTGCAGCACAGACGGGCCCGGTGTTTGGTCGGGCTCTCCCACAGTAAATAAATCAGCCGATTTGTCAGCACCGTCCTTAACCTTGCGATACCCCATATAATGCATTATCAATCAACCGCTGGTAGATTTGCGGAGCATTCTTTAGGCCAAAGGGCATCCTATTACATTCGAACAATCCAAACGGAGTGACAAACGCCGAAATCTGACGCGCTCGATCGGTCATAGATACAACCCAAAACCCGCTCGCCATATCCAAAGAGCAAAACCACAGCGTTTTATCCAAATCTTCGAGTAGATCAGAGATCAGGGGCATTGGATACACCATCAGGCGCGTGAGTTGATTCACCGCGCGATAGTCGATACATAGGCGAATATCAACCCCGTTCTTTTTCACGATGATCACTATAGGTGATGCCCAGGGTGACGTAGACGGTTAAATGATCTTGGTAGCCAATAGCCCTTTGATAAAAGCCGATAACTTCTCGCGAAATTGTGGAGCCACCTTACGACACTTTTGGGCGATGGGGCGAGCATTTCCTACATCGATATCGCAAACAACTCCACGTGCAGCAGGAGGTAGTGCGTTCCCTTTTCCGATCAATAGAGGTTTCTTCGCCCAAATTATATCGCGAAGCTGATTAATTTCTTCTGCCGTGTTGACCAAGGGGTCTCCGACTAGCAAATCATCTTTAGTCACCTCTTCGGTGCCTGCAGATACTTCGGGCAACGTAGCAAGCTGCTTCTCTAGTTCTTCCACGAACAAATCTCCGCCTTCATGGTAGCATACTTGGTCATCGGTAGGAATTACACCGAATTCGCTAGGATCGGCTGAGACAAGGTGATCACGCGTATCTTGAATGGGCATATCTCTTGCAACAGGTGGTTCAACTCCGAGATCCAAGGTCGGAACTTTCGTCCTCGACCCCTGATTGCACCACGCTTGCACCTCTTGCACCTTTTGCTGCCCTCCGGTTACCAATGCCACAGATGTGGCGATCGTGTCCGTAGGGCGTACTAAAATACTTCGAGGAGTAGGATACTCCCTCTTCTCCACTAGGGGGCTTTGATCGACACTTTCTTGATCGTCATTCACGGAATCGGTAGACTCTTGATACGCGAGATTTTGCCACTCCTTGTAACGATTATACCCTATCGATACAAATCCAGGGCGACGGGGCACATCATCTTTGTTCATCCAGATGCCTAAAATCGTCTCATCTTGCACGATGATCGGATGATCAACGACGTTCGTAACAAGCAGGTATCGCAAATTGCCCACGCCCCTAGTGATAGTGGGGACCCAATCTTTTTCCACGAGTAATCCACAACTTTCGAGATCGCTGGTCATAAATTCGAACCTCGGCAGATCGACCTACTGGGATCTGCTCGTACTGATTGAGTTTCATATAATTACCACTCGATCCATACAGCTGTCGGCGCCCCTCCAATGGAATGATCACCTCATCAGACAAACTTAGCGCACCGTGGGCTATGTCTAATCCAACACCAGCTGGTATCATAAAATCCATACCCAGTATAGCATCTTGACCCACAAGTCTGACCACCTATGCATGGTAATAATAGACCAACGAGCCTGCTAGCGTAATCTTGATTTTTTTATTTAGTGCGCCCTTCCGTGAGGTATGCACTTTATTCAATGCCGACACATTCTTGCGTTTGACTCGTGTCGATCTGACAACTCACCTTACGAGAAAAGGTTGAGTCGATGATCGACACTTCCGCACCAGAATCAAATAATAGCGTGGCACGTTCGTTATTAATTTTACCACTCGCTTTGGTTTGTTTAAACCATTTCTTTGGCGAGTCGTACTTCCAATATCCACGTGATTCGCCTGGCAGTAGATCAACCTCCATGATCACCGGGGACCGGGAAAACTCATCAATACGGAAATTAGCCAAACGTGGTAAATTAGGCTGATCACATTTATCATTATCTCTTTCTGCTGCTTGATCAGCCCTCTTCTACACAAACCAGAACGCTCGTCTCGTACCAGATTCAAACTTGGCGAGCTTCCTAGTTTAACATGTCTTAGGCTTCCTTGGGCAACATTCCAGCTTGGTAGGGTTGTACCACTGGCGAATGCGATTGTAGAATTCGTCCATAGGGCACTTGCCCGCATCATGAATTTTGCCACATACTCGGCAGACATACAAACAGTGATCAGTAGGGTGACCCTTCTTGCCACACTTCAGACAGGTAAGGAGCTTCCAGCACGTAAATTGTCGTGCCTGATCGACCCACAATGACTGCACTTCTTCACCGCCCCTTGATCAACTGCACTTGAATCACTACGATTATTACCCGATCGGGACTCACCAGGTTGATCGAACGCCCCTGGTTGATCGCGTATAGCAGCAATCATGTAACGGTAATGATCTCCATCGCTTCCACTGTCGTCGGCACTTGATTCTTCACTCCCAGACGTCACCTTGATCGCGCGTACTGCCTTGGGCTCTCGCGCCGGGGCAAGTGCCCGATCATCGCCGAATTTCTGGCGGAATCGGCTGGTACCTACCGCCGCTGTTGGCTGGTACCACCTATTGCGTGCATACGCCCGCAACGTCTCTTCTAAGTCCGTAGAGGTATCCAAACGCAAAAGTGCCAGTTGATCAACGAGCTCGCGATTGGCCAATGTATCCAGAAAACGCTGCACGTGCTCACGTAAGGTCGTAGGCGATCGATCCCTGGTCGGCAACTTGGCTCTCAGTCCCGCCACATTCAACCGGTGCAATATTCGATAGGGCTTTCATCTGACCGCTGCTTCGTGTAATAATACTGGCGGGATGCCTACTGACCACTTCCACAGTATTGAACTTCAAACTCATCCACGAGACTTTTCCAACTTGATCGAGTGCTTCTACCCAGCTGGCGATGCCAATTGCGCGCCGGTCCTTTTAATAGATCGCCCAAGATCGGACACTTTTCATGATCAGAAGCTTGATCACGCATAAATGCTGACTTGAGGCGACTAATCCAATTCCGTTCTTGATCTTCATCTCCTTCCTTTCCCGAAAATTCTTTTAGATCACTGATCGCAGACATCCGAATCCTGGGAATCGTCTGTTGATCAGGCATGCCAGTGTACGCGGACGCAACGGTGGCTCGTCGTTGCAGTGTGATCGACTCATCTGGGTCAACGTAATCGCTCTGGTATCATTGATCATGGAACGAATACACGGATTTCATGTCGACATCCTTGATCGACGCAGCTCTTCCTGTCTTTAGCTGGCGGTTTTTTGCACTAACGACTCCAGGTGTCAACTTGCGTCTTTCTTCATCCAGAAACTTCTCCATAGCCTTGTCAAAGAATGTCTGCAGCGTGGACTTTTCGATACTTGATCATCTTCTGACTTGATCGATTGAGGTTCCATCTTGATAACCGAAAACTTGGATTCAACCTTCTGGCAAACTGTCATCCTGGTGATCTTGAGCTCTATACTCCCGGCACTACTCGACTCCACTTCAAGTTCATCGCCTTCGGAAGGGGAAGATTCGTAACACGATGATCCCCTATGTTCTGCCACGTTGATCAACGGGACCGTTTCAATCTTCAGCGGGGAGTACGAGAGCTCCAACTTGGTAGTTTGGCCCACGATAGGCATCAACAAATGAAACAACTGCTGGGTAGCTTCTGCCAGATCTTCTGGGTCCTGATCAAACACCTCTTCAGCATCGTAGGAGCCTGTCGTCAGACCAGCCTGCTTGATCAGGCGTTTTATCCTAAGCACGATCGTGAGCTTGTCCTTCCCATCCGTAACTGGCTGATCTACCGGTCCGTTCAGCTTCCCGCTGATCATAACACCAAGTAGGCTCATGATCGAATTCGTCAATAAGAAATCTTCAAGTTTTCCTTTGTAAACCTTTCGGTAAAACGTTCTCACCAGATCATCTTCCGTTGGCGGCGTACTTGATTGACTTTCGTCGCTCTCCGAACCAGGTGCCTTCATCAACACCTTTGGCAGGTCGGTCTTGTAATACTTCACCATCGGATCCCAATACGGATCATTATACACACATGCAATAGGCGGATCATAACTTGCGTTATGACCCGCATGGGCTCCCGAAGGAGCCTCGGGAGGTGTTTGAGGCTTCTTCTCCTCCTTTATGTCATCAGGATACCTCCCCAGGTCCTGATGATCAGCATTTCCTTTCTTCTTCAGACATGACAACGGCGAACTGCCTTGCATCGTCACAACCACCTCCTCCTTTTCCATTGTGATCTTCAATTATGCTTCTGCTTCCGTTTTTACGTCCGCATCAGCGCCATATTGCGTAGAATCACGGTGATATCCCGCGTCGTCCAAAGATCCGGGCACGCGCACCATTGTGGTGGAGCGGCTGATCAAAGTTTTGACGCTTGATCAGGCGGTACCACGGCGCCCGGACTGCCGACTGACGAAGGGGGTCCACCGGTTGTACTTGACTGCTTGTGTTTGTGCTCACCTTGTGTACCCGACGGCTTAGACGTGGGTCGCTCTCCAGGTGGCGGGGATGGCACACTACAATTCCTTGTGGAAAGAATGAGTTGACCTGTGATGAGTCGACGTATGCGATCAGGCAATATTCAGGCGCAATCAAGCTTGAACCACGTGCGATCAGGTGTGATCAACAGTGATCAGGCTTGGGCAGGCACTAAGAGTCGTCGATCAGCGGTGATCAGACTCGATCAGGATCGATCAGGTGCTAAAAGTAGCTGATCAGCTAGTTGGCGCGAGTTGCGAGCAGCTGAGCGCAGGTCGAGAGTAGCAGTGTGTCGATCAGGTGTTGATCGGCGAAGGGGTACTCGATCAGGCAGCGGAAATATTCACTGCCCGATCACAGAGCCTCCTTAAGCTTAATCCGTCAATAGAATACCCAAAATACCTTGTATTCCAAACTTAAGCCTTAGAGGGACGGTCGATCAGCGCGTTCGACGGGCTCGAAAACACTCCACAAGGGCAGCGACATCCCGCTCGATCGCCTCCGTTAGAGATGGCGGCAGGGGCTGTAAAAGTGTCTCTAAGCACTGTCCGTTGTCCATGCTCTCGAACGCTATCGCCTCGTGGTCGTCAAAGTGCCGCACGAGTTTTGTCTCCAACACAAGCGCTTTCGCTGCACGAGCTTTTGCTTCTTTCTCCGTGTCCTCGGCTCCACCAGACGACTCCACGGGAAAGGCAGCCGCAGACAGCGCACCATACAATTGACCCAACCGATCCACTTGACGCGACTCGAGATGCGCATGTTTCGCATACAAGACATGCGTCCATCGTGCCACGTCGTGTGCGTCCATGCGGTCGCGTTCGTCGTTTGGGCAGCGCACGCGCACATAAAACGCTGGTCGAGCCAGTGTCAAGCTCTGGAATTCACCGCTTTGCTGGGCTCCTCGCAGTTCTTGAAGCAGTCGACGCACAGTGGAGGCCGCAGCCTCGTTCGACTCGCTTCGTCCGCGTGTCGAAGCATACCATTGTGCTGCTTATTGCTGATGGAACTCCACTTCCGAGGAGCTCAAGTATCCGTTCGTATGCTGTGTCAAATGTGCCGTTCGTAGCTCTTTTCGTTGCACGGCTTCAAACAAGAGCTTGACACCGGAACGAGGCGCTAATATATTTGTCTGTGCGTCCAAGAGCTGCAGCGTGCATCGAGTCATACTCAAGGGCTCGATCGTTACGCGCACCCGACACTTGCTCTGCTGCTCGGTCTCTTGTGCCCTATCAGACTGCGTCTCGAGCGCCAAGAGCGTCCAAAACGTCTCGATCGTAGCTGCTTTTACATCTAGATGCTGTTCTAGCCACTCTCGTTTCAACGACACGAGCGTCACTGTCTCATTCGCTCTATTGTCTGCGTAGTTTAGTCGTACAATCTTGTTCTGGTCGACAGGGTGAAGGAGCGTCAAAAACTAAAGCGAGCAACTGCTGCGATTGATGATGATGCAACGCGGTCGAGAAGAGTAGTGAACGGAAATGAACCGCGTCGTCATTCAAAAGATACAGCACCGCGCGAGCTGCATTGCCATCTCGCCCCGCTCGCCCAATTTGTTGTACGTACGCTTCGACGAAAGAGGGGAGATGAAAATGTACGACTGCGCGTACATTTTTCTTGTCAATCCCCATCCCAAACGCGACGGTAGCGACGACCAACTTCACTCTTCCTCGTGCAAATCCTGTACGAATCTTTTTCTTTGCTTCGGATGGCATTCCTGCATGAAAGGCCAAGATTTTTCAGCACTGCGCCATGGAGACGGCAAGTGTTCACGCAGCAAAGCTGCGATCTCTTCCGCTCGTCGCTGTTATTAGACGCGCTGCAATGGATATTTCATCCACATCTTGAGCAAACCGAAGCAGGTATTAAAAGATGCCAGATGCGTGAAGATTTGGGATGATGGCTTCATTATGTCGGACAAGAGGCCGAATCAAAACGAGACATTTCTCAAATACAAGGCGATTCGGACAATCTAACAGTCCCACCAAGAATCGCAGCGTCTGGCCTTCACACAGCCTCTGCTTAATCCAACTAATTGGACTCACAATCGAGACTTCAAAGTGTGTGAGCCGCCCATACTTGGGAAATCGTACGTCTTGGTACATCTGTCCTTCCTCTTCTTCTGTATGACAATCAATCAGGCGGATAAAGAACTCAAGCAGGTCTGCATAATCATGGACCCACTCAGGGCACCGCAGTGTTCAGCCACGACGTCACACGACTCGGCTCTTCTTCAAGCTGTACACTGTCATCATCGCGGTTGGCATATGTCGGCGAAACGGAACGATTGGAAACAATCGAGCTCTCAGCACCGGACTCTTCTAATGCATCGATCGTTCTCTTTGCCAAATCTCGCTTGTCATCATACTCTTCGTCGTCATCGTCATATTCCCCTCTATCATTTTCGTCATCACGATCTTCATCGTCAACGTCGCCATTCTCATCTTCAGATGCTTCGAGTTCGGCCTGCACATCCGCTGCAGGTGCGACAATATATTCCTTTTCCGAATCTTTCGTTCCTTGAAGAACAACAAAGGTTTCACTTCATGGAGACCATTGTCACGTTATCCCGGTCCCGCAAAAGTCGTGACACATTCAATGCACTCGAGAGAACACGATCCAAAAAGAGCATGATATTGCCTCGGATTACTAATGGCCATCGTTGATCGTCCCCGTCTTTTCCTTAAAAACGATCAAGCGAAAATCTGAATGGTCAACGTCATATGATACATCTACTAAGCACGATCGATATCCGTGTTGCAATTCGGTGGTAGAAATGGCGCGATCTTCCTCAAGTAAGCGATAATACAGCACTGTCATGAACTTTTCGGCCCCCTCTACATCTTCCATCAACACGCCACGATCGTCCAACATATTGGCAAGATAATATGGACCACCTTCACCTCGGTTTCTAGACACTCGCAATCGACACTTTGAACGAGCAAACAGGAAGTAGACGATGTTTTGCGCAATCACGTCGCGTTCAGCAAAGTAATTCGAACTTTCAGGCTCAAAAATGCAGCAACCTAGATCCAAATTCCCCCGGTCTTGGGCCTTAGCATCAGTTTCAGCAGCGTACGCAGTAAGAACGCTACTGACATCAATATGTTGAATCAGCTTCTTCGACAACGTCGCTGCGCCATAGTCACTTTCATCGGACCGCATTTCAATTTCATGGCATAATGTTTAGTACTATGCAATCTCTGTCTCTTGATCGAAGGGCTGATCCGACACCATGAGTGCAAATAATTCCAAGCCTGGCGCTAGAATATGTGCGTCTGCAGAAACGCTAATTACGCGAGTCAAAAGGATCTGCAGCTGCAGTCGTAGGGTATGTGTGTCTTAAACGGCTTCAGAGAGCTGGCAACGGATCAGAAGCTGGAGTTGTCGACCTCGCACTTTTGGGTGTGTCTCAACTAGAAACTGGTCAATCAGAGCAGCTGGCAGCTCCGCAACGGCATTCGAACTCACTCTTTCTTCGATCACTTTTCTGATTAAAAGCTTCTTTATTACTTTTTGCGAATTTGGAGCACCTTGGACGCTAGCATCTTAAGAAGCGTGTTCAGCGGCTGACTACGGTCACGAAGCGACGACGAACTGAACCAAATGGAAACCAAGGCGCGATCTACCATGTACATACCCGGCTGCGTCGACAAACATAGTGCAGCTTCCTGCTCCATATCACATCGCTGTAACAATTGGCACTCAACTTCAGCCTCAATCTGTCCAACACTTTGAATTAACGTTTCTTTCGCAGAACTCGACTTTATCAACGTGACCCAGCGCTCTTCCCACACTCTCAACTCGAACAAATTCACGTCTTCAACCGCAACACACCCGCCTTGGTCTTTAACAGTGCGCGAAAGTATTCTTCCTGCGCTTCATGGACGCAGCCAAGAGATTCTAATGTCAGCGCTGTACGGGTTTCAGACTGCGCGACATCTTTAATACTTAATCCAATGCGCAAATCGTCATCACTCAGTTGTTTGTAGATAGTACTGAGAGCTTCAACCCATCGTAGACGGCTCTCGACACTAAGATCCGATTTCTCCACGTGAAACTCACAAATCCTCAGTGCGTAACTCCACACGTCATATTCGTGCGTAAAACGTCAGGTGTCGCCTTGCCTCTTTCCTCAGCCCCAAACCGCCCCATAGCCGCATTAAGAAACGCTTGCGACCGTGGGTTCTGTTGTGACTGATCATCTTCTGCCTTAACTGATCGAGACTCCCTGTTCACGGCTGCGAACTTGGCTTCATCCTTCTGGAAGATCGTCATCCGGGTAATACGATCAGCACTGATCGACTCCACTTCAGACGCATCGCTCTCGAAAGGAGCAGATTGGTTGATTGACTGGTCCATTCAGCTATCCCTCATCGTGACCTTGAGTAGGCTCATGATCTAATACGTCCATAAGCAATTCTTCAATTCCTTCAATAAAGCGTCCTTGCCAGATCAGATTCTGATGGCACCTTACTTGATCGACTTTCGTCGCTCTCCAAACCAGGCGCCTTCAGCAACGCCTTCGGTTGGTCCGGGTCGTAGTATTTCACCACCGGCTTCTAATCCGGATCATTATACACACATGCAATAGGCGGATCACAACTTGCGTTATGACCCGCAGGGACTCCAGAAGGAGCCTTGGGAGGTGGTTGAGGCTTCTTCTCCTCCTTTATGTCATCAGGATACCTCCCCAGGTCCTGATGATCAGCATTTCCTTTCTTCTTCAGACATGAAAACGGCGAACTGCCTTCCATCGTCACAACCACCCCCTCCTTTTCCATTGTGATCTTCAATTATGCTTCTGCTTCCTTTTTACGTCCGCATCAGCGCCATATTGCGTAGAATCACGGTGATATCCCGCGTCGTCCAAAGATCCGGGCACGCGCACCATTGTGGTGGAGCGGCTGATCAAAGTTTTGACGCTTGATCAGGCGGTACCACGGCGCCCGGACTGCCGACTGACGAAGGGGGTCCACCGGTTGTACTTGACTGCTTGTGTTTGTGCTCACCTTGTGTACCCGACGGCTTAGACGTGGGTCCCTCTACAGGTGGAGGGGATGTAAACACGACAATTCCTTGATGCAAGATTGGGGAAACTTGTAACAAAACGTCCTATGTGCTGATCAGGCGTGATCAGGTACAATCAAGCTTGAATCAGGTGTGATCGGGTTTGATCAGTAGTGATCAGGATTGATAAGGCGCTAAAAGTCGTTTATCAGCAGTGATCAGGCTTGATCAGGCGCTAAACGTAGTTGATCAGGTGTGATCAGACTTGATCAGGCTATAAAAGTCGATAATCGGGACCGTCGGCCTTTGATCAGGTGATAATCAGGATCGGTGATCCATTTAGTCGATTACGTATAAGTTGGCGCGATCTGCGAGTTGTTGATCACAGAGCGCAGTTGCAGATCGATGATCTTGTGGTGATCAGTGGAGGGGTACTTGATCAGACAGCGGGAATCTTCACCACCCGATCACGGAGCCTCTGTAGGCTTAATCAGCTAACAGAATACCCTTTTGAAATGTATTCTTAGCCTAGACCTACGAGGGGGGGGTCGATCAGCTACGGGCTGATCGACTGTTTCCACTAAAAATCCGCCTAGAGTTCCCATGGGGATCTTATATCAGCCGAACTTCTAGAGGCCAAACGTGGACCAATGGGGGAAGAGGTGAGAACACTTTCCCCCCAAAAAAATTTTACAAAATAACCGCTTACACAGCGGGTGGAGTTGAGGGTGAGTTCCCCAGACCTTTACGTCTGCCGGTGGGCCAAAAAGTGCAGTACGTGCTCCCGACCGGGACGTAAAGGGTGCGTATGCAAAATAGAGGGAGGCGCGAAGAGATCACGCCTCCCCCTCGGTGATGTTACCGATCGGACGCAAAAGGAGAACTTTATTAGCACTTATATCCCTAGATCTACCATTTCCCTAATTTCAGCGAATCAGAACCGTCCATTCCAGCATCCTCCGTCGACCAGTCGACATGATTTATCCGTTGTTCGTCGGTGTTTGCTAGGTACCTGTACATAACCGTCCCTTCTCACGACGCCCCGTCTATGTCCCGTCCATGTCTGCCGACAGTTGTGCAGACTGTTGTACTGACTGTTGTGTCAATAGTCGTAGAGGCTATTGTACCAGCTATGGTACCAACTATCGTACCGACTAATATATCGCCTATTGTACCAACTATGATACTGACTACTGTACCAACTATGGTACCGCAAAAAATTATAATATGCTTCGCCACAATACAGTTACCTAACGGTAACCTAACGGTAAGCGGAAAAATCAGGTCGACTGGTCGACGAAGCACATAGGGATGGGTAGTTCTGATTGGCTGATATTAGGCTTTTAGTAGATTTTAGGATATAACCACTAAAAAGTTCTACTTTTGCGTCCGATCGGTAAGATCACCGAGGGGGAGGCGTGATCTCCTCGCGCCTCCCTCTCTTTTGCATACGCACCCTTTACGTCCAGGGCGGGAGCACGTAGTGCACTTTTTGGCCCACCGGAAGACATAAAGGTCTGGGGAACTCACCCTCAACTCCACCCGCTGTGTCAGCGGTAGTATTTTTCAAAGGTTTTTTTTTACGGGGAACGTGATCGAGCAGTGCGCTCTCTCCTCTTCCCCATTGGCCCACGTTTTTTGTCCCCTAGTAGTTAGGCTGCTCTAAGCGCCCCACGGGAACTCTAGGTGGATTTTAGTGGAAACTGGCGATCATCTCGTAGAACGCGCTGATCGACCTCCCCTCTAAAGTTTAAGTTTAGAATGCAAGTACTTTGGGTATTCTATTGACGAATTAATCTTAAAAGGCTCCGTGATCAAGTGATGAAGATTTCCGCTGCTTGATCAAGTACCCCTTCGCTGATCACCACCCAGATCGTCGATCTGCAACTAACGACCTGCGATCACCTGTTCGCAACTCGCGCCAATTCGTGGGGAATCAACTGGACTGACCAGCGTTCCTGATCATCGACTGTTTGCGCCTGATCAATCCGGATCGAGCCTGATCAAGCCTGATCATCCCTGATCGTCGATCAGCCCTTGAACATTGACTATTGACTCTGATCATCCCCTGATTGTCGATCAGCAGCCCTGGTCAACGACTATTTGTGCCTGATCAAGCCTTATCACGCCAGATCGCACCTGATCGACACCAGTCGACTCGTTACGGATTACCCCAATCTTGCTTCAAGGAATTGCAGAGTGACATCCCCGCCACTTGGAGAGCGACCCACGCCCAAGCCGTCGGGTACACAAGGTGAGCAGAAACACAAGAAGTCACAGTACAACCGGAGGACCCCCTTCCTTAGTCGGCAGTCCGGGCGCCGTGGTAACGCCTGATCAAGCTTCAAAAACTTTGATCAGCCGCTCCACCAAAAAGCTACGTACCCATTTCAAGTGATAGCCATGGATCATATCCCGTCGTTGCCCCGATAAACTGAAGGGCATACGGAACTGTTGATATGGAATGATCTGTTCACGGGTATGGTGATCGTGAAAGCTGTATCGTCTTGTACAGCTCAGAAAGTCGTCGAAAATTACTCGAAAAATGTGTATTTCGACGATTAGGAGCTATCGAGGTGATCAGGCATGATCGAGAACCCGGTTTTATGTCCGAAGTATTTCGTGCATTCAACAATATCGTGGTACAACGACAGAGTACCACTATGGCATATCGTCCACAGGCGAACGTCTTCGGTTTTCCGAAGGATAAGGCCGGGAACACCGGCATATTGGTCTTTGTAGACCGTTTGAGCAAGATGGCTCACCTGGCGGCGGTGCCAGAGTCCATTGATAGACAAGGAGCAGCGAAAGTGTTCCTAGACCGTGTCTTTCGACAGCATGGTCTACCCGATTCCGTTGTATCGGATCGGGATCCCCGTTGTACGGGACAGTTTTGGGACGTGTTGTTTAAGTTGCTAGGCACCAAGCTCCTCAAGTCCACTGCGGATCATCCGCAGACGGAAGGACAAACGGAACGCGTTAACCGCGTTGTAGTGGACATTCTACGGAGTTTATGTCCGGATTATCCAAATAGTTGGAGTTAGATGCTCCCTATGGCCGAATTTGCTATTAACAATTCGGTTCATGCATCTACGGGGTTTACCCTGTTTTACGTGAACGGATTAGTGAATCCGAGGGTTCCGTTGACGCTACGTGTGTGTGGTCCAGGGCTTAAGGGGGGAGGATTCCATGATGTCAGCCATGTATCTGTGCGAAATCACATCGATAAGTTTTTATCGACGAGCCTTAGTGTCGTACGACACGTTTGCGATGCCATGGCGGAAAGCCAAGACAATCAAAAGGAACAGGCCGACCGCAAGGGTCGGCGTAACATAAAAGTGTACAAAGTAGGAGAAAGTGTTTTATTAAACGCTAAAAACCTTCCTACGCATGCAGATTCGAACGTGTTAAGGAACAAACTGCGCCCCAGGTTTGTGGGGCCTTTCAAGGTGCTAGCCCGAAAGGGCTTGGCGTATACCTTGGATATTCCGAAAGCGATGCCTACGCATCCAACCTTCTATGTGGGTATGCTTAAGTCGTACCAGGACCCGGAGGCGGGTCCCCTCTTGGAGGGGGTTGGAAAGGCAAGTATCCATAAAATCCGTAAGGAGAGGCAGGTCGTAATAACTCCGACAGGGTCGAAAGGCAACCCCGTAACTCCGCAAAGGTTGCCTCGAGAGAGGCAAGCCGCTTCTCGAAGCGTTCAATCACATCCCCCTCATCACGGAGTCCCTCCTGGGCGACCTGGATGCGATGACTGTGTCGATCACAGCGCTCGAGGAACTCGCGTCGCAATTGCGCGACCTCCTCCTCCAATTATCGATACGGAGGGTACTCCACATTATCATGTGGAGCGTTTGATGGCGCGACGCCATCATCGGGGTCAAACCCAATATCTGGTGAAGTGGAAAGGTTATCCACATTCACAGTGTTCCTGGAGTCAGAGACTCCCCTGCGGCAAGATTTCCGTGACGTCCTTGACGCTTTCGAGCGGGAGATTCCCGCTGCGAGTCAACGATCAAAGGGGCGCGAGAAGCCCCTTCACTCCCAGTAGGTCGGAGTTCGCCGGAGGCAGATGCGGCGCTTGCACTGTTCTCCGGCACCGCGTTGGTAGTAGGAACGCTGGCATAGCGTGTGCGATAGGGGGCACGTAATTGCCATATCGCTTTGGCTCGGGCAAACGCCATGCGCAACGCCCTCTCCAGCCGAACGTCACGTTCGGAATATCTGTCGTGCAGCTCAGTAAAGCTAGGGAGGAGTTTCTCTCCTTCCGCACAAGCGCGGAATTTCTTTTCGGCATCTTCGGCACTTTCTCCAGGTGAAAGAACATTAAGAACCTCGTGGAGGTTCTCAACAGGGGCACCGTGTGCCTTTCTGTCAAGGAGCTCTCGGTATGAGATGCTAGTGAACTGCTTCTGCGTGAGCAGTTGTTCCCGGAGTTCCTCCCGGCGTTCGCATTGATACGGCTGTTCATCCTCAGGAATTGTAGTATAGAATGCTAAACCATTCCTTACCATAGTCCTAGCCCACTTTGGGAGGTCACTAGGACCTTCAAAGTTATATGCCGCCCGTGGCGGGCGTTTTGGGGCGCGCAACGCAGCCCTTCGTGCCTGTGCGGAAAGTTGGGCTTCTTGAGCCGCATCTAACTCATTGGTGATGATTGCCTTCGGCGATCCGGATGTATCATCCGTCATTGGCAGGGGTGGCGCACTAGCTAGTGCACTTTCCCCACGTGTGGGGAACGGATTGGGTTCCCGACATCTCCGTTTGGCGATGTCGGAGTGGTCAGCCATTGGGGAGATATCCCCAAGGGCATCCACTTCCGAGTAATCGGAATAGTCAACTTCCTCTTATTGAGGAGAACCCTCAGCACCACTAAAGATGCTCAAGGTTAGCCAGAAGTTCTGGCAGTTGGAGTTCTACAACTAAAATTGATTTATTGCGTAAGCAATAGTCTTGATGGGGGAGGATGTAACAGGGTTACATTATGGTTGCATTTAGTTATGTTGTGTACGTAAGTACACTACGGTTGGGGTTAGTATTGGCCGGTCCGAAAGGTTTGGACCTATTGGTTATTTTAACCAATCAGGGCAGGAGCCCTTGGTGTAGGCGTGGCAGCCAGCCACGTGCTAGTACAAAGGTGGTGTACACTACATTTTAGCTCGGTACGAATTTAGTACTACTTAGTATTTCATATAGTTTACATTAGTTTAAATTAATTTAGGCTAATTACATATTAAATATATATTCAGTTTACAAAACACACCAATCCAGATAGTAGCACGACCTCGACCGGTCGCGCGTGCTGTGAGTGTTTGTAGCCAAAAGGAATACATCCTTTAGCTACTCCCTTTCTAAGGGAAGCCTTGTCTCAAGGCGTTAGTTAAGTCTAACAGGTAAACCAAGGGAAATCTTGGCCCCGAGTAGGAGAGAACTCTCCTACTAAGCCCTTTTACAAAGGGCGTATCGGCTAAGTAGCGGCACATCGCCGCTTAAGGAAAGTCTTCCTCTGTGCGCTAGTCGCACTGTGCGTGTACGCACCTGCTACAGGTACCGTATACAATGGTGTACCACAAAGATAGCTTAAAACCTATCCTTCCTCTAACAATGCTTCTCCCCAAAATCCGTTAGTTTAAGAGGACTATAGTCTCGCGTGTCTGTAAATAAAATGTTTTCCAATTTCAAATCTCTATGTAAGATACGCGGTACATGACATTGCCAGACGACATGTAAAATCTATTTCATGTACAGTTTTGAACGCTTTTCTTGTTTTGGATTTTCACTTACGTGCAGTTTGTTTTATCTAAACATGCGCGAGGAAGCATCGCCCCTCACGCACCATTCCATAATCAAATACACATTCACATTATCTTCATATGCACAAAAAGATGCACCACGTTCAGTGTTCCCCCCAAAAACCTCATGATGTGTCCTTCTTATTTGACGGCCGAATAATCGTGACGACTAACGATGTGAGACTTGGCTACAACCTTCACGGCTAGATCCAGCTGTAACTCCCTCCCCAGCCTTTTTTGTAAGCGTGGGACCGCACTATAAACGTCACCATACGCTCATTTCCCTAATTTATCTCCCAGTGCATACTTTCGATGGGACGTCCGCGGGAAGTGAAAGTCCTATTCTTCAGGTTTCGTAAACAAGTTTGCCGTTTCAAGAGCTAGTTGCTGTAATTTTGTAAAGGAGGAAAGGCGATGGATGTACCCTCTCCAACCTTTACGCACGCTGCCATACTTTTGTCCATATGGCGACGCCGATACGAGGCTAGGATTCGTCCTTCACATTCTGTTCCAGGCCTGCGTACGGACCAGTTTGGAGTTTAAACGTTCCATGTGCTCGATCTTGAGCTTCAGGCAGACTTCGCGCATCATCAGCACTGATACGTAACCCTCGCATATACGCTTCAAAATACATCTTGACACTCTCATTGTCATTCTCCCAGATCTGTGGAGATTTCTTTCCCAGAAGGTATTTAAATCAAATAGAAAACGTGGTTCAGTCCTTTGTGGTGTCTCCACTATTCTAAAGTTGAACGGTTGGTCTATACGGTTGGTAAACAGAGTCTGGTACCCTTGTAGAGCAATCACCAACAAATTCGCGACGCCTAAGCACAAATTGCCAACAATCGCATCGTCAAACCCTACTTGTAACGATCGAAATCAGCCCAGTAAGATGAGATACCCCCTTATAAAATTAAATTCATTGGATCATTATCAAACGTAAGTTTCCAACACTAGCAGGGCTGTAGAAAACCTAACTTTTCTGGATCAAATTTTAGGTTTGAAAAAAACCTAAATAAAACCCAAAAAAACTCAAGTTGCTTAGTTGAGCAGCTTACACAGCCCTTCTAACACAGGCTGCATGAGAAAATTCAGAAAAATATCATAGAATACAGCAAGTGATCAAAGAAATGGACCTAAAGCCACAAGAAAAAACATATTCAAATACTCTAAAAACCTACCTGAAAAAATTGAAGAACTATGGTAAAATAAAAGGAATCTAACTGCTGTCATCTTCATCATTACCTTCTGCATCGAAGTCAGAATCACTTGGTACCTGTGCGGCAATATAAGACTGGACACCAGAGGTGACGTTGTAATTGGTTTTGATGTAGGAAAACCCACTTAATAGTCTTAACGAACTTGCCAGATCTTATACCACCTGGTCTGAACACTTTTGACCAGGTAGGATCTGTAGCAGAGGCAAGCTAGTATGCTCCGATCGTCGGCCGCGGAAGTTTCGGCTAAGTTGTGCTTAAACTGTGCAAATTGAAAAGTGTATTATGTAAAGTTAATTAAGTAGCTATCCGTACCTAAACGCAACTTAAATGTAACTGGCATTGTATGCAAAAATATATACGCTCTCATCAGCCAATGGTCTTTCACCATCTTGTAAGAGCGCCACATGCAAAATGGTACACGAACTTCCAACACTCCTCCTGAAAAACCAGAGGCTGCATACCCTTTACTTCAATCCCAGACCTGCACGCAACCCTTGAATCCTTGTAGCACAGAGGTCCTTGATCAGCAGATCAGCTAAAATTTCCGCACTCGGCACATGGCTCGCCGATACAACACCCTTGCGTGAAAAATCCTTTAGAAACTTTAACTTGACATCGATATATTTTGCGCTGGCAGCGCTAACCTCGTCCTACAACTGATTGATCGCCGCCAGGTTATCTTGAAAGCCAGGGGCGTCTTCGCATGCAAACCAATTTCAGTAATCAATTCCCCTAGGCCCAGCGCTTCTTTTTCGGCCATAGACGCAGCAACAAATTCTTCTTCAGCAGTCGATAACGCACGCGCCACTGCTTTCTGCTTCTTGCAAGCCCAATTTACCAAGACACCATTCACGAATATTACCATGTCCGAAATATTTTTCGATCTGCCTTGTTGGTAGCTAAATCTCCATCGCTAAACACCAAAATGCGCAGTGGTTGCGGCAAATATTTATCATGCTTCAACACCAATTTCAACTCACTCGTTCCCTTAAGGTACTTGAGGAATCGCTTTGCAATCTTGTATTCAATAATAGTGGGTGCGTGGGTCTTGCGCGTAGCACGGTGTACAGCGAACGAAATGTCAGGACGTGTGCACCGTGAGACCCACAACAGACTTCCCACAAGTGACTGGAAACCTTTGGCACACGGCAGGTTGCCCCTCGGTTGCACCGGAAAAAAATTCACAAAAGTTTTTTTTTTCCTACAGCACCAGCACTGGCGTCCTAGCTGGGTTCATCTTCTCCAATTTATGCGTAGTCAAGACTTCTTTGATTGTGGCTTGTTGATCCAGAACGTATCCGTTCTTTGGATCGCCTTAAATTCTAATGCCAAGAAACTTTGTAACGTTTCCCAAGTCTTTCAATTCCAGCACTCGCATACCCACAAAGAAATCATCCACAATCTTATTACAGGTGCCTGTGACCAACAGGTCATCGACGTATGCACCCACGACAATGGTTTCACCATTCGCATGCTTCACAAAAAATGCAGGTGTCCGTGACACACTGCACGAAATAAAACTTCATTAGAGTTTCGCATAAACATTGGTGCCACAGGCGCCCAGACTGCTTCAGCCCGTAAAGCTTCCGCTTCAACTTGAGTGTCAACTCTTTCTTCGATTTCACCCCAAAATCATGCAACATATCTTGTTCAATATCCATTTCTTGCGGCACCTGTAGATAAATATCTACGTCGCTTTCGCATTCGCTTTGGGGTAGGCGCTGGCACGTCCCCGTGGCGTGCTGCCACCCCCCCCCCACACACACACTTGTGCCAACATCAGTAACAGCTTGACATTGTTCAGCTCCATAACCGTTGAAAACGTAAAAAATTATCATCACCGAAAACTTTCTTGTCACCCCTGACAACCAACCTTACCATGTACCTCACCACCGACCCGTTCGCACTAACTTTTGTTTTGTACACCCACTTGGTCGGGAGAGGTACTTTATCCACTGGCCTATGCACGACATACCACGTGTTTAAGTCCTGGAGAGACTTGACCTCTTCCATTTCCGTGCGACTCCACATCTTGGCTTGAGGACCACCATGTGCCTCCCTAAAATTTCTTGGATACGGCTGCATATGCGAGATGGTCTCCACTTCAGCACCCCGTTCGCATACCGCGAACACACATAGAGCGCTATCCACACTGTGTCGTGTGTCATCATTTTTTTTCGAAACTTCGTCACTTGAAACCGCCCTTTTGGTTCTTGACTCTTCGTAATGATTGCCTTTCATGGTCTACTTAGGTTCCTGCGCGTCTTGCGCGCACCTTGATCAATCGTTTTCGCGCGTTTCGACGCAACCTAAGGCCCCTCTGCCTCATCATTTCCGCGCTCAAAATACGCTGCACTTGTTTCTGGTTCACCCAAACGTGCTTCCGCTAATCCTTGCATCTCTTTCTCGGCTTCAGCTTCCAGGACCCTCGTGATCTTCTCACTTATCTCGGTGCTTAGTGTTTCGATCGCGGGTATGGTGGAGCGGCTGGCAAAATTTTGAGGCTTGGACAGTCGTTCCCACAGTGCGCAGACTACCGATTAAGGAAGGGGGTCCTCCGGTTTTCCTGTGACAGGTCTATGCCTTGCTCACCTTTTTTACCCGACGGTTTGGGCGTGGGTCGCTCTCCAGGTGACTGGGACGTAGATTGGTGCAGTTCCGATGCAGATCGAGGTGGATTCGTAGCAGGTCGACAGGTGTTGATCAGGTGCAAAAATCGCAGATTAGAGATCCCGGGGATAAACTGGGGGTCGAAGATCGATGATCGATGATCGCAGATCGACTCAGTTGATATTGTGCGGATTGGCGAGATTGCGGATGATCGCAGATCGCAGTACGATGATCGATGATCGCAGATAGTAGATCGACTTAGTTGATCTTGTGCGGATTGGCAAGATTGCGGATGATCGCAGATCGCAGATCGCAGATCGACCTAGTTGATCTTGCGCGAATTGGCGAGATTGCGGATGTTCGCATATCGACGCTGTCGATCTAGTCGTAGTCATCGGAGGGGTACTTGATCACGTGGAGGAATTCTTCACCACTTGATCGCCGAGCCTCTTAAGCCTAGATCGCTAAGGAAATACCCAATATATTTGTATTCCTAGCCTAAAACTTAAGAGGAATGGGGTCGATCTGCACTTTCTATGTGCAGATCGACGGATTTTCAAAAACTCTACCTTGAGTTCCGAAGGGCTGCTTAGAGCAGCCGAACTTCTAGAGGATAGATGCGAACCAATGGGGGAAGAGGTGAGAACACTTGGCTCGATCACCCTCCCAGTAGCCTTTTCTAAAGTAGCCGCTGACACAGCGGGCGGAGTTGAGGATGAGTTATCGGGAAATTTACGTCTTCCGGTGGGCCAAAAAAGTGCACTACGTGCTCCCGCCCGGGACGTGTGAAGGTGCGTAGCAATGAAAGGGAGGCGCGAAGTTATCACGCCGTCCCAATCGATGATCGTGTTGATCGGACGCAAAAAGAAAACTTCATTTATCCCAATACCCTAAAATCAACCAATTACCTAATATCGACCAATCAACTCTACCCAACCTGATATGCATTATCGACCAGTCAACCTGATATATTTTCCGTCTGTCGCTTACCATCATGTACCTGTACCCTGCGTCGCTTCTGCTTCGAATTGACCGTCCATGTTTACAACAGTTGACCCCAAAATCTTCCATACACTTCTCCACACGGTGACATGCCTCGTCACCGCGACCACCCGGTCCTTCATTAACAGCACTTATACCCCTTCGTTTCATCTCTCTTGCTTAGGATCAGAGCGGGCTCTGCATGCTGCGTGAGTGCCTTCTTTTCGGGTCCCTCCAAACCTAACACGGGGACCCGAAAACCACTATATCAGTGATAGCCGACTTCTTTCCGGTCAGCACTTGGAGTGGTGACATTCGATATTGGTTATATCTTGTCGGAGCGCGGTTGAGTATATACGCCGCATACTCAGCCGCCTCCGACCAATACACAAGCGGCACACCCGAACCAAAGATCATGCCCGGACAATGTTGAAAATGGTCCGGTTCATACGCTCAGCCTTTCCATTTGATGCTGGTGTTCCGGCTTTCAGTAATTTGGCGGCGAATGCCTGTCTGTTTGCAGAACAGATCTACATTTTGGTACTCGCCGCCGCCGTCCTTCCGAAGTACGTGCACACTGCAAGATAACTCATTCTCGAACCACGCCAGGAAGTGGCCAAACATCTTAGCGGTTTTGTCTTTAGTACGTGCGGCGAACACGCGAGCGTAGCTTGAAAAGGTATCAACAAAAACAACATGGTATAGGTTACCACGCCGATCGAGTGGAGTGATGGGACCCTTCAGGTCACTGCATATCACTCCACCGATCCTGTCAATCGGAGAATTTTCGCCCTAATCCACCTTCGTTGAGCCTTTCGCGTGGCTTTTCCCTCGGCACAGATCAGGCAATTTGTCCTACTAGTGTCGTTGAGGGAGATTCCTGACCTGGGGTCCCTGGCCAACCTTTCGACAGTGTCGTAGACTAGGTGGCCCAAGCGCACGTGAAAGTTGTGAAGGCTACCAGTGTGGACGTCAGATCCGACGTCCTCCAGCACACTGCCTAGCACCATTCTCTCTAAATCACTTGAAATTACATCGGGTTTTTCAACACCAGATTCGCAACGAACACTGACCCATAACTCATCACAGAACAATTTTTCATCCTTCATCATCACTCGTAATCCTTCCTCATCGTCAACAATAGTACAGCCTTTCTCCCCCAATCTGCCGAGCGAAATTAAATTTTTCGCTAATTCGGGCGCGATGTATACTTCGGTCAAGACAATTACCGTTTCACTTCCGTCGCACGTGCGCAACGTAAGCTTTCCAACCTTGGTTGCCTTCAAGGTTCTTCCATTTGGGAGTACAAACGTATCGCTTGCACTTCACTCCCTAGCATCCTCTAGCAACTCAGCGCTTGACACCAAATGTCTGCTCGCTCCGCTGTAGGCAGGTGTTTTTGTCGAAATTTCCACTTTTGCATGCATGCAGATATGCTTTTAACGCAGTGTCCACCGTCAACAGCACAAACTTCCTTGACTTATTGTCACTTGCGCCTTGACCTGTCACTTGACTTCTGCTTCCGCCACCCTTCCGACGCTTTTCGGGACAATACTTATGTACGTGCCCCTCGTCACCGCATAGATAACACACTTGCCGGCCCTTGCCCGGCGTCACCGCCCGCGCCTGCAACTTAACAGCTGGTTTGATCTTGAGCGCATCATCCTCGAGCTCTTGAGACCATGCTACCAGATCTTGAGCGTGGCAGAGGTAGTCCATCCTACCCGGATCATACCTCGCCATAAGTATCACTTTACGGCCCATGCACTTGACCGGCAGGCATATTAATGCCGCCCGCAACCGGAACTCCAGCAGGTGCCATACGGGGTGATGTATTCACATTCGGGCGTGGCCCCACGCCAACTTCAACCCTTCGCCCTCGGCCAGATCATTCAAAGTCATTTGATGACCGAACGGACGGTAGTTTTCGAAGGCCTCAGTGTCCTTCACACGTACCGGGGAGACCTTCCTCGACCCGGACAAGACACTAGCAACTGACCGCTTGGCCTGACCATCTTCCACGGCAGCCAGGCGCGTCGTTATATCCTTCAATCCTTGCATGATGGCCGTCCAATCACTTGGAGAGGGCACATCATTTTCCTCGGAATCACCAATCATTAATTAAATCAAAAACCTTCGATATCCCACATCACACCACTAACCCTCGTAACAGGGGACTTTACACTATTTCCACGTGACGAGACCACAAAAAATTTCACGAAAGCACACTTCTAATGCCAAGAAAAATCCACGTGATACTTATGCGAGCCTTGGGCTCATAACCTGTAGGAAAACCACTTAATAGTCTTAACCCCATTACCAGATCTCACACTACCTGGTCTACACTTTTGACCAGGTAGGATCTGTAGCAGAGGCAAGCTAGTATGCGCCGATCGTCGGTCGCGGAGGTTTCGGCTAAGTTGTGCTTAAACTGTGCAAATTGAAAAGTGTATTATGTAAATTTACTTGAGTAACTATCCGTACCTAAACGCAACTTAAATGTAACTGCCATTGTATGCAAAAATATATCCGCTCTCATCAGCCAATGAGCTTTCACCATCTTGTAAGAGCGCCACATGCAAAATGGTACACGAACTTCCAACATTTGATGTAAACCAATTTCCACTCGCTCCGTAGTCAACGAATTGCGTAGCTTAGAGTGAATAAATCCGAGAGTTGAGAAATTACGTTCCGAGGCTGTGCTGGACGTTTCCATATTGAACAATCGCAGTGCAAAATCTTGCAAAAGCGACCAAGAAAGTCCATGGACCTACCAGTACCTTAAAACTGAGTGGTTCATTTCCACAAGCAACCGGTAGCGCATGTAATTTGCTTCTTTTCCTGTTTTGCACATATCACAAATCACAGTATTGTGAATAGAGGGTGTTTGTCGAGCAGCGGTAAGGGGTGTGGTGGCATCTAAGGGAATTTTGCACAATTCTTCCTCCAGAGTTCTTTTGACAGTATTTGGCATCAACTCCGCTAGGAATCGTGGGTCCAGCATGTAGGAGAAACCATGAGCAGGTCCATACATAAACTGAAAGCGTTCCATCACTGAATGGTAAATGTAGTCATATTCCTGCTGGGTGATAGTTCCTTGATTCTTCAGATGTAGGTACTTAGTCAGCAAGCTATTGAAATCAGGGAAAACCTCACTAGCGGGACAGCTGTCATTTTGGTATTTGACAATTTACATGTCCAGTGGTTTCATCAAAGCCAGTGCCTTCTGTAATAAGGTCTTGAAATTGTTGGAAGTTGTAGTAGTTTGGACTTCTTCACGTTGTCTTATTTGGTCTGCAATACCGGTAAAAAAAATTGCGCTCGCACACCAAGCTGTGCAGCAAGTTTTCCAATTTCAAGACAACAGTTTCCAAGCAATTCTGGAGCGAACCCCAACGAGTTGGCGCTGGGAGAGCCAGCCGACGCAATTTTCCAAAGACTTGCAGTTGGGACAATCTGTCCTTGATTGCATGATGGTTGTTAAAGAACTTAACAACTTTATTCACCTCCTTCATGAAGGTTTGCATGTGTTCAAATGGATACCCAACTGGAAATTTTGCCACTTCTTGTCCAACCCTTTTAGGTATTTGTGGCAGCAAAGATATCCTTGACAAAAGTTTCAATCCGTTTGACAGACACCCCTGGAAGAAGAGTGGGGAAAATATTTTTTCAGTATCTCCCATGACTTCTTGTTTGCGCTTGTGTTTTCGGTTACAGCACCGACGAGATTGATATCACCATTCTGCAAAATACGCTAGATGTCCTCTGCTATCCATTCCCCGGTCTGGCACTGCTGGCCTGTCGAAACGGCTTCGAGAAAAAACGATTGATGGGGCGGCACTGCTGCCAATAGATTCGTTGCAAATATTGGACCATGTATCCGAAACAAGGCAGGCTCTGAGTGAATTACTTTGCAGAAATGTATCAGCTTTGGACCTTACCATTTCATAGCACTTTTCAAGCAATTGCCCACCGAGATGTTTTTCGGGAGGGCAGCAAATCATAATCTGTTCTCAACAACATGATAGCGTCCCTAAGGTTGCTGTCTTCTACTCGCTGAAAGGATGTTCCTGTCACGTAATAGTGCATAGCAATCTTTTATTGGTATTTCTGGAGAATATTTTCATGTACCTTAGGTAGCAAAAGTCCTTCACAGTCTTCTGACTGCCGGTAGCTTGGCCAAAGTGGAAGATTTTCTTCTTTACTAGAAAAAACCAGATTAATGAAATAATTAATTGGATTATTATAAATATCTGCTCTTTCCACTCTATGTACCAAGCGGGTTCCTCGCTCAAGATTTTTAGATATCTCTTGAAAGAAGAGTGCTTTCTATCCGAATGGGCCTCGCGTTGTTCCGATTTTCTTGTGATAGATACTGTTTTCTTGCAGTGCTTGCAGGTAACTTGCGCTGTCCAAAAGTCACGCCTCTCTTCGTATTATCTTGTGGATCTGTACGCTCCTGCTGGATCGAAGCTGCCGAGCCCTGTTCATTGTCATCGTTGACATAAGTTGAAGCTGATGTGCGGTTGTCTAAGGTAGTCTACGTTATTGGTTATGTTGATTTTTTTTTTGTAATATTCAAATGTTTTTTGGGCAGTTAAAAAAGTTCTCAAGAATTTGAGTCTGCCCGGAATCTAACATCTGACAGCTCTGATGACTGGAAATATACAAACCCAATAAAATTATTTGAACTAAGGTTTTTACCAAACCCCAAAAAACCTAAGTGCATTTAAACCTAAGCGGTCACCCCAGCCAAGTGTATATTGCATACAATCACTTTTGACGTTGCTGTTTCAATCGGTTGTAGCGTGGACATATAATTAAAGAGATAACGTCTAATATGCCCCTGTTTTGGCCCAAAAATTCTAAAATGCCCCTCTTCTTAAAATAAATCCTAAAATTCCCCTGTTTTCGCGGCGCCCTCCAATCGCTAAATTTAAGGCGACTATTTAATGAAGAGATAACGTCTAATATGCCCTTGTTTTGGCCTAAAATTCTCTTTGCTAGATATATTAGGGGATGTTTGGACGTCATACAAACGTCAAACGCTCACCCCCTTTGCTGAAGGAGGTTTTCATGAGGCCGTCACAATAGAAAGATCAATTGGGATGAGGAGGGGTTGCAAGTCGACTGAATCGGTTATATATTTTCAAGGATACTCTACGTAGTGCTAGAAGAACCACACTTCATCTCTCAACTGCATGAACCAATACATAACAGGCACGCTGTCAAAACGGACACAACGGATACGCATTTTTTTTCTGACTATGTGCAGAAGTAGTGATCTTCAGGTCAGTGAAAGAATGGATGGGACTACATAGTTGGCGCATGTACTCAAGCGTAAGGCGCCGATAGGCTAGACATCGACGGAGAAGGGTATAAGTTTATCGAAATCGTTTAAGCCACAGCAAGCATGAGCAACTGTCAAGAACGCACGAGCTACTGTTCAAGAGAAAAGCCATGTGGGAAGGTAATCAGCGGGTCACGAAGATTGGAGCCGCCAGGCTAACGGATGATATTGTCCCCAACAATTTTTTTTGAGCACGTTAGATCCTGGAAGTTGTTTCTCAGTAGAAGTGCGCCCTACATGATTAGTATAGGGCGGCGCACAGGGAGCAAGTAAGGAAGTTTTAGTCTTAAGGAAAGTATATAAGCTAATGTTTCATTAAATAGTCGCCTTAAATTTAGTGATTCGAGGACACCGCGAAAACAGGGGAATTTTAGGATTTTTTTAAGAAGAGGGGCATTTTAGAATTTTTGGGCCAAAACAGGGGCATATTAGACGTTATCTCATAATTAAAAGAATACAACTGAATACGTATTACGTTATTTACGTTATTTAGCCTTACGGTCTACAAATGACTTCCTAGATGGGGAATTTAACATCCAACATGTCATGCCCAAACGGCTACGATATGCAAGTGATGACATTCTGAAAAAGGTCACGAAAACAGGTTTCGTTTCGAAGGTGCTTAATCAATTGAAATGTTACGTGAAAAAGGCGAAAAGAGATTATTTGAAGAATGACGACTATATTGTCAAAACAAAGAGGGTGCTGGATAGGTGGTGCCTGTATGGACCTAGGGGATGATTTGTCATTCCCACGAGATGCAGACGAGGCGCAAGGGTCGTGTTTGCAGCCAACTGACAGAATCTGAGCATTTCGATAAAATGCTGGGTAAGTTTACAGGTCAAGGCAGACTATACGAAAGAATCAATTCGATTTGAAAACGTTTATTTGTGGGAAAGCTCCATAGAAATATACTTCACCAGTGTTTGCCTGAAGAAACGCGCTATAGAATGATTGAGGTACACGACGAACGGGTGCTGATTCACCGAGACAACGAAAGATGTTTTTATATCGAAAAACAAACAAGGTACTCACCGTTTCGAGAAAAGTGGAGAAACCAAAAGTTTCAAGTCAAGATACATTTTTTAGATATTGTAGCATGGTGAAAAGAAATTGGCAAGTGCAAAAAAAATTTTCTTATGCATTTTCATGCATGGATAGGGGCACTTAGAAAAGTTCTCAAAGGACACGAATTCATGGATTGTACCCCTTGACAATTTTTTCGCCTGTTGCCAGAAAATAATATTTGACGGACACTTGGGTTTGCTCTTGGACGGAACCTCTTCACAGGGTCGTGGGAAGCGGCTATATTTGATTTAAGTATACCAAGGTCACTGGCCAAAAAATACTAATAGGTCAGGTGAGCCTAGATAAGGGGACTACTCCAAACTACCGTAAGGTGCACGAAAACTTGCAAAAACGTCATCTCAGGCCTTGAAAGCAGCCTAAAGTTGGCCCACATCCGCAGATAGTTAAAACGTGATTCAAACACATGCGAGCGTACGTTTCTGGATAACTTCCGTCTGTGTACTTCTGGGCAGTCCAATACTACGCTGCCCGGGGATGTAGATAGCCTAAGGGGACCTTACTCTCTTCCAACTAAACCAATGTCGCGAAGATGCGTTCCGACTTGCGTACTTGAAACGAAATCGTAGATTATTATTTTTATACTGAACCAGATGTGCTACCAACTCATGTTGTGGTGAAGTGAAAATGAAATTTTGTGACCAGTGTGTACCAGTATACCGTTGATCAAGTTGGAGCGATAGGGTTGGTTGAAAGGGGAGAGTATTTTGGGCCAATCGTGTGTCAGGAGTGTTAAATACGCAGTTTTAGGTGAGTCACACGATTTTGCATGTAGTTTACATATTAGTTTTTTAATTGGATATTAAATATAGTGTTCGTTTTTCTTTGGCTTACGCAAAAGTCGCCCCCTCCTACCACGGAGGTTTTGGGAGCAGAGGGATAACAAGGTCCCCCCTCTAGCTCAACTTTCTCGGCCAGGACGCGTAACAGACGTACTAGGTCCACCGGAAGTCCCACGACGGGAAGCGTATATTTTAACGACACTCACACTCAAGCCGCACACGTTTGGAACGTGTTACCATTTCATTGATACGTGGAGATTATATTAGTGGGTCCCCAAGCTGGAATACGTTTGTGGTGAAGTCCAGTTCAAAACCGAACACCCAAGTGTCCGGAACTGGACCACCATCGCGCCCAGCCGACCAAATAACGGAGGGGTACTCCGCGAACCTTCGCCTGGGTGCCGATCGGGTGACCGATCGGCATTACAGGATGCCGAGTCCGATTCGTCTCGTGTCTCACCTTGTGTACCCATTGGTATGGGTGGCTACACACTCGGTGGACCGTTGCTTAGTGAAGACTTCAGTAGGTGTTGATACGGGTGTACCACTTCTGGGGTACTGATCCAAAATTCCAACGAAAAGATAATCCAATATAGCCGATCGGCAAACGAAGCGGAAATCGTCACTCCGGATGCGGTAAAACCTGGCACTTGACTGCACGTAGCAGTGGGTAATCCAGCCAATAGTGTTTCTGGAACTTGACTGCTAAGAAGTGAGTAATCTAGCCAATAATAGTTTCTGGAACTTGATCGCAGATCGCGATGAGTAATCCAGCCAATTCCTGGGACTTGATCGCAGATCACGATGAGTAAACCAGCCAAATAACACGTCTCCTTAACGCGGACGAACTTGAGGGGTGAGTCAACGAAATGGTTGCTTCCCGACATGGGACTTCCTTTGGAGCTCTGTCCTGGACGGGCCTAATGAGCAAGAGGGGACCCTGTCATCCCTCTGCTATCAATGACTCCGATGGCGCGGCGACTTATGCAACCCAATGTAATACGAACACTATATTTAATAAACCAATTAAAATCCAATATGTAAACTATATGTAAACCGTGTGCCTTACCTCAAAACTGCATACAAAACACTTCAAGCACACGAAACGATTGGCCCAAAACACCTCGTCCTTTTAGCCAGCCCGATTGCTCCGACTTGAAAACCGGTACACTGGTACAAACTGGTCAATGATTTTCAATAGCACTTCACCACAGCCGCCCCTGAGTCTTGTCGCAGCCACACAACGGTAGCGGCCCGATTTCACAAACAGTCTTGAATTCCATGCATTCTTCCGAGTCCAATGTACCAGGTAAATCCACTTGATCTCCGATCGCCACATTTTCTCTAACATTTGTCTTCCTAGGCGATTGGTGCCCACACTCTCCGCATATTCAAACTTCTGACCGATCGGACCATTCCGACGACTCGGGCGACACTCAAATTGTCGGCGAAAAAGATGAGCACCGAGTCGAGGTCGATCGATCCCGGAAAACCACCGATGCACTTCAAGAGGAGTTGAGAGTTGAGCGCGAAAATCAGATCGTGACCAACACCGCGTTCGAGAAAATGCCCGGGCCGCAAAACGACTTTCCAAGCTGATCAACGCTATACAAGCTGATCGTTCAGACTTGATGGCCGAGAATAAACGTCTCAAGGCCTTGGTTCCGCAACAAAACCGATCAGATACGTCAATCCACCGTTAACTCCACTTTAGATCGATTCTCACTTCCTTGTGTATGTAGATCCACTGGTGATCGATGTCTTTCCGACCGTGCAAACACTTGTCGATACCGTTCGGAAGGTGCACAGCCACTTCCATCTGCTCCAAACGATGTTGGAAGAGTTGATCGGCACTCGTCACGACATGCGTCGTCTCGAGATCAACCGATCGCATCTTCGAGAGCTGCTTGCAGTGGTCGTTCGGCAGAGCTCGGAGCCCCAGGGTGATCGATCGGTCTTATATTACCAAAGAAGCAATATGATCGGCAGATCGCCGAGATAAGGCTCACGATCGACGATCACTCCACAAGAATTGCTGCCTCCCAAGATCGGTTCGGCATTTGGACATAAGAGTCTAACCGACTCTGTGGAATCGTCCACCGGTGCCCTGATGAATTGGCTACGTGTCTATCCAGTTGGTTAGTCGCCGATCGCATTCCTTGCGGAGTAGCGTCGAGAGCCCTCACGGATCCACAGGCGCATTCTGCTGGCGTAGTTTCCAAACAAAACTCGGGCGGAAATTCTCGCCGTTCATTGGCTGAAATTCCACCCCCAAAATTCGCACGCACAACAAGAAGCGTAAGGGCGCATCGAGAGACGAGAGGGAGCGGGACTTAGCGGCCGATCCGGACTACGCGGAGAAGCCAGCGGCACCGCGGAAGAGAATCAAGACACCGGCAAAGCTTCTGCACCCAACAGCGGACCCATCCAAGTCAATTTAAGCCACGAAAAATCAAGCGCCATCGGCACCAACTGTCGACCAGTCCAAGTCAACGTCAACATCGCTTGTTGCTGACTCTGGAGACGAATCGACGGACTTGATTGAGCTAGCTTCTGCTCTATCGCGATCACGATCCACCTATCGCCATCGATCTGCTACCGCAATTGAAGTGTCAACGCCAGGAGCAGACCAAGTGGTGCACCCAAAGGGTGACAGCGTCCAAGAACCACCGAAGCCAGCCATTGAGGCACCCAATCCAACTCTTCTGCCCGGCACTTCCGGCTTATATCGTCATACATCGTTGGGGGCACTGAAGGTTGACGTGCCCCTCCCTCCTTCGGGTCTGGATGACGACGAACCTTGGTCTCCGGGGAGGATTTATCTGCTGCAGCGATCTGTTCCGATCAAACAACAGCGGGCCCGCACTTTATCATGTCCGGACTATTGGCTTTTCCCGCTGGCGGTCAGTCATCCGGTTGCAACTGAGTGGCGACCCGATCTTGTGACCGGATCGCATGTCTCCCGTCTATATGACGCGAAGCCATGAGAAGTTTTACTTATCCGCGACCAAAACGCAATGTTCACACCGACTCCGTAGATCACCTCGTTCTTGGGCCGACTTGAACAATATTACAGCGTTCACTGCCAAGCGATCTGGTAATCGAGCCACTACCTGGTGCTTCCCGCTGGGCAAGTGAAGGTGGACAAGGATCTAGCGGCGTTCCAGAAACAACGTAAGAGTCGGGCGGGCAAGTCTTGGGTGTCGATCTGCCAATTCGTCTTGGAGGGCACGCGGGCAAAGCAGTGTGACATTGATGTCTTTCTATACCCCGTTGTCCTCCATATGACTAGTCGTCGCGTGGAAAAAGCCGGGGATCTGATCGAAGACGGAGATTGGTACCCCAGCTACCGCTGCGACGCCGTAGTTGGCAACTTGATGGACGCCCTGACCCCGATATTCAAGGAGTAGCCTTGGCGCAATCAATTTCGTCAGAAGATCGCAGATCACCCAGCCATGATTGTCAGTCGGCTATGGGGTGATCGCGAACTCTAACATTGTAGACGCCGATCGGGGAATCATTCGTGCATTCATCATTAATAAAATTATTTTTCGATTACCCGATCTCCCCATCTGTATTTGCATTTAATCTCGTTTATCAAAGCCCACCCTGCCACATCCAATTACATCCACATCGAAAGAGTCGTTATCATTGCCACCGAAAAAAAATCATCCATATCCTTAAGCCACTTTTTCATCATCGAAATATCACCAGTTCATCACAGTAGCACACATCCGTAGTCGTAATCACAATCAAACATCACAAATTCACACCGACCAGTGTTGCCGATCGGCATTATTGTAAATCTTTCTTCTCCACTTCGTAAGTATGCGTCGCTCCATGACAATTCCGATTCATTTGATTTCGTTTGGGCTTCTTGACCAGATCGCTATAGTCCAGATCGGACTCACCGATCCAAATTGCTTCTTCGCGATCCTCCAGGTGGATCGGATATTCCCGATGTGCCCGACTGCAACACGTCTTCTGGGCCGATCTGAAATACGGATGGGTGGTCGGCTTTACATCACCACGGTCGTTATCAGCAGCACCCTTCCCGATCAGCCAGTATTTCTTCTCCCATCTTAATTTTTTGGGGTTGATCGGTCCGATCGGGGGTGTTGGCGACTTGAGGGTTGTCCATAAATGCCTCGAGCGGATCGGTTAACACTTCAGGTGGGGTAGCCACACTCCGGATCGGATTCGACGATCCATCAACACACTTCTCCCCGCACCCGTGCATACACACCAGGTCATCTGGTGAGGCGACCTCGCTCGGTCCGCCCCTGTAAAATTGGCAATACGGATCGTCGTCGACGGGATGTCCTCCTGTGGTACCGAATTGTGTAGATGCGACGTGATATTCGTCTCCAGCGATACTGCGATCTTCCCCATCTGCCGTCGGTTCCACTGTCACCCGACCTTGCGATACAACTCCATTAACAACTCTCGGCACATCTGCCTTCGAGCCCACTGTATCGGGTGACTGTGCTGGTAACCTTTAGCATCTTGGTATCCACGTGATCTGGCCTTTCCGTCTGGGATCTTCTTCGGCTGGCTTGTCATCGCCTTCCCGATCGGTGGTGGACTTACACGCAAAGCTTTTCCACTGCATATAACACCTTGATTCGATCGAAATAAATCCCATCCTCCACGGAACATTTCCTTCAGTCAGCCACATACCAACTATCGTACCGTTGCCTAATATCAGCGGTTTATTACCGATGTTAGTAACTCGTACGTAATCGCTTCGGCTTCCGCCTTCCACAAACGTCGGTACCCAGTGATCGCCCCTGGTCACCTACAACTTCCTTATCCCATAGTCCTTTTCCACATAGATATCTGCTGATCGACCCACAGGAATGGTGATATCTTGTTTCCACCTTACCAGATCAGTACGTGATCCGTGCAAGGGGCGTCGTCCAGCCAATTGGATCTGGACTTCATCTGGAAGCGTAAGTACTCCATGCGACATATCGAGGCGTATGCCTGCCGGCACCATAAAATCTATACCAAGTAGCGCGTCTTGTCCAGCCAGCTTACCAACCCAAGCGCTAAATAAGTAGACCAATGAACCAGATCAAATGATCTTCACAAGCGTCCTCCCTTCGTTCATGTAGGAATTTTCGCCGATTACGATGCATTCTTGCCTCTGTGCATAGTCGATCTGACATCCAACCTTACGAGCAAAGGCGGAGTCGATAATTGAGACTTCTACACCAGAGTCAAACAGCATCGTCGCCTTCTCGTTATTAAACTTCCCATAGGCTATAGCCTGCTTGAACCATTTTTCGGGCGCGTGATATTTCCAGTAGTCGCGTGTCTCGACAGGCAACGGGTCCAATTCCATAACGACCTTCGATCGGGAATATTTATCAGTTGCAAGACTGTAGACCGGATGATCCCCATCGCTTGTCTTTGTTGCCGTTGAGTTGACGCCCCTTCCAACAGATGCATAGATGCTAAACGTAGATCGATCGGCTCGATACATATCCCAACATGGCCATCAATCCCGTTTAACATCTTCTCGGCATTGGGCGGCAACATTCCCGCGTACTTTTCGGGAACATACCACTTGCGCATCTGATTGAAAAAATGCTCCATGTTGCATTGTCCATCGTCATGAATCTCTCCACATGCCTTGAATCCAAAGAAGCAGTGGGTGGGGTGGCCGCGTCTTTCACATTTCTTTCACGTAATTCTTCGCCAGCAGCCCCGATTATCGTGCCGGGTTGACCAGCAGTGAGTGCACTTCTTCTATGGCGAATCCGGGTCTGACCTGTTACCGTTTCCTTCCTTCCATTCGGCACGGCGTGACACTGGTAGACCTCTTGGTGCAGACTGGGCGACGAAAATGTGACGGTACTGTTCCTCGTCCTGTAACAACCACTGCTCTCCCCTTCTGACCCGGTGCTTACATCAGCCACGATCGCTCTGATCGCTCTGGCCGTCTGGTCGCAGGTCTCTTCGCGTGATCATTCTGTACCTTAGATCGGGATCGGTTCGATCCGACAGCAACCTTCGTCCTCATACTCGGAAGTGGCGCAGCATACATAACGTCTGCTCCACTTCTCCCACGTCCCTAAGACGCAGTAAGGTCAGCTGAACGGCCAACTCCAGATCATCCAGCGTACTGATAAAGTAGCCCAAATGTTCTTGGGAAGCGCCGATAGGCGGATCGGTCTCCTTGGTCGGGATTCCCGCACGCATCGCAGCCACATTAAGCCGGTGGAGGTACTCGATCGGCGTTTCATCGCCCCTTTTCCTCATGTGGTGACACCTCCGAGCAGTAAAAAAGCCAGAGTGACAGTACTTCCTTTGAAACTCCATACATAGCAGACTCCAATCATACCGTACATCCCGACTTAACTGTTGGATCAAATTCTCAGCCGTTCCCTTCATCAGATCTCGGAAGATCAGACATCGCTATTTATTCGGCGTCTGATCACGGAGGAAGGCGGACTTCATTCGGCTGAACCATGATCGGTCTTGCTCTTCATCGGCATCTTTACCCGTAAAGTCCTTCAACTCGGTGCTTCCAGCCATGCGGATCCTTGGGATCTCCGTCGAATTAAAGTCAAACGCCGTCGTCGAGGCTAGGTTCACCTTAAGCTCCCTTCCTATGCCCGTACCACCGTAGTCACCGTCAATTTTGCTGGTCGACTACATGTCAAAGTAGCTGCTACTTGCCGATCGACGAGGGCGGGCTGGGCGTAATTTTCGTTTTGTCTTAAAAACCGGTCTAACACCTTCAGACACCTTGTCCGCTGATGTTATTGACTCCATGCCAACGTCAGCACAAATATCCTCGTTTTCCTGGACCGATCGGCTTGGTGCACGCGGATGAAAAGGTGATCGGCCTTGATCTCCTGCGTAAAGCTTCATCATAGCCTCAAACATGGCCTGTATGCTTGCTTCCATCGAGGGAGAGGTGAATGGATCGGTCTTGGGGGGTGCCGATACCTGTGGGCGCCCCCGGGGGCCCCGACTGGTATTGTGGTGGAGCGTCTGGCCAAATTTCGAGGCTTGGACAGTCGTTCCAACAGTGCTCAGACTACCGACTAACGAAGGGGGTCCTCCGGTTGTCCTGTGACAGGCCTATGTCTTGCTCACTTTGTGTACCCGACGGTTTGGGCGTGGGTCGCTCTCCAGGTGACTGGGACGTAGATCAGTGAAAATCCGATACAGATCGATTGATTTCGTAGCAGATCGTCAGGTGTCGATCAGGTGCAAAAATCGCAGATTCGATATTCCGGGTAAAAACTGGGGGTCGAATATCGCAGGTCTATGATCGATGATCGATGATCGCAGATCTCAGATCGACCCAGTTGATCTAGTGCGAATTGGCGATCTCAGATCGATTTAGTTTATCTTGTGCGAATCGGCGAGATTGCAGATGATCGCTGATCGCCGATCGATCATCGTATATCGCAGATAGACTTGGTTGATCTTGTGTGATTCGGCGAGATTGCGGATGATCGCAGATCGACGCTGTAGATCTAGTGGTAGTTAGCGAAGGTGTAGCAGGTGCGTACACGCACGGTGCGGCTAGCGCACAGAGGAAGACTTATCTTAAGCGGCGATACGCCGCTACTTAGCCGATACGCCCTTATATAAGGGCTTAGTAAGAGGTCGCTCCCTTACTCGGGGCCAAGATTCCCTTGGTTTACTGTTAGTACAGACTAACGCCTTGATACGAGGCTTCCCCTAAAAAGGGGGTAGCTAAGGGAGGTACTCCCTTTGACTACAATACTCACTGCGCGAGCGACCGGTCGAGGTCGTGTTCCTAGCAGTCTAAGAGTATTTTGTAAACTGATTTTTAATTAATATGTAATTAGCCTAAATTAATTAAACTAATGTAAACTATATGTAATACTAAGTATAACTTACTCAATTCGTACCTAGCCGAAATGTAATGTACACCACCTGTGTACCAACACGTGGCAGGCTGCCACACCTACACCAAGGGCTTCTGCCCTGATTGGTTAAAATAACCAATAGGTCCGAACCTTTCGGACTGGTAAATACTTAACCTTAACCGTTGTGTACTTACGTACACCAACGAAACCAAATGTAACCCTGTTACAGAAGGGGTACTTGATCACGTGGCGGAAGTCTTCACCACTTGATCGTCGAGCCTCTTAAGCCTAGATCTCTAAGGAAATACCGAATATATTTTGTATTCCTAGCCTAAACTTAAGAGGAAGGGGGTCTATCTGCACTTTCTATGTGCATATCGACGGATTTTCAAAAAATCCACCTTGAGTTCTGAAGGGCTGCTTAGAGCAGCCGAACTTCTAGAGGAAATATGCGAACCAATGGGGGAAGAGGTGAGAACACTTGGCTAGATCACCCTCCCAGTAACCTTTCCAAAAAAAGCCGCTGACACAGCGGGCGGAATTGAGGGAGAGTTCTCAAGAACTTTACGTCTTCCGGTGGGCCAAAAAGATCACTACGTGCTCCCGACGAGAGGACGTGTGAAGGTGCGTATGCAATGAAAAGGAGGCGCGAAGTTATCACGCCGTCCCAATCGATGATCGTGTATATCGGACGCAAAAAGAGAATTTTATTTATCCCAATACCCTAAAATCAACCAATTACCTAATATCGACCAATCAACTCTACCCAACCTGATATGCATTATCGACCAGTCAACCTGATATATAGTCCGTCTGTCGCTTACCATCATGTACCTGTACCCTTCGTCGCTTCTGCTCCGGATGGCCCCTCCATGTTCACAACAGTTGTCCCCAAATCTTCCATACGCTTCTCCACAGCATGCACCCCTCGTTGTCGCACGTCCCTTTTTTGTTTCGTGTGACTGGTACCGTGATCCATGGTCATCCGCGCCACACCGACCTCCAACTCGGACGAGCACTTGGAGGAAGGTGGTGACCCATACAGCGAGCTATTCTCAGAGAATGACTTTTCGACAAGTGATAGCACGAGGTTTTGGTCTTCCAAAGCGATTGTGGGAGTTGGGCGGAGCACCACCCCACCAATGGCGTCAGATCGTCATGAATATTGACATAGCTTGTTTTAACTTCCACGTATCCATTTCAAACAACTTGCAAACACCATTAACATTCTTTACCTTGATCCCAACCTCGGCTAGCATCGCCAAAAGATTCTTGACTAGCTGCAGTGGCCGATCGGTTCGGTTGTAGACCTGTAACGGGGTTACATTCGAGTTACATGTAATGTTGGTGTACATGAGTACACTACGGTTGAGGTCAGTATTGACCGGTTTGAAAGGTTTCGAACCTTTGGTTATTTTAACCAATCAGGGAAGGGGCCCTTGGTGTGGAGGTGTGTCAGTCATTCACGTGTCGGTACACAGGTGTGTACATTACATTTTAGCTAGGTACGAAATTGGAATATTCTACTTAGTATTACATATAGTTTATATTAGTTTAAATTAATTTAGGCTAATTACATATTAAATATATTCAGTTTACATTTCACTCTAAAGTTCAGTCGCGCGACCTCGACCGGTCGCGCGTGCAGTGAGTGTCGTAGGTAAGAGGGAGCCCTCCCTTTACTTACATTCCGTAAAGGGAACACAGCCGTTAATGCTAACTAGTAAACCAACCCGGGAATCTTGGCCCCGAGTAGGAGATCTCTCCTACTAAGCCCTTTATAAGGGCGTATCGTCTAAGTAGCGGTAGACACCGCTTTAAGGAAGATTCTTCCTCTGTGCGCTAGCCGCACCGTGCGTATACGCACCGGCTACAAGACCCGTGTAGACGATCCGGAATTAGCGGCTTGACAATTCAGATGACCTCGTTTTCGCGAAAGAATTTTTTCAGCTCGTACATGTAGTACATCCTGGTCACCTCCCTGTCATCCACATCCCCATCACTGATCTACGACTTTTCCTCCAAGTCGTCATCGTCCGAGAGCATTGCGAGCCTACGCTTGGGTTTCTTCATTGGTAATTCGGGCAGATCGGTGTGATCTGCCCCCATAGAGTTCTTCACATCATACATTTTTTACGGAGAAATACATGGATCAGGAACAGGGTCCTGATTCCTTCTGGGAATATAGAAAAACTTGCTATAGTCCCAATCAGCTCCGATCGGAGCCTTGTGGGGAGGAATAAACTTGTTAATCTCGATCTGATCCTCCACCTGGCCAGATCGATCATTGCCATCCTTTTCCACGACCACGACACGAGGCGAAAAGCGTTTCTCGTGCTGATCTGCTCCGCCAGGAGCGCTTTGGGGAATCGTAAACTCATTAAATTCGATATGATCCTCCCCTTGACCAGATCGAACATCACCATCCTTTCCAACTAGTAGTACACAAGGCGATAGGCGTTCCTTGCGTCCTCTCCAGAAAGTATCTACATAAAAAACTTGTAAAATCTATACTTTGCTGAATATCGCGGTGATATCCACGGTCACCAAATGATCCGGCACGCGCACAATTGTGGTGGAGTCCTGTTCAAAATCGAACACCGAAGTGTCCGGAACTGAACGACCATCGTGTCCAGCCGACCAAATAACGGAGGGGGTACTCTGCAAACCTTCGCCTGGGTGCAGATCGGGTGACCGATCGGCATTACAGTACGCCGAGTCCGATTCGTCTCGTGTCTCACCTTGTGTACCCATTGGTATGGGTGGCTACACACTCGGTGGACCGTTGCTTAGTGAAGACTTCAGATAGGTGTTGATACGGGTGTACCACTTCTGGGGTACTGATCCAAAATTCCAACGAAATGATGTAACTAATGTACTTAATAACCGTACGTCCCTCTAATTTCTTTTTTTTGTTTTTCTACGTTTTTCATTTTAATATTTCATTCCTTAATTGTAGATTAACTTATTCATTATAGGAACCATTGCTTGCATAAAATGAGCAGGGCTTTCAGACATTCCTTCCTATAAGCAATATAGCTAATAATTTTTTGAATTTTTCCAATATAGCCGATCGGCAAACGAAGCGGAAATCGTCACTCCGGATGCGGTAAAACCTGGCACTTGACTGCACGTAGCAGTGAGTAATCCAGCCAATAGTGTTTCTGGCACTTGACCTCAAATCGCAATGAGTAATCCAGCCAATTCCTTGGACTTGATCACAGATCGCGATGCGTAACCCAGCCAAATAACACGTCTCCTTAACGTGGCCGAACTTGAGGGGCTAGTGAGCGTAAAGGGTGCTTCCCGTCGTGGGACTTCCGGTGGAGCTATGTCCTGTACGGGCCTAATGAGCAAGAGGGGACCCTTTCAGCCGTCGGCTCCCAATGACTCCGATGGAGCGGTCACTTATGCAACCCAATGTAATACGAACACTATATTTAATAGACCAAATAAAACACAATATGTAAACTATATGTAAACCGTGTGCCTTACCTCAAAACTGCATACAAAATACTCCAAGCACACGAATGGCCCAAAACACTCCGTCCTTTCACCCAACCCAATCGCTCCGACTTGAAAACCGGTACACTGGTACAAACTGGTCAATGATTTTCAATAGCACTTCACCACACGTTCGCTTAGCTGTTTCGGTCCATTGCTCTCTCGGTTTATTGGTTGGGTCTACCCATAACTTGACACGGTCTGCCCAAATTATTGGTTGGGTCTACGCATGGCTTCTCGCGGTCTGCCCCAAATTATTGATTTTGTCTACGCATCGCATCACGCGGTCCGCCCCAAATTATTGGTTGGGTCTACACGCTGCTACGCGCGGTCTGCCCCAAAGTATTGACGTATTTGGAGTGACGATTTCCGCGTCCATCTACACCCCGGATTACATTGGACTATCTATATCGTTGGACATTGACGTGTCGAGGGTGACTTTCTGCCCTTGACACGAGTTGCCCCAGAAGTGGTACATTCCATATTGATACCCACCGAAATTCATATTGCGCGACGGTCCACCCAGTGTGTTGCCACCCAAACCAATGGGTACACAAGGTGAGAACTATTAAGATAAATCGGACCAGGCGTCCTGCAATGCAGATCGATCATCCGATCGGGATGCAGGCGAAGGTTCGCGGGCTACCCCCCCCCACGTAAGTTGGTCGGCTGGGCACGATGGTGGTCCGGTTCAGGACACTTCGGTGTTTGATTTCGAACTCGACTCCACCACAGTGTGATTTACCTAAAAGCTATATATATTAAATTGCTATCACTCGATTGGTCAACATTACCCGCTCTTGAGTTACCTTGTAGACTGTCCTTTTTTGATGCATCTTGAAAGCTCCGATCAGGTCCATGTACTTCCTCCATTGTCCGCGCTTGTTAGGGACACCACTTGCCCGCTCTCCTTAATATATCCTGGTACGGGCAGCTATTAATGTCCGATCTGCTTCTCCAATATACCTTTTGTTATAATGTTTCCCTGTCTATCTTGGCGTAGATTTGTAGAAACTTGAGTCGTAGATGGAGATTTACACCTTGAATACACTGAATTCATTTTTGTTGAATTTTGTCACAACCAAGGATCTGTTAACGACGAAAGCAATACCTCAAGCAGTTCGTAGACAGTAGATGAAGATAACCAAGTCAGGGACTTGTTCAATTGAATGTGTATTGAGAAGTGGTTATCTGTTCGAACATGTAATATGCATAAGAGTTGAAGTTGTAGCGATCCTCTATCCGTCGTGTATCCAACACGAATTATATGTACCTAATAATAGGTACTCAGATTTTGTGAACGCTACATTTAAAAAGTACGAAATTAGCATTCCTACTAATGAAAATAAACATATACCTGTTTTTTTTGGCAATTGATATCCGTATCCCCCCAAATTACTACCCGTATCCCCCCCTCAATTATAGGCCTATCCCCCTCAATTATAGGCGTATCCCCCCCCCAAATCGCAATATTTCCAATTTTCTAGATATTCGATTCGCGAGGGATTGATATATTTGACGTTTGTATCGACGACCGGGCAGTTTCGGAGCTCAGCTGTCTCTACATTTTACTCTCGGGGAAAAAATTCAACAGACCCCGAGACAAGTTACCATGCAGAACGAGGCCGGCCATCCGATATCTATATCCCGCGCAAATGGTGCTTAAGAATTGCGATACAAAACGGTAGATACTAGTTTGCTAATTGTTTTGCTTGGTCTTGTCTCTATGGCGTTCTAGCTCATGGACGAACCGCATCCTTGCGGCCAAGGATAACGCCGCGGTGCAGATCAACATTGGACGTGTGAATGTGAATGCGAACGTGCGAGATCTGGCTGTTATGATGAATACATTACCTTCAATTAAACGGTCGGGACTGGATCTGAAGGTCACGGCCGCAGCGATGGGATTTAGTCGCAAGAATGAACCCAATATCTTCAAGAGCGTTAAGCGCGATCTTGTGCCACTGGCCGAGCAGTTTTTTCTCTTGGTTGGCACTCTTCCGCCGGGCCCGTCCTTCTTGCTCAACCTTAGAGTAGATTTGGGCTTTTTAATTGAACGACATCGCGATCGGCTGTTGAAACACAGCGTGGAAGCGCTGGAACTTTTGGATTTGATCATGCGTGATCTGTTTGCAACTCAAGGCAGCATGCGTTTCCGCCAAATTGACCTGTCATCGGAAGCACTGGCTGCTTTAGTACTCAAGAATGAAAGAGTTTATCAAATTCGAGGCTGGAACGATTTGCAGCGCAGATTTATTGGACAGCAGCGCTACTGTTTTGGACTTTTTCACATGCATATGAAGCATGCTCCATTGGTATTTGTGCAAGTACTTGTGACGGAACACTTATGCAGCAACATTACTCCTATCCTGGAGCAAGAGACGCCGACAATAAAGAACCTTTCGCACATTATATTCTATTCGGTGTCGACGTCCAACACTGGACTTCGTGGATTGAAGATTGCAAGTCACTTGCTGTTCTTAACAATCCAACGTATGAGCAGTATGTTTCCGCAATCTATTATGGCAGCCACACTATCTCCCGTCCCAGGCTTCGCTCGATGGTTTAAAGCCACAATTGCTTTCGGTGACCAGAAATCTCAGCATCGTTCGGACACTTAAATTTTACTGAAGACAGAACGAAATAAGGATATGAAACTCCAACGCATTGAACCTCTTCAACGAAGTTTCTTTACGATAGAGCAAGCCCAGCGTATCACCATGAAATATGGTGCGAATCAGCTTGGGCTTCACAAATGGCTCTAAGAAATTCAGTGACCCTGAGTGGCACAAGGAAGACGAGTTAGTGAAGGATATTTGCGATATTTTCACAGCCGCTTGCGCGCGCTATGTCCTTTTTAAGAGGAAACAGGACAAGATCTTGGATCCCGTGGCAAACTTTCATCTACAAAACGGTGCCCAAGTCGAGCAAATAAATTTTATGGCCAACACCACCCCATCAGCGTTGACAACAGCTTTGGGCATGATGATCAATTACCGTTACTGTATGACGTTTATTGACATAACTTCGGTTTCATAAAAGCGTAAATCTCTTGCTGCTATATCTCCTGCAGTAGCTTGTTTGGCCGGGGAGAGGAGCATTATACTGGACGGTAAGACTAACAGAATATCGTCCGAAAGAAAGCTGAGTCTAGGGTGTTGCTAATGCGTTTCTTTCATACAATTCAGAGATCGAGCGTATAACGGACAAGATAAACACACCGTTGTTTGCCAAGGCGTTCCATGCTGGTGAAGTGATCTGTGCACGCGGAGCGCTACCGGAATCTTTACTGGTGGATCGGACACTTTTGCTCTCGCTGGCTATATCCGCCACCACGGGGAGGGTGACATGGCATTGACCGAGCTGTCCCGCCAGGCGGACGCCAAGAACTAAGCAGACCAAGGCTTTTTTCTTAAGTTCGTTCCTGCTAGTTCAGACGCTTGCGTTTACTGTTAGCACGATATGATCAGGATGATGAACTCGTGCGTGCTTGCTGGTACTGTTAGTAGTCGGTTGATCTCGGGTCAAGTTCGCCTTTATTTTGTCGGTTGTAGTCTCGCTATTTAATATGGACAACGATCTCCAAGACGAAGCAATTTACCCGTACACACAAACTTCTTGTCTTGATGTGTTGTCTCTACTACAGTAATACTGCGCAGTAAGCTGAACTTTGTAACACTTTTCCTCGCATAGGGATAACTTCGTGACGTAAGGCATAAAAACTGTTTGGATTAAGATGGAGATTCGCGCCACCTTCTACTGCACTGACTCCGTCAACACTAAGAAATTAGCCCTATTTTAACCTTTCATTAAAGGAAAAACATTGCGTTAGTCAGTCTGTTTAAACGATAGAGACATGTACCCCCGTACATGGGAACCACGCTGTGTCATGGCTTCCGAAACCACCTTCATCGTGTCGATATATCTGTTGATACAAAGCGCCAGAAAATTCTGCTGCTTGCCGTCTAGCTTGCCGTTGGGGCGAGGAATGCACTTGTCAAAGCACTTTTCCTGTAGACTCTGCGTCAACTCCTGCAGTGCCTGCTGCTGCATTTCCGAGCGAACCTGTTCACGAGATAATTAGAGATCATTAGGGCTCACACTTCTCCACGCAACTGAAACACTTCGGCAATATACATCAGTCCCTCCAGTCACCTACTCGGTTAAAAAGATGTCTTTTGCTGAGGACTGCGAACGGACGACATGATTGGACGTAATGGAGATATGCAATGTACGCGATTCCAGTTTTGGGGGGGATACGCCTATAATTGAGGGGGGGATACGGGTAGTAATTTGGGGGGGTACGGGTTGTAATTTGGGGGGGATACGGATAAGAATTGCCTTTTTTTGCTACAAACCGGTATAACGAATATTTTCAACACCCCGCCGATATATTACCCTCAACGGATATTCATTCATTCGCTGCGAAACGATTATGTGTACCACATTAACATAGGCAGTTTGTTCGTATTTAAATAAATTCATAGTGGTTCATAGTGGCGGTCGCGAATGACACACGTGCTGGGTGTGATTGGTGGCTCAAGCCTCTTCCACGCTACTTGCTTCTCGTCTAGGATGACTAAGCAGGTCATGGAAACTACGTTTGGTGGTGTCGTATGCTATATCGGCTATTGGCCATCGGACGAAACTTTACCCGCTCTAAAGGTCGTATATGTGCAGCGACACTACGCTGATCCAGATGGAAACTACCGTCAGCCTCGACATATAAACTTTCGAGCTGTCGCATTGGCCCTTCAGAATTTAAATTGTGAAGCTGTCGTCGGCATTTATTCCGTTGGGTCCATGACCCAAACGGTTGACGTGGGTCGGCTGGTGGTTCCTGAGGATTTCTTTAATCCCTTCGACATCTTGCATGTGTCGACAAATTACGACGCTCATGTTGTGCCTGAGATCGATGCAACACTCAAGGCTGCAGTGCTGAAAGCTTTACAAAGCGGAGGCTTTGATCCACACGACGGTGGCGTCTACGTTCAGACGGCTGGACCACGCCTCGAGACCAAGTCTGAGGTGCGATTTTTTGCACAATTCGGTCAATTCATCGGAATGACGGGCGCCAATGAGGCCGAACTCCTTAATGAGCTTCGCGTACCCTTTTCCATGTTTTTGATCGTGGACAACATGGCAAACGGCTTGGGTAACCCTCTCACACTCGATGCCTTCAAAGTTACGCAAAAGGCCAACGCCTCCCTTGTAGAGCGCGCTTTTGCCCATGTGCTGCATGAGTTTATCATTCACAACACGTTGGCCTCGCTTCCGATCACATCTTAAATTTACCGCAGTAAAAGGTTGAAGCCTGTTCAAATTTGCTCACGTATACGATGGAGAGAGATCTTAACTAGAAGATCGTATTTAGTATATTTCTCTGGCCGAGCGATACTTAGGTACGAAGTTGTCTCGAATCCGTGACAGACTTTCTTGACACCAACTTTAACCGTTCTTAGTGACACGTAATGCCACCTTAGTTCGATGAGCCACGTCTTGCGACTATATATGTCCATCACGAACGCCTCTTGGTTGACAATGCCGAGACAAAAAGTAATCTGCAACTTCGGTAAAGTTCAACCAGAACATGGCGGAGACCTTGTCCCTCCATGCAAGACTCGCAAGCTGCCACATATTCTGCTTCGGCGGTTGATTGTCCTACAATGCTCTGTCATCTCGAAGCTCAAAAGCTGGCGCCTCTGCCATGCAATGAACGTAACCAGTAACACTCCTCCTTGTGTCCGGCTGGGTCCTTGCCATGCAGTCAGAGTTACAAAATCCATTAATGAGAAGCACACCCTCCTCTGGCTGCTTTGTCAGACGAAAACACAATTCCTTGGCTTTTGGTATCAACAGATACCCTAACACTCGCTTTTGCTGCACCAATGTGCTGCTGCTTAGCTATCCAACAACATAAGCTGTTGTTGGGTAGCTAAGAAAATTTGTTGCAAGTCGCCAGATACATCAACGATCCGACGAGCTCTCGATAATGGGAACAGCTTGCCATATGTTTGCATTCCCTTTCTCGGTGAGTTCTTCGTGCCGTTCACGGTGAGTTTCATCTTAGTCTCCATCGGGATTTTGCTCGGGTATGCAACACTAAAGTTGAACCGCTTAATGATTTCTTCACAATATCAAGTCTGGTAAACTTTTATCGAGTTCTTGTTCTACACGACTTCGACGCCTAAGCACATGCGCAGCAGTCCCTAATTCTTTAGTCGTAATCGTTACCAAGCTGATGAAACATTTTCTCCTTATATTTGACGTACACAGGATGTCGTCGACGCAAAGCTGTACGTTGAAGACATTCTGTGTACGTAAAAAAAACGCCGTCATGATTGTAGTAATCTTACTACGATCATGACGCCGTATTTGCAATTATCTGGCTCCGAGCTGCATGGCTTAAAGCCAAATCCGAGGAACTAGCCGTTCACTTTGGTGGTGTTTGCCGCTTTCTCGAGGATCATACAAGGCCTTGTGAATCACGAATATCATCCCGTCAATTTCGCATGGATATTCTTCCAGAGACTCCAGGTATTGCCTGATACCAAGTATAGATTCAAATATACAGTGTCAATGTCTCCTTGAAAATTCGGCAGACCCAATACAGTGCACACAGCTACAAACAAGCAAAAAAGCGCTATGCCTGCTACAGGATGAATGTCTCGACAAAATCAACACACGGTCTCCATAAACAACAACCCTTGCACGAATGTCACAACATATCCTAAGTGATCCGATCGCATAACATACACCTTTGTCCAGGGTGTACTTATTCACATCCGAACTGGCTAGAATTTTCCGCCGTAGTTCATCGTAGCAGGTCTGCGCTGGAAAAATCCACAACATTTAAACCACCATCTACAATTTCTTCAACTGTGCGTGCGTCTAGATCCGCAAATTCGTCCCATGAGTCGAACAACTTTACAGATGCCCACGCTCCTCGTACTTCCCGCGCAGATTGGTTCTGTGTAACTCTACACCTACGGTGACAGTGGGATGGGACTTGCTCTCATAATGGATCAAATAATCCGTATGGTCTTCTTTGATATCACTTGCGAGGCTAGCCTTATCGAAAGCGAGCCTTGGATCAGAATCTTCGCTTTGGCTTGTTTTCCTTCTTTTCGTCATTAGTAGAGCTCTCTTTGTCTGTGCCAAGCGCAATTTTCCATCGAGCATAATCTTCTCGCATTCATGATGGCGCTCTTCAGAAGGTCCAGTTCTCATCATCCCACCGGACAAATCTATTTACGGTTGATGCTGCGCTTGATAACTTTGGAGTAGGACAACGATGACATGTTAATTTATCACTTTTCTGTTAAAAGTATTCATAATAACGGTTTTTATTGAAGCCGGGTATGATTCATACTTTATTAGTATTAGCAATATTCAATATTCATATCGTACTCATAAGTAAAAAGCTCTATGTGTTTGTACTCAATCTGAGTACTTATGTTTTTTGGCGACTAATAAGTTGTGTAGAAAACACAACAGATGGATGTTTGCTATAACTTGCAACATCTTATGCATATTACATGTTAGGCTAGCTAATCATTTCTCAATACACATTCTGTAACAGGACTGATCCTGTTACTGGCTTACACTGTATCTTGCGAGGAAGCGCGCAATACAATTAGATCAGGATTAGTTGGTAACAACTAATCCTATACTAAAAGTAAATATATGAATATTCACTTAGGCCTAAGAACGCAAAATTAAGAGTGTTTATTTAATGGGTGGTTTAGAGGCTAATAGTATAGTAGCTAACTAATTAATATAATAATATCAAGTCTTTAACTAACTGTACTATTAGTTAACCTGCAAGATTCGGTATTTATACCGAATTGACTTTTCCTTCTTAGATTATAATAACTTATAATCTCTTATTTAAATTTCAGACAACCCGTCTGAAATTAAACTGTAATATTCTAACTTGAATATCAATTATGTAATGGCCCCCCATTACATCACCCCCCACTTAAGGTGGTTGGCCAATAATAATTCTTATTTTGGCCAATCATGGGTGGCACTTGTTGGTCGAAATTTCTCATTCACCAACTGATTGACCATCGACTCGATGGTCAAAGCACACGGCGGCGCTTTAAAGAGCTCTGCTGAAAACAATGAAGGAGCTTCTTCCTCCGCCTCAGCACTAGGTGCTGAGGTGTTGAGTGACAACGGTGATGCTGCATTAGCAGTGTCAACTACGCAAAGGTCGGAAGACGTACCGTCTTCGACCACAGATGCTGCTAAGGCGTCATCTGACAAGAAACAGGGAGATGTTGCTAAGTCAACATCTCGCACGATGGCAACTTCCGAATGGCGTGTTGCCAAGAGGGCCATGTTCGGGAGTTCTGACTCCGAACAAAGTGATGGGGATACAGATGTCCTCACTAAAGGATCTAGCGAGTCGAAACTCGCTAGTTGCTCATCTCCTAACAGCGATGACGACTCTGGTGTCGCTGTCAGCTATGACAGCGACAATGATTATCACAGGTGGTTGCGGGAACGCAGAGCCCCACCTGGACCAAGTACTTCTCCACGTCGGGGTGATTTAACCCCGGCGCGTGGTGTTGAAGCAGGCGGTGCTCTGCCTGCTAAAAGAGCTCGAACAGAAGCGGCGGCTGCCACTTCTAAAGCCTATCATCGTACGGAACCACATGTTCCGTACAAAGTGGGGTTTTGGACCCCTGGATGGGCTATTGCCCCCAACAGTGGCGGTCACCGTAAGCGGGACTGCCAATATGCGCTGTTCGATATCAACGTGCTGGATGACTGCGAAGACATCCAGTCACGTCGATTCGATCGAAGTACAGACGATAGACGTCTGTACTTTATTGACCTCTTTTTTCCAGGTTCGATAATATTCGAGCCGGAAAGGGTCAAGGAAGAACAGGGACGATAAAGACGCCCTGACTCAGAGTTGGAATGCTTTTGTTGACAACTACAAGAAAAGCCCAGATGATTACGTGAATAAAGTTCACGTAATGCGCGAGCGCTTTTTAAAGCACTCACGAACAGGCAAAATGGAATACATCCATTTTGCTTGCATCAAAGAAGGTTAAAAGTGTGGTGTCCCTTCACACCTCGTTTTCCCGCGGTGTACGCAGGGAACTCTTCGTATGTCAGAGGAGGAGTTGCGGGGGTACGGTGGCTTTTCCGTACCCGCCAAAATGCAGGGTTTAATTGATACCCTGAATGCATCAACACCTACTGTTGATGCTACTTCGCATTATGAGTTTGAGACTTCTTCTCAAACTCAGTCAAAAGGTCTGGGGCGTCGGCCCTCAGAACCTCAATCGGTTCCCAAGAGTCGAACTCTTGGGGATATCCCAGCCAGCGTACCAAGTACTCGGTACGCTGCCCCTTCTTCAAAGGCACCGAGCGCTTCGAGATCAAGCGCTCGAGGATATATCGCTTATTCTACTGATTATCAATCAGGGGCGGCGGAGGTTGAGAATTCCCTCGCCGTTGTTGTTGCGGAGCATGGTTCTTCGCTCCGCAAGCTCGAGGAGGGTTATTCCTCCTTGAGCAGCGATATGTATCACTCTGTGAAGACATATCGGTCTCTTCGCGAAAATGTCCGCGACATCCTCGGGGCGCACACTGCCCTCCAGCAGAAGAATGATCTTCTGTACATTGAGCTTTCCCGCTATAAGGGAGAGCTCGATCGGCGCACGGCTGATCTTGAGCAGTCGAAGGCGGAGGTAACGACTCTCCGCTCTGCTCACCAAAGGCTGGAGGCCGATTACAAGTCTCTCTTGGGAGACTTGGAGAAGCACGGCATCTTCCGTGGTTCTGCGTCTCGTCGTAAGACGAAGACGAGTGATTCGGCTTGAGCCGCCCAACATAGAATGCTGGGTGAAGCCGCATTGCTGTGGGAATGTATAAGGTATAGACATTCCCCCGAATCTCTTGGACCTTGAAAGGTCCAATGTACTTAGGAAGCAACTTCCGTGTAGGGAAGTTGCTTATTGCATGTGTAGGCAAATTAGTAGTACTTAATAATACTAATTCACCTTTAAGAAAGGAGTTTTTGTTCTTCCTTCCTTGTTTATCTGCATTTTGCTTCTGCTTGTCAAAAGCAGAGGCAAGTGCATCTTTTACATAGCGTATAACAGCTTGGCGCTGTAATACGAATTTATCTACTGCTTTATCAGCAGTAGGTGCATTGTCCTCGTTGTCTGCAGCCATTGCTGCAGACACATATTCATCGTATGCAGCTTCAGTTTCAATTGAAGCTGCTTCCGCTTCTACTGTATTTTCAGTAGAAGGGCCATCGTTTTGTTCACAAGTTGCAGTCGCAACTTGCGCATTGACTCGCTAAAAATTATAGCGGGTCCCTCCCCCACTTAGATTTGGTGTACCGCCAAGTAAATATGGGGTTCGTGGATGCCTTAAGGCATTCACGTAGAACGGTTTATGCTTAGTTGAAGCATGCACCGAATTGTTAATCGCAAATTCAGTGAGTGACAGGTAGTCACTCCACTGTTCAAAGGCATGTGCGTATGATCGCAACATGTCTCCGAGAACGCGGTTAACCCGTTCCGTCTGCCCATCCGTTTCCGGATGGTCCGCAGTTGACATCTTCAACTGGGTTCCCAACAATGAGAACGTTTCTTGCCAGAAACGTCCTGTAAATCTCGGATCTCGATCCGAGACAATGTCTTCCGGCATTCCGTGCAAACGGAATACCGTATCAACGAATACCCGCGCTATTTGAGCGGCGGTTACTTTCGCTGATACTGCAGTAAGATGTACCATCTTACTGAAACGGTCTACAAAGACCACTATTCCGGTCTTCCAACTGTTGTCGGGTGGAAGACCGAATACGAAGTCCATTGAAATGGACTTCCAACACTCTGTCGGAACCAGCAGAGATTGCAGCGGAGCTTGTGCAGACTGCGCAGGCTTAACGCGCTGGCAAATCTCGCAAGCGCGTACGTACTTCCGAACCCACTTGTACTGGTTTCGCCATTAAAAGTCACGTGCGAGAGAAGC
>CM047584.1:1336790-1347389 GCA_026184515.1 Peronosclerospora sorghi | reverse complement strand
AGCAGCGGACGATCAGATCGTATCGCAAGCGAAGGTCCGCGGGGTACCCCCCCCGTAAGTTGGAAGTCTGGGCACGATGGTGGTCAGGTTCTCGACACAACTGTGTTCGATTTTGAACTTGACTCCACCACAATGGTGCGCGTGCCCGTATCATTTGGTGATCGTGGATATCACCGAGATGATGTCCGGTAAAAAGTTGACTTAAGTGATTTAAATGTGGAATCGTTCTGGAGAGGACATAAGTAAAAGCTCTCACCTTATCTTCTCGTTGTTGATAAAGATGGCGATGTCCGATCTGGCCGGGTGGAGGACCAGATCGGGATTAATAAGTTTTTTTCCTCCCCATAAGGCTCCCACCGGAGCCGATCGGGACTATAGCAAGTTTTGCTATAGTTCCGGAAAGGATCAGGACTTTTGTCCTGCTCCTATGCATTTACATGGAAAAATTGATGGAATAAAAAATGAGAACCAATCGGAGGCTGATCGGAACGATCCGATCCACATGCCTAAGGTCCCCAAGCAAAGGCTAGGAATGTCGCCCGAGGAGGACGACTTGGAAGAAAAGTCGCAGGTCGGGGATGGGGTTATTGACGAACAAGACCTGACCAGGATGTATTACATCCACGAGTTGAAGCCATTTATTCGTGAAGACCAGGTCATGCCAATTTTGAACCCCCAGATCCCTGATCGCCTCCTCGGACCCACTACCGAGCCGATCCAGAGTGATCGACCACTGCTGCTGGTGAAAAACCTGCTGGTGATGCTGGTTGAGGTCGGCATAAAAAAGTGCAGAACCCGGCCAACGTCCACAAGCTGTTTGATCTCGACACTCGCAGGCTGGAGCTGTCGATGTCGACTCTCCATGATCATTTGGTGCCGTTGGTGGGGGCGGTTCACCGCCCAACTCCCACCATGACATTGAAGGTTGCTGAATACACGGCAGCACATGACGATGCGTGCTCCGATGATAAATCGGTATATCAGTCTCCACCTTCCTCTAACAGCTCATCGGAGTTGGAGGTCGGTGTTGAGCGGATGACCATGGGGGCAGATCATACCCCCATGGGAGCATAAAAAGGACGTGCGGCAGCATGGGGCTGCATGCCGGTAGGGGCCCCAGGAGCCCCCACAGGTTGCAGTACCTCCAAAGGAGGATACCCACACGTTGCCCATGACCCAAGCTAACGTCCAAGCCATGTTTGAAGCAATGATGGAGACTTTCATGGGAGATCGATGCAGATCACCTCCGCGCCCTCATGATCAGGACAGATCTGCCCGTAAAAATGTCAATACTTGCCGGGATGTAGATATGGAGTCAGTAGCATCAGTGGACAAGGCCACTCGAGGTGTTAAACCAATTGGCAAAGGAAGACGCAAGCCGCAACCAGCTCGATCGCGCCGATCAAGCAAGAACAGTGATTACGACATGGAGTCGATCGGCGATCCGGATGACCACTATGGCTCAGACGGTGCAGGTGCGGGCAGAATGCGCAGGCTAATCTAGCCTCCACGACCGCTTTTGATTTCGGATCTACTGCGATCCCGCGCATTCGCATGGCTGCGACTACTGATCTCAAGGATTTCACCGGAAAGGAAACCGATGAGGAGCAGGCCAGGTCGTGGTTTGGTCGGGTCAAGTCTGCTTTATTACGGGATCAGACACCAAAAAAGGAACGGTGTTTGATCTTTAGAGATCTGCTGAAAGGACCGGCTGCGAACTGGGTCCAACAGTTGAGTCGGGATGTCCGATCTGACTGGGACCTGCTATGTTCAGAGTTTGAGAGGCAGTACTGCAACTCCGGATTCTCCATCGCCCGCAAATATCATCACATGCAGAAGCGGGGCGACGAGACGCCGATCGAGTACTTACACCGTTTGAACGTGGCTGCAATTCGCGCCGGGATAGTGATCAAGGAAGGCAAATCGCCGACCGGTGCCGCTATGGAGCACGTGGGTCACTATATTAGTACCCTTGATGACCAGGAGCTAGCAGACCAGCTCACCCTGTTGCGCCTAAAGGATGTGGGAGAAGTGGAGCAGACGTTGCGAACGTTGAAACACTTCCGCAGCATGAGATCAAAGGGCGCCGTTGGATCAGGTCGTTATAGAATCAAGACCCAGACCGATCCGGTGAAGAGACCCTTGACCAGATCGGCCCGTGCTGTTAAGGCGATCGTAGCTGAGGACAGCACTGGATCGGAAGAGGAAAGCAGCGGCCAGTCCAGTTTGGAATCAAATGAGGACCAGTACCGCCATATCTTCGTCGCGGAACCTGCCCCGAAAACCAGATCGACGCCTGACCAAGCAGATCGGAAGGGCAGGAGCAGAAACAAGTCTGACCCGGACCGACCCCGCAAGAAGTGCTCTCACTGCGGGTCAAGCAAGCATGATGGTGGGGGCTGCTGGAAGAAGTTAATATGCAAGAAATGCGAAATACGCGGCCACCCCACCGATCAATGCCTCTTCGTGTGCAAGTCATGTGGAGAGATCCACGAGGACAGCCAGTGCAAGATCGAAGAGTTCTTCAATCTGATGCGCAAGTGGTATGTGCCAGGTAAGCACGCGGGGATGCTTCCACCTGACGTTGAGAAGATGTTAAACTAGAACACTCGCCAGGTTGGAATCTGGATCGAGCCGAGCGATCTACGTTTGGCATCTATGCATATGTCGGCAAGGAGAATAAAACCGACAACACATGTTCTATTCTCAATTGCGTCGATTGGGATCATCCGGTCTACAATCTCACGACCGATGAATATTCCCGATTGAAGGTGGTCATGCAGCTGGATCTGCTGCCTGGGGAGTCTCGCGGATACTGGAAGTATCATGCGCCCAACAAATGGTTCAAGCAGGCGAAAGCCTGTGGTAAGATAAACAACCAGAAGGCAACGATGTTGTTCGACTCTGGGGCCGAAGTCTCGATTATTGACTCCGCCTTTGCTCGTAAGGTCGGATGTCGTATGGACGACACCCAGAGACAAGAATGCGTCGAATCGGTGAAAGTTCTTACATGACCGAAGGAAGGACGCGAGTGAAGATCACCCTATCGGGTTCGTTTTTTTACTTCTTCAGCGCTTGGGTTGGCAAGCTGGCCGGTCAGGATGCCCTGTTAGGCATGTATTTCATGGTGCCGGCAGGTATTCGCCTTGATCTGTCTCATGGAGTGCTTACACTCCCGGATGAGGTCCAGATCCAGTTAGCTGGTCGGCAGCCCCTATACGGATCGCACACCGATCTGGTCAGATGGGACCAAGATGTCACCATTCCAGTCGGCCAATCCGCTGATACCCCGGTCGACAAAGGTTTTCGATCAAGGAAGTTTATGGGTGACCAGGGGCGATCGGTGGGTGCCGACCTTTGTGAAGAGTGCCGGCCGACATGATTTTGTCCGAGTCACTAATATCGGTGGCAAGCCGCTTACGCTCGACAACAACAGGATTGTTGGCATGTGGCTGGCAGAAGGGAAAGTGCCAAGGAACATGGGGTTCGTCTCGATCGGATCGAGACGGTATGTTGAGTGGCAGAACTTGGAATACCAAGCGACCACCGATCTGGTCAGCAATGATGGATCGGTGGAAGAAGATACCTCACCTATGGTGGAACGACCCAGCTATGTAACCCCTAGGAAGATGCTAGTTCGAAGAAAGTTACCGCAGGAGCCGGATACGGTGGACCATCAAGTAGAAGAGCCAAAATTCGTAAACGTGGTGGCGACACAAGAACAGGCGACAGCGGAGCCGCAATTAGAAAAAGGGAAGCATAGCGAGACTGGGGCGGACCAAGATGGAGCGCCTAAGCAGGTCGATGTCGTTGAAAGGCAGCCCGCCGATCGGGAACAGCAGTGTTCAACCGATCAGGACGTTTTGGGTGATATTGCCCCGGAAGACGATCAAGTTTGTATCCATGAGGGCGGGGATCAATATATTCAGGAGTTGGAGAGCCAGATGGCAGTCCTCCCTGAAGTGTCTGTTGATCCGCCCGAAGTCACCTTGGACGATCTGCAAGTGGGTGCTCGGGATGTCAACAGTCCTGATCAGATCGATCAGCTAAAGCAGATCATATGGAAGAAGAAACATCTGCTGATCGGGAAAGGCAACGCCATACTTCTGATGCTCGCGGAGCGATCTGTGACATCGACGTGGGTGATGCCAAGCCGATCGCCCAGCGATGCCGACGTGTGGCGCCACAGTACCGCGAAAAATTGTCTGACCTTATTAAAGGACTGTTGGATACCAAGATCATCAGACCGTCGATCTCGCCATGGGCCTCACCGATCGTGATCGTGATCAAGAAGAACGGTGTCGACATCAGGTTGTGTATCGACTATCGGTAGATACACAACCTGATGTCGACACCGTTGGTAAATCGGTTGACCAAGCTTATGGTGTACCCGATGCCGCTGATCAGCGATCTACTAGAAGACCTTGACAAGACTCTGTGGTATTGCTCACTGGATATGGCAAGTGGATTTTGGGTGGTTTCGATGACCGATCGGGCTCGCGAGATCTCCGCATTTGTTACGCCGTTCGGTCTGCTCGAGTGGAACCGTATGCCGTTCGGTTTGAAGAACGCGCCCCAGATCTACCAGAGGCCTATCGACAACGCACTGTATGGACATTTCAATATCAGTACCGATCGGGACCCCACCGAAAACCATGATGTATTTACAGAGGGTGAACCCGATCAGGAAAGGAGACCGTCCGTTCTGGGGAGGCGATCGTATATCGACGACATACTGATCCCTGCTTCGTCATGGAGCGATCTGTGCGAGAAGGTCGAACGGTTGTTGGAGACATGCGATCGCTGGAACCTGTCGATCAGTGCTGTGAAGAGTTTTTGGGGCATGTCCAAGGTCGCCTATTTGGGTCCAATGGTGTCGATCAGTGGGCTCGAGGACAATCCCAAGGATCTGTAGTCACTGAGCAACCTCCCGTTTCCCAGATCACTGAAGGCAATGCAGTCCTTCTTAGGGAGATTAAATTACTACAGACGCTTCACTGAAGACTTCTCGATTTACGCGGCCGTGCTGTACGAGCTCCGGGAAGTCGACTACCATATGTTACGCGAAGGAGATCGGGCAACTTTACGGGAGGGCTGCGACTCTGATCTGCCCGCAGATTTTTCGCAGGAGGAGGCAGAGGATCACATGAAGCGTGCAAAGGTTGCTTTCGGTATGCTGAAGGCCAAGATGACGACGGCACCGATTCTCAGACACTTCGATCCGGAAAAAATGCCGATCGTCATTTTGTACGCTAGTAAGTGAGCCATTTCTGCCACTCTAGTGTAAGAACATGATGGACTGTACCATCCGGTCACTTTTACGAGCCGTACGTTGAAGCCGAACGAATTTAATTATGGGATCGTCGAAACGGAAGTTCTGGCTTTACTTCGGATTTTGGATGTGTGCTACAACCTACTGGTCGGCCGATCTGTAAAGGTCCTATCAAGAAAGTCGACATTGGACTGGCTGTTATCAGCCAATGGGATGGACGGTCGGCTCGTCAGATGGTCATCGATCTTGTCACAGTGGTCCCTCGAGGTCGCTAAGTGCACCAAAAGTGAGGAGGAGATATTGGGCACATTGGCTGCCAGTATTACCCCTCGGTCCGAAGTGGATGAGGCTTTAGTGGCGATTGCCCCAAGGAAGCAACCTCGACAGTCAATTTCGCGGTCGCCGCCGACCGTCGACCAGGATGAGGAACTCGTGGTCTTGAGTTTTGACGGGTCGGCCAGCGTGAAGAAGAAGGCCGGCTCCTATAGTGCCATACTGTGGAAGTTACCACAATGGTCTATAGTCGCAGCCGCCACCGATTTCACGCCTGACATAACGGTCTACGAGGCAGAATATCGGGGTCTATTTCTATGTCTTGATCTGCTGTCATCACAGAAGAAAGGTCGGATCATCATATGTGATGACTCCAACCTAGTGATAAGGTATATCACCGGGGATATCGACTGCAAGGAGCCACGGCTAAACTTGCTAAATGATCGGGTGATGAAAGCGCTTAAAGACTACCCCAACCACGAGCTATTGCACGTGAAACGGGACTGGAACAGAAGCGCCGACCACCCCGCGACCCAAGCCATGCGAGACCAGACCGGGGCGACGATCACCGAGGAAGCCGTTTTACAGGAACTTATGGACATTAACAGGCTCCCGGAGGTGATCAAGCCCAAGGACAGCCCTGGTAAGGTGCATGTGATAGCCGCTACCAGATCGCGAGCTCGGAAGTCTCGCCTATCGTTCCCCAAGGAAAGGCTGAGTGAGTACGTTGTACAACAGCTAAGGGCGGAACGGATCCTCAAGGCGCAGGACGAAGAAAAGTGGATCGTCAACCTGAAGGCTTATCTGCGCGGTGAATTGTCCAAGTTGACAAATGGTCAGGTGAAAGAGTGTGCCAAGATCGCGGACAGTTACGATGTGGACGACAATGGATTGCTGTATTACTGCCGTGACACTGATCAAGACAGTGCCGATCGGTATCGACTAGCGAAACTGGCGATCCCTGAGTTGCTACAGCCGGATGTCCTTCATCACTACTACGTAAGTCTAGAAGAGGGACATCAAGGCATAGGCAGTACATACAACAAGATCAGGGCCCAATTTCACTGGAGATGACTTTTTGGAGCGTGCAAAAATATGTAGGCTGTTGCACATATTGCGAGACCGGAAAGGGCATACCGATAATCAAGGGCCGATCGCCCGGAAATATCGAGGTTACTTACCCCTTCCAGGTAATAGCAATGGATTACATACCGTCACTGCCCAGATCGATACGCGGAAACACTGAGATGCTGATCTGGATCGATCTGTTCACTGGTATGGTGATCGCAAAGGCTAGTGGATCCCGATCTGCGGATCAGATCGCCCAGAGCTACGAGGAATGCGTATTCAGAAGGTTCGGCTCCAGCGAAGTTATCAGACACGATCGGGAACCCGGTTTTATGGCCAAGGCGTTCCGAATGATCAATAACATGCTAGGCCAGAAACAGATTGCGACGATGGCATACCGTCCGCAAGCGAACGGATCGGCTGAAAGCATGGTTCAGACAATAACAAGGGTGATCAAGATGTATGTGGCCAACCCAGACCAACGTGAATGGGATGATTATGCAGAAAGACTGGTATTTGCACTCAACTCTTCAACCGATCGGGTCCGAGGAGAGAAGCCTTTCTATCTGGCGAATGGATGGGACCCTCGATCGACACTTGAAGCGGCGATACCGATCGGCTGCACTCGGACCCGTGATCGCGATGCCCGCCGTTGGCGTATTCAGGTGCAGAAGCACTATCAACATGCGAAGGAAGTCGTCAACGAAAAGTTGCGTCAGGCCACACAAGATCGAGCAGATCGGAATAACGATCAGGTCCGACCTCACTGTATTGAACCAGGAGCGAGGGTCTGGTTATACCTCGATCGGGTCAAGGAAGGTTATGCAAGGAAGTTGGCTCACATGTGGCACGGTCTTATCCGTGTAGCAGAGCTGATCGGTGAGCATGCTGCCCGTCTGATCACGAGCGGCACGGATTATAATGTTTTTCCGATCGTGCATGTGTCCAAATTGAAGCTGGTCAGAGAGTTCCCCGATCGGCCCCAAACACCCTGTCTGGTGGATGAAGCGGAGAGATTCGATTTTGATGAAGCTCTGCTGCCGGAGGACAGTGGGGAAAGGCCATTGGAGGAGGACGAATTCGAGGTGGAGAAGGTGTTAGATGGCCGATCGGTCAAGAAGACACGTTTTGGTCGTACCCACCGAGAATATCTGGTCCGGTGGAAAGATCATGATGAGGCAACTTGGATCGATGAACTTGATTTAAATTGTGGAGCACTGCTACGAGAGTTTGAGCGAGAACGAGTCAGTCGGAATCGTTTCGCAGTGATGCAGACTCATGAAGATGCAGACCAAGACACGCAGTAGCACCGATCAGACCGATCGGTGTGAATATGTGTAAGGTCTGAATTATTGTGAACAAATGATAAACTGTGATGAACTGGAGTGGTGTAGTGACGAACGTGATGATGATTTCCGCGATGTGAATGGAACTTTATATGATAACGTGTTGGTGCTAGTTTGGATAAAGTGATGAATTTTGGTCAAGTGATCAGGTGATCAAGAAGTTTGAAAGAATGATGACGTATATTACGAATTACATGGTCAGCTATTACCGTATCAAGATTCGCAATCACCCCACAGGCGACCGATAGCCAGCGCCGGGTGATCTACAATCTGGTCCTGGAACTGATTACGCCAAGGCTCCTTCCGATCCATCTGGATCAAGGCGTCCTTCAGGTCTGCAACTGGCTCGTCACAGCGGAAGCCGGGATACCATATGCCATCCTCAGCTAACGCCCCGGAGCTCTCGATGCGACGCTTGACCATATGAAGAAACACTGTATATAAGAAAACGTCGAGGTCTCACTCGCGTGCCAACATCCCTTCCAGTACAAACTGGCATAGGATCAGCCAGACCTCGCCCGCTCGACTCCGGTGCTGTTTCCGGAGCTTCCGATACAGGATCAAGTCTACGTCACGCAACTTCTGACCCGCGAGAAGGACGAGGTAATGGGTGGATTCCCATATCGCTTGGCAGTGGGCTGCATTGAAAGTCCGAAGTCGATCCAAGAGCGAATCGACCCAAGGAGTTGACGCAAATATCGAGTCCAACTTGGCGCTCAGCAACACCTCCCATGGCCGATCTGAATATACCAAAGAGATCTGCGCTCCTGTAACCAGATCTGCTCGCCACGCAGATGGGTCAGGAGTCTTCGGAGCTAGAGGGAAGAGCCAAAAGTCTGGTAGGGACAAAAACCGGACGAGGCCTTGTTTGGTCAGGGCTGACCGGTGCAAGCTACCGATCTGCCCCGGTGACCACGGCATAATGGCGTCGAAAGTCCGCGATGGGAGAGGTCGATCTCCTATCGATATTACATTTAATCGGGCGTGACGGCGTAGTCCAGAAGTGCCAGGCTGGCAGGAAGGCGCCGATCCGGATGGTTCACGATCCCGTGCAGTTTCGTTACTCTGGGAACTGATCTCCTGATCAGTCCCCGATGCAGACCTCATCGGAGCAGGACTTCGACACCGATCAGACCGGGACTTAGATAACGCGCTGAGTGTGAGCTCAGAATCTCCCGATCCGCTGTCCGAGTCCCCTCCGGAGGAGACCTCTGTGTGCTGGGTACAAACAGCACGGGGGCGCGAGGGCGCATGAGATTTGGTGATGTTGGAAGTGCCGGCTGTGGCCGATCTTGGGCTTGAGAGATGCGCCGTCGTCTTGGTTTTCTTTTGGGGCACCGCCCGCTTCTCCTCGAATTCGGAGTCGCGAGCTATTCCCCGCGCCCTTGAGCCCCTCGACGCGTCCTTGCGTTTATGCTTGGAAGTTTTCGAAATCTTGGTGTGCCGAATTTTAGCCAATGGGTGACGTTGTTCCCGACCCTGGTGTAGGTCGACCAGAACGGCCGATGCAGACCGGTCCGCGCTGGAGCTAATAGCCGGACGCCGGTACAGCAAGTCGGTCAGCTGTTTATGGCACTGCTCTACGGCAGCCCAACGGCGGTCTGACTCCTGGGTCCAGGTGTCCGATTGGCTCTGGAAAGACCAGACCTTATCGACCTGATCCTTGACCACGACCTGTAGCTAGCTGATCTGCCGCTATAGGTCACCATGTTGGGTACGGAGTAGGGTCCGGTCGGACTGATCCTCCAAACTCTGCCGGTTGACCAGCGCAAGCTGTTCCCGGAGGTGTGACCAGTACGCTTCTAGGCGAGACAGATCATGCTGAGCGCCGATCGGCCCGTCCAATATGGGGCGGAGCTGATCGCAGTGGTCACGCGACTGTCGAGCAGCCGCAAGCAAGACGTCAACCGCTTGAGCGATGTCAGAGGGCAACCGATCTGCATACGAAGAGAGGTTAGGGCAGTTCCAAGGTGAAAATCGGATCGATCGACTTACCTCGCGCTGCTTGTTGGGCAAGCTGGGCCCGGAGATGTGCGTTCTCGGCGAGAACATCTTTCAACTGCGCAGCCAACGGGGTCAAGGTGTCGGCATCCTTCCGCAGCTGCAGGAACGGTGCATTCTTGGTGTACAGCTCCGACTGAAGGTCGCAGGTGGTCTTTCAAAGCTGATCAGACCCGATCTGATCTCCATCCGGTCTGTCGGAACCTGGGGTGCTGCAAGAGCTGTCAGATCGGGTCGATCGGCTAAGGGAATCGATGTGTGGTGACTGGGCGCACAGGGCATCTGCAGGATCAAGCGTCAAGAGAAGTTACAAGGGGATCAGACGTACAAGGGGCGCATACCTGGTGAAGGCGGGGACGAAGACCTGTCCATTGGTGGAATGTTGGTTGCCGTGAAGGTCAAGGAGGTCAACTGCTGGCGAAATGGTTAACTGGTGGTGAGATCGGGTCGCTACCGTTGCGCGGATGCGACCAGACTCAGGGTCGGCTGTGGCGAAGCGAAGGCAAAATTTTGGTCACCTTCTGTCAACGGCGTGCCGATCAGCTGGTCAGCGATCGGATTGGTGGAAACAAGGGGGGCTTTTAAGCCTATTATGTGCAAGGAGTGTCAAGCACACGGATTTTGGTAAGTCACATGGCA
>CM047584.1:1132821-1327760 GCA_026184515.1 Peronosclerospora sorghi | reverse complement strand
ATGAGGGCGCGGAGGTGATCTGCATCGATCTCCCATGAAACGCTCCATCATTGCTTCAAACATGGCTTGGACGTTAGCTTGGGTCATGGGAAACGTGTGGGTATCCTCCTTTGGAGGTACTGCAGCCTGTGGGGGATCCTGGGTCCCCGACTGGCATACATCCCCATGCTGCCGCACGTCCTTTTTATGATCCCATGGGGTATGATCTGCCCCCATGGTCATCCGCTCAACACCGACCTCCAACTCCGATGAGCTATTAGAGGCAGGTGGAGACTGATACAGCAATTTATCATCGGAACACACAACATCGTGTGCTGCCTTGGCCTCAGCGACCTTCAATGCCACGGTGGGAGTTGGGCGGCGAACCGCCCCCACCAACGGCACCCAATGATCATGGAGGGTCGATATCGACATCCCAGCCTCCAAGTGTCCAAATCAAACAGTTTATAAAGGTTGGCGAGGTTTTGCCCTTTTATGCCGACCTCAGCCAACATCGCCAGCAGGTTCTTCACCAATAGCAACGGCCGATCGCTTTGGATCGGCTCAGTGGTGGGTCCGAGAAGGCGATCGGGGATCTGGGGGTTTAAGATCTGCATGACCTGGTCTTCACGAATAAATCGCTTTAACTCGTGGATGTAATACATCCTGGTCAGGTCTTCTTCCTTGATAACCCCATCCCCGATCTGCGAATTTTCTTCCAAGTCGTATTCATCTGATGGCATTCCGAGCCTCTGCTTGGGGGCCATGGGAAAATGGATCGAATCGTTCCGAACAGCCTCCAAGTCGTTTTCATATTTTATTTTTCCATCAGAACGTTCATTCAAATGCAAAAGATCAGTACAAAAGTCCTGATCCTTTCCGGAACTATAGCAATACTTTCTATAGTCCCGATCGGCTCCGGTGGGAGCCTTATGGGGAGGAAAAAACTTATTAATCCCGATCTGGTCCTCCACCCGGCCAGATCGGACATCGCCATCCTTATCGACAACGAGAACATAAAGTCGATAGCCGTTCCTTATGTCCTCTCCAGAACGATTCCACATTTAATTCGTTATAATCAATTTTGACGAGATATCATCTCGTTGATATCCGCAGTCACCAAGTGATCCGGGCACGCGCACCATTGTGGTGGAGTCAAGTTCAAAATCAAACACCGAAGTGTCGAGGACCTGACCACTATCGTGCCCAGACTTCCAACTGACGGGGGGTACCCCGCGAGCCTTCGCCTACGATCCGATCTGATCGTCCGCTTCCATCAGACGACCGATCATCAACATAGGACGCCTGGTCCGATTTGTTCTTCATCTCACCTTGTGTACCCGATGGATTGGGCTGGTAACACACTCGGTGGATCTTCGCTGGGAATTGATGTGGGTCTAAAAATGTGAGACCGTGCTGGGTAGTGTACCCTGGGCGGAACTCTTCACCCTGGGTACGGGCAGACCAATTATACTCCGAGTAAATATACTCCAAAGGGCAGATCGCTTAAACGATCGTAGAGACCAACCAATGGGAGAATAAAAGACCAATATTACAATATGTAGATCCAACGAAAACGTGACAAGCTCCACGAACGATATCTCCACGTAACAATCCAAAACTTGTTTACACGTTCCAAACGTGCGTAACTTGAGCTTGAGAAGCCGACCAATGTGTATTCCTGTCGAGGGTTTTCCGGCAGCCATGTGCGTCTATAGCGTGTCCCGGCCGGGTATAATAAGCTAGAGGGGATTACTCGACCCTCTGCTCCCAAACACTCCGCGGCGTGCAGAGGCGACTGATAAAAGGTGCGAAGATGCTAACGACTTCCTTTGTTGTGAGTTAAAGGCCAAAGAACAACAACAACTAATCCTATCTCTCTACGGTCCCCAATATGTACAAACATGAAATATGTAAAGTACACGCAGTATCATGTGACTCACCAAAAATCCGCGTACAAAACACTCCAAGCACACGATTGGCCCAAAAGCCTCCTTGATTTCCAGCCAACCAGATCGATCTGCCTTGAAAACTGGTAAACTGGTACAAACCGGTCAACAATTTTCACTTGCATTTCACCACAGATCCCTTCCTCGTAATACACGTTTCTGACTTTAATTCGCGTACAAGTGTTTCCGCAAACAAAGTTGATAAATAGCGTGCCTTTTCGGGTGACTTTCACCCGCTTTCCACCCACTTGGAAACATCCGCGGACGGCACTTTTCACGTCAATCAGACACGTTAGGTCTGACGTTAGGTGCATAGTCGCACCACTGTCTAGTACCTGTGGCGAAGCGAAGGCAAAATTTTGGTCACCTTCTGTCAACGGCGTGCCGATCAGCTGGTCAGCGATCGGATTGGTGGGAACAAGGGGGGCTTTTAAGCCTATCCTGTGCAAGGAGTGTCAAGCACACGGATTTTGGTAAGTCACATGGTATTGCGTGTATTTTACATATTTTAGTGTTTGGTACATATTGGGAGCGTAATGTTAGTGGAAAAGAAGTAAATTGTTCTTGGATTGGAAAAGTGGCTAAGAGGTCCTAAGAGACTCTCTAAAAGTTTGGTTTTCTAAGTCGCCTTCGCACTTCGCGGAGTGTTTGGGGGCAGAGGGTCGAGTAATCCCCTCCTGCCCATTATACCCGGCCGGGGCGCGTCGCAGACGCATTTGGCCCGCCGGAAGTCCTTCGACAGGAGTGTCCATTGGCTGACCTCTCTCAAGTTTAAGTCACGTACGTTTGGAATGTACTACAAGTGGATTGGTCTTTACGTGGAGATATCGTTTGTGGAATTCACGAGCATATTGGATTTTTACGTGGACATATTGGTTTATTATAACATTGTTTGGAGTTTAGACCGGCTTTGGTCTTCTCTCATATTGGTCAGGGGCTAGACCAGTCTAGTGGTCTGCCCTCTATTATCTCGTATTGGTTGGGTCTAGATCGATTGGACGGTCGACCCATTGGACTATACATATTTCAAGTGTAACCGCTCCACAAGTACCCAGGGTGAAGAGTTCCGCCCAGGGTACACCCCCCCAGTACGGTCGGCATACTATCAGACCCATGTCAACCAGCGACACGAACCACCGAGTGTTGAACTAGCCCATTCCATCGGGTACACAAGGTCAGATGGCAACGCAAGATCAATTGGACCAGGCGTCTTCTGTTGATGATCGGTCGTCTGCTAGCATCGGACGATCAGATCGGATCGCAAGCGAAGGTCCGCGGGGTACCCCCCCCCGTAAGTTGGAAGGCTGGGCACGATGGTGGTCAGGTTCTCGACACAACTGTGTTCGGTTTTGAACTTGACTCCACCACATACCCACGTGTCTGATGCCACATCACCAGACGAGTCATCAAGCATTAATGCAAAATCTTCTTTCGCATTCTTATTCTTGCGTCATTATCGTTTGATATGCCCTTCCTCGCCACACGAGTAGCATACTCGTTTCTTGACGTACTTTTTTGGCTTTTCAGCCGCCATATTCACTGCACCGCCTTGCGAGTGGTTCGTCGGTCGTTCGCAGTACTCGACCGCTTGTGCAAACTGGAACAACTCCTCTGCATGCGTCAGGTAATCTTCTCGCGCACTGTCATACTTGGAGATGAAGATCTGCCTCATCTCCGGCGCCGCGTGAAACACAATGTTGTTTAAGACCAAATTTTCGGTATTCGGTCCCATCGCTTCTGCGACCGCGGTCAGGTACAAGAAGTGCTCTGACCACGATCTGCCAGGAATCTTCCGCCCCATGAATAATTTCATGCCTTGTGCAGGCGTTATCTGCACGTTAAAAACGTCCAATAATTGATCCATAATGTACCACAATTCCGGCTTTTTACGCCACCACCCGTCGACCTGGCAATTATAATACGCCTCCGCTGAGCCCGCAAAATAATGGCCCAGCAGGTCAACTCTTACATCCTCGGTTCATGTTAATCCACAAGCGGCTTCGGCAAGGTTAATCTGGAGCAAAAACTTTCGCTCCCGAGCCTGAAAGCCGGATCCCAGACCCTTGTACACTTCCTTTCCATCGAAAGGCTTTATCTGCAGTGTTCTCTGCTTAGGGGAGGGCGTTCGCACCACCCCGTACCCCTGAAATGGCGCCTGAGCGTGTCAACCATTCGCTTGTGGTTGATTCACGTTTATAAACTCCTGTCTGCGGTATTCCTGCTCCCGCGGCACCAACCGGTGTAAACGCGTCCCTTCCGGCGCGGCGAATTCCCAGGAAGCTCAACTTCCCTTGCCGCCCGGTGGTATACTCTTTCTTCTCTTCGTCACTATTATCGAGGGAGGCAATGCTCATCCTTCTGTCCCCCCTCGACTTAGGCGGCGACGGCACTTGCTGCCTGGGCGCGCTGTTCGCTACCTCAAGCTTTTCCAGGCGGGACGCAAGTGTTTCAAACATCCGCACGACATCTGAAGCCTTGCCTTCTTCTTCTGATTCGTTACGGCCCCCATTTGGGCTCATAACCTGTTGAGAATCGGACATATTCACACGCTGTACTCCAAACCACACGTTCCAACACTGTCAGCGTGATCTGGTGTATATAATTCCAAACGTAAGAATGTTCATTAGAGGCGATAACGTAAAATAAGAGATTCAATCGTAACCACAATAAATTCAATCGTAATCGCAATAAAATCTCCACGTAATCCGTAACAGGGCACGTAACAATTCCACTATTACACGTGATACAACAAGCGAAAGTTTCCAAACGTAATCAGTCGTACTCCCTTCCTGCTGATCGCAGTACTGAGAACAAGTCAAAATCCAAAGTTATTTATTAGTGTTGAGTACTTAAACCAATAATATGCATATATGCGGTTTGCTAGATTTTTGCTAGAAAGACACAACTAAATGGAAGTCCTCGGCGACGCTGAGTGCCGCGCGAATCGCGCGCACTTTCAACACATATTAATCGCGTTGAGTTCATAAACATGCCAAAATTTTTAGCAGTAACAACCACCGTCACGCATGAATCAATCAATGTCAAGATGTCCGTGCTTATCAGATTAATTCTAGTTAAAAGTATTCATAATACGAGGCTGTCTAAACTGACCAAGACATTTGTCTAAACTGACCGCGTGGTATAAACAGACCTAATTTTTCTATAAAATTTTATATAAAAAACAGGTTTTGCATGGCTGTCGTCAGCTCGTGTTGTGAAATGTTTGGTTAAATGCACAACCCTAAACCATACAGCATGGACTACCGGGTCTAATCCCGTTCGCTACCCAAGCTTTCGTTTCTTAGTGTCAGTATATACCCAGATAATTGCCTTCGCCATAGGTCTTCATCCTATTATCAACGTAGTTTATCACTCCAATAGAAATTCCATTATCGTCTATTTATACCACGCGGTCAGTTTAGACAAAGGGATCGGTCTGTTTATACAGCCCCCACAATACCGGTTCTTTTATTAAAGTCGGGTATGATTGATACCTTTATAAGTTATAGCAATATTCATAAGGAATTGTTATTTCCACACACCAAAATTGTTATTGCCACCACCACCACCCCCCACCCATTTCTACACATCGATGTTACAATGACCTTTTTGTATTGTAAATAATTACCGTCGCCTTCGCCTTCGAAAGTAACGATGGCTCGCGAGGTGGCTGTCTAAACTGACCGAGCCATTTTTCTAAACTGACCGCGTGGGGGTGGCACGGTCGATCATCTTTTGATTGGATTGATGACGGAAGGTTCCAAGAAATTTATGATAAACGGGATGTATCTGGTATTTTTACGAAAGCGTGATATATTTTTTAAGGACAAAAGACCGTAACCGCCTTCCGGAATATTAAGCTCCGCCTTCATGCGTTTTTTGTGCTTTCTTTCCACATTACGCTGTAGAAACTTCACCTAACGACGCTGCTATGGGCACCGAGCGCCTGGTGTCCGCGTCTTAATGTCATTCACCAGCTCATCCGAAAATTTTTGTCCTTCCATACAAGACTTCATGCGCAAAATAGGCTGAACACCAACGTCCGGAACGGTCTTGCCACGAACAATTCACTATACTTTTGCGGGTGAAAACCGGCCAAAGGATCAGTGCCGGGTGCGTTTGACGACACGCCTTCCACCACGCTGAAGAGGGCGTCAATGTCGTTCATTTTCATAAACGGGCAAGTGGCACAACTACCAGCGGTCGATCATCCTTCACCTCCTGCAACACCAGGCACTAACACTTCTCTTTCCGTAGCAACAGCATCCGCAGACACGGGAAATATAATTTCGACCTCCGGCTTAACGCCTCCCTTTTGAATGTTTAATGTTTTGTGCACGCCTCGTACAATGGCCGTGATCATGCCGGCCTCAGTTCCAAGCACGAAACTAAGATTTTCGTTGGATTGATTTTCCATTGCATGTGCCGTCTTGGCTTTAATAAAGTTGAGAATATTTAAAGTAGAGCCAACCACACCACGACCCTTAGTTTGCGCCTCCATTGCCAGCGTAAACATTTGTACAAGAACTTCAAAATGATCTGTATGATAGGCATGACCGTATTCATCTTGGACGCGCTGAGTCACTTTATCGCCAAACATGTGTTGTACGACGCAGTTACCCTCTTTGAAGAAGTCAAATCGCGTGAGAAGCTCAGAAATGATTTTTTGGTTGTGCTGCGTGTGAATCATACGAATCTGTTCATCAGGAAGATTAGCCATGTGCTCGAACATTTGCTGCAGATTCTCGCCCCGTACCACACGGTGATGTCTGGTATCTGTGAAAACGCCTGCAGCACTGTCTGCACCACATGCGAGGACGTGCAGGTGATAGTCGGTACCAAATCATGTGCAAAAGCTTTGCTACGAAGTGAGGTGTTAATGTACACAATGTGGAGACTATTAGGCGTCTTGGAAGCCTTTTGCAAATACTCTAGGCATGCCTGCTTCTCTTCTGACTCATCCAGAATGCAACCAATCTTTTCTCTGCCAGGCTGTACACTGGGATATGCCCAAAATTGTAGGAATCCAGGTTTGCCCGCACGCTCTCAGGCATAAAATCAACGCCCAGCACGGCCACTGATTGGATACCCTTCGTAGCCATCTTATCTGCAGCTTCTCCCATGGCGAGTGAGTCAGCAATAAATGTGCGCGGCCAGGATAACGATGACAAAATACCCTGGAGCTCTGGGTCCATATAAAAGTGCGCAACGATCCACATCTTTTTCTTATGCAACAAAGCATCTAGTTCCTTGACCACCTGCATGTCTGGCTTCAAATAGTTGGCCTGAGCTTGAGCAAATGATCCTTGGGCGGACACTTCGTCAGCAGAAACCTATGTGAACACCATTCTGATTACTATCCGCACTGATTAAAGTCACGGCAAAAACGATGCTCCCACCAAAATAGAGGGAAACAGACGTTCCCATGACGCGGCGAGTGATGCTGGTGCGGCAAGTGTAGAATGCAGACGCAAGAGGCGTGATGAGAGTGCGTAGGTGCGGTAGATTTTCAAGGTCGGTCAGTTTAGACAGCCCCCTCGCGAGCCATCGTCACTTTCGAAGGCTAAGGCCACGGTCATTATTTACAATACAAAAAGGACATTGTTACATCGATGTGTAGAAATGGGCGGTGTGTGTATGTGTGGAAATAACAATTTTGGGGTGTGGAAATAACAATTCCCTATTCATATCATACTTATTAGTAATATGCTCTATGTGTTTGTACTCATTCTGAGTACATATGTTTTCGAGCACTAATGATTAGTGTATAGCACACACCAGATGGAAGTTTACCATAACTTCAAGATCTGGTACATATTTCATGTTAGGCTATCTAAATACTTCTCAATACACATTCCATAATTATTTTCTTATTTTCACTACGTAGTCTCTACGTTGTAATTTTAATCACGAACGGACATTTGGTTGCAGAGATATTGACTTAGGACATTTCGTTATATTGGAGTTATTATATGACAACTACGACTCAAGTTTTCGACTATCTACGCAAGTATGTATACCGACAATTTTCAACAATTCTTGCTTTGTTGGAGGCGGTCATGAAAGGCTCCTGAGACTGGAAAGCTCCGAGGCAAAGGTTTGCCCTTCTTGATAATCTTGTGGGCATTTCAAGGAAGATTTAAGTTTGCGGTGCCATTGTTTCTAACCTCAAATATTTGCTTACAAGACTTGCTGGCAATAAACTTGTAATTTTTTTTGACAATTTCGGGTTTAATGTATTATCGAACAAGCTCAAAATAAGCCCATACACAGCTTCTGACTCTCTGGTGGCCGGTTGTGGAAGCTCCGAGTGTCACATCACTCGGCTCAGTTGTTTGTCCTTGGCTTAGCTGATTATGAACATTTAATGCAAACACAAAAAACACACACTGGTGTTAGATGCGAAGAGATAGGACTTTTGCTGGACTTGCCACGCAAAGTCGCTCACAGATACAATTGAAAAATGTATTATGTAGATTTACCTAAGAATATATTCATACTAGAATGTAATACTTAAAATAACTCGAAATGTACCCACCCATTTCCGCCAATGGGGTTTCAATATCTTGGAGAGACGTAAGGACAAAAAATGGCTTCATGTATTTCCAACACACCTCCTGAAGCACTGGGTGACGTAACTTCATTAAAACAATCCCACTTTCAACCGTCTTGAATCCTTAGTGCACTTAATTCCTTCTTAAGTAAGTCAGCCACCATGTCCACACTTGTAACGTGGGTTGACGAAACAATACCTTTTCTTGAAACTTCATTTAAAAACTTCAACTTTGCATCAACGTTCTTTGAACTTGCGGCTCTCACTTCACTCTCCACTTGTTTTATCGCCGACTGGTTGTCCATCTTAAGAAGTAGGGGTGCCTTTGCATAAATTCCAATTCCAGACAACAATTCTTTCAATACTAGCGCGTCTCGACGGACCATCGAAGCTTCCAAAAACTCTGCTTTTGCTGTCGAGAGTGCCACTGTAGTCTACTTTCTGCATGCCCAACTTACCACGATACTGTTTATGAAACTCATCATAGCGCTGACACTCTTACGGCATTCTTTATCCGCAGCTAAAGCAGCGTCGCATTAACACGTAATGCGCAATGGTAGTGGTAAATCATCGTCGTGAACCAATTTCAGCCGTAATACACATGTACCCTTAAGCTACTTCAGAATTTGCTTGGCAACCTTGTAGTCACCGAGCGTTGGTTCATGAGTCCGTCTGGTAGCCAGGTACACGGAAAAAGTATCGGGCTTCGTGCACCGTGCAATCCACAGCAGACTCGTAACACGACAGGTTCGGCTTTGCTCGTACCGGCAGTGGTTAACAGAAACTTTGAATGTTATCCAACACGAGAACACGGGTATTGGAAGGGTCATCTTCGAAATGTTGTGCATACTTAAAACATCGATAATCGTCGCTTCTTGATCGAAAAAATAACCACCCTTCGGATCTTCTTCGATCCTGATACCCAAGAATTTCGTAACTTTACCGAGATATTTCAATTCCAGCACTTGCATGTCCATACAAAAATTTCGATACAACTTCATCATTGGTGCCTGTGACCAACAGGTCATCCACATAGGCGCCAAGTACAACCGTTTCAGCTTCATAATTTTTCAAAAAGATGAAGGTATCTGTGACACACTGCACGAAACCCAATCCTTGTAAAGCCTTGAACAAACAGTCATGCTACAATCCACCGTTTTTTTCAGCCCGTACATATTGCGCTTCACCTTTAAAACCAACTATGCTGGCGAAGCCACGCCGTAATTTCCAGCTATCCTTGGTCTATCTTTGAAAGTGATGTTTTTGTGCATCATACCATGTTATTGTGCTTGAATATTACAATAGCACTGCAGCCGAAGTGGTTAGTGCCGGGGGGATTGATCTATGATCACTTGCGTGGGTTAGATTAACACAATGGTAAAGTTGAATACGGTTACTGGTGTTTAGGGTTCACCAGGACTTCGTCCCCCCCCCGAAGTTACGTCCCCTTCCATCTTTTGTATTTTTCGGTTATGTCCTTACATTGAAGTTGAAGTTGAAGTCGCCACAACGTTTTTACTTAGTAATTACTATAGGCAAACCAACCAATCGCAGATAGGTAAAAATAAGTGGCTAGGATCAACAACAGTTGATTCACATGAATAAATCTCTCTTTTAGTTTTTCAACCCCGACTACAAGTCCTTCTCATCATTTCCTCAACTTAAAAGGTTATGAGCCCAAGTACGGACAACACGCCTAAGATGGAGCTCTTCGATGGGAAAAACTACTCGCTATGGGCGTTCAAGATGAGGATGTATCTCACGTCGAAAGGATAACGGGAGGCTGTGGAGGGTGGTTCAAGCGTTACGACCGCCAAGGCTCAACAAGCGCATGGACCAATAGTGCTCAGCTTGAGTGACTCACAGCTCATGCACGTCGTAAATTCAAAGAACGCACGAGAGGCGTGGGGGTTGCTCGCCAAGTTCCATCACATTCAAAATATGGCGAACTGACTATGGCTCAAGGAGAAGTTTGCGTCATTCAAGTACACCGCAACAATTATCAGCTCACACGTGACGGAACTGAGCATCTTGTGATGGATATGAATGAAGAAAAATGCGCGCCGAGCGAAGATGATGTGTGTGCGACGATGCTGTGCAGTTTGCCAGCGTCATATGAAAGTTTGGTACATGCATTCCGAATGAGTATTACCCAATTCAGCTTCAGCGATTTAGTAAGCAAACTTATTGCTGAAGAAGTACGGAAGAACAAGTCGAAACGTATTGAAGGAGAAACGGCTTTGCATGGGGGGAAGCGTCGAGAAAAGCACGATGCTAACAAGAAACCCGGAAGTCAGCGTAAGAAGGGAGCAGGAGTCCAGTGCTACAAGTGTGGAAAGCGCGGACACTACGCCCGCGACTGTTAGACAAAGAAGAATAGCTCCCGTGAACAGCGTGAAGACCACTCAAGCGTGGCATTTAATGCTGTTGAAGGGAACACCGAAGAGTGTTGGGTTATGGATAGCGGGGCCACGACTCATATGTGCAAGAATCGAAACGCGTTCGTTGAGTATGCTGAGGCAACATCAACACGTATCGTGTCAAGTGCCAAAAATAGTGCTCAGTTGACAGTGCTTGGACAAGTACTGTTATGATTCGAGTATGGAACGGCAATTCATGGACAAACGCGCGACTTAAAAATGTTCTTCATGTGCAAGACCTAAACAAGAATCTGTTTTCGCTGACGGTTGTCACGGCGCGTGGAATGAAAGTTAAGCTATCACGGAATGGGTGTACTGTGAGCAAGGGAGAGCAAGTCGTTGCAACAGGATCTCGACGTGGTATGCTTATGGATCTTAACGTAGAGACAAGTAATGAGTGCCACGCATCTGAAAGCAAGGTTGTGCTGTGGTATCGTCGACTTGGACATGTCTCCTTATCGACAATAAATAAGTTAACCAAGGATGGCCGCATAAGCGGTGAGTGCTTGGACACAAGTACTGTATGCGATGTCTGCGCCACGGCAAAACAAGTGCGAAAAACATTCAAGACTGGAAACTCGGAGTCCACAGAACGAGAGAGTCGTCGTGCAGACACAATCATTTGCTCAGACGTGCTAGGGCCCATAACCCCAGCTTCGAAGTCCGGCTACCGCTACATTGTGACGTTTATCGCAATGAAAAGCCGGTACACAATGATTTATCCATTGCGCAAGAAGAACGACGTGACGGATGCGTTCATGAAGTATTGTCACGACATCAAGTTGGAGTGTGGCATTGATATTAAGGTGTTGCGCAGTGACAATGGTGGAGAGTACAAAAATGCAAGAATGGAACAGTTTTGTCGACGCAAGATGATAAAGCAAGAGTTCACAGTGCCTTACAATCCAGAGCAGAATGGCATTGCAGAGCGTATGAATCGCACTCTGGTTGAAATGACACGGTGCATGTTGAGCGAAGCCAAGATCAGCAAAATTTTTTGGTGTGAGGCGATGATGACCGCAGTGGATATTCTCAATGTATTGTCATGCGCGTCAAACATCAAGTCAAGTCCGTTCGAGCTCATGCTTAAAAGGAAGCCACACATCGAGCATATGCGTGTCTTTGGTATTCAATTCTACGCTCAGGTTCCTAAAGCAACTAGAGGAAATCTTGATGACTCGGGATTGTGATGTCAATTTCTCGGCTACTCCAAGCAGCACAAGTCATATCGGTTACTGAATGCGGCCACAAGAGCAATCGTTATTTCCCGCAGTGTAACGTTCACAGAGAGCGCATTCGGAAATTCATACGAAAAGGAGAGTGCACCCGGCATATTGGATATTATTAGCGATAATGAAGACGATCAAGAAATGCGCGATGAAGGTTTTCGAACACCACCAATGGTTCCCACACCCACACCCGAAATTGTTCAAGAAAGACCGACAGGTGCCGTTACGACACATCAATTTAGCGCACCCGGACGTGACGGAAATCAAGAATCGAACTCCGACCGGTGCGCAAGAAGCAAGCAATTTTTCGTTATGATCAAGAGTACCCAAATCTACGACGCGGCGAGCTTAACGTCAACAACTTTGAGTCCGGATATAATTCACTGTATTGTTTTAACGCCGAAGACGATGACGGGAACGAACCAAGTTACATGCAAGTAATGCAAAGCAAGCACAGAGACGATTGGCAGCACGTAATGGACAGCGAGATCAAGTCATTGGCGCAATACAAAACTTGGACGCTTGAAGACTTGCCAACAGAAAAAAAGGAAATTGGATGCAAATGGGTCTACCGAATTAAGCGCGACCCAAACGGCGAAATTGTCAAGTACAAAGACAGACTTGTCGCCAAAGGTTTCACGCATTAGCCCGGTGTCGACTACTTTGAAATATTTGCTCCAGTAGCGCGGAAAGAGTCGATAAATGTCGCAATCACCCTCGCGGCATAGAAAGATCTACTTATCGAAAATGTTGACGTTGACACCGCATTTTTTGTACGGAGATATAAAAGAAGAAATATACATGGATCAGCCTGAAGGTTTCGAGGATAAAAATTACCCCGCCAAAAAGTGCCGGTTTCGCAAGGCACTTTATCGTACGAAGCAGGATACCCGTGAATAGAACAATCGACTGAACGCACATCTTGAGAAGCACGGCTTCACGCGAACAGCTGCGAATCTATGTGTTTACGTGCGGCGTTCACAATCATGTTAAGCCTCATAATAATTCACGTTGATGACATGATGTTTTTTGGACAGACACAAGAGGACATGAACGCGATCAAGCGTGAGCTAATGAATGAATTTAGCATCAAGGAACTTGGCGAGCTAAAGTACTGTCTAGGGATCGAAGTGAAACGAGATTGAGGAAACAAGCAAATATGCATAAATCAGCGTGCGTACATAGGACCCCTGGCGGACAAGTTTGGCGTTAAGAAGTTCAAGGACGTACACACATCAATGAACGAGAGTGAAAAATTAACCAAGCTTGATGACGATGACAAGTTCGTGAGCAAGTGGCCATACCGTGAGCTTGTTGGTGCCTTGATGTACGTGGAGACATATACGCGACCAGATATCGCTCACGCAGTTGGTGAAGTTGAAAAGTATTGCGAGTGTTATGGTCAACAGCACTGTACCGCCGCCAAACGTGTGCTGAAGTATTTGAAGACGACCGAAAATTACAGCATCGTGTTCGATGGCATGAATCATGGAGATCATGTCGGGTTTGCAGACGCGTCGTGGGAAAGTGATCCGGACTCACGACGATTAACAACGGATTATGTTTTCTTTTTAAACGGGAGTGTGGTCTCATGGAAGTCTAAGAGGCAATCAACAGTGGCGACATCAAGCACGAGGCCTAGTACATGTCCCTGTACTCCGCGACGCAGGAAGCGATATGGCTGCGTCTGCTTCTCAACGAACTTGGCTGCGCATCGGGAAAGGCAACCATGATATATCAAGATAATCAAGGTTTTATTGCACTAGCCAAGAATCCAGTTTACCATGCGCCAACAAACCATATCGACATCAAGTTCCATTTTCTTCGAGAGAAGGTCGAAGCGGGCATCATCATGCTTGAATACAAGCCGGCAGACGAGATGATTGCTGACGGCTAACAAAAGCACTTGAGTGAGTGAAGCACACTAAGTTTTTGGATGGGCTCAGACTTCTGGACACGGATGGAACATGCACGTAACCATTAAGGGAGAGTGTTGAAGGTGATGTTTTCGTGCATCATACCATGTTATTGTGCCGAATATTACAATAGAACTGCAGCCGAAGTGGTTAGTGCCGGGGGGCTTGATCTCTGATCACTTGGCTTGGGTTAGATTCCCACAATGGTAAAGTTGAATACGGTTACTGGTGTTTAGGGTTCACCAGGACTTCGTTCCCCCCCCCCGAAGTTACGTCCCCTTCCATCTTTTGTATTTTTCGGTTACGTACTTAAATTGAAAATGAAGTTAAAGTCGCCACAACGTTTTTACTTAGTAATTACTATAGGCAAACCAACCAATCGCAGATAGTTAAAAATAAGTTGCAAGGAGCAACAACAGTTGATTCACATGAATAAATCTCACTTTTAGTTTTTCAACCCCGACTACAAGTCCTTCTCATCATTTTCTCAACTTAAAACTATCTTCATGCTTTGGGGTATCTGTAGAAATATATCCTCTTCGACTTCTGCTTTAGCTTTCGGGTACGCACTTGGCACGTGGTACGACCCCCCAAATTTGGGGTAGTACCAGAATAATTTAACGTTATTCAGCTCCATCACGGTGGAGAACGTAAAAAATAATCATGCCTTAAACGTCCTTGTCGGCTATGACGACAGGCCTTGCCTTGTACCTCTCTGCCAACCCATCAGACTTAAGTTTGGTATTATAGACCCACTTATTCGGGAGAGGTAACTTCCTTGGCTGTAGAAGCCGCACGCACAGTTTTCCACGTCTCTAATTGAACGAGGGACTGTAATTCAGTCTTCTCGGCATCGCTCCGCATTTCGCTGTTGGCACTCGCGTGGTCCTCCCTGTAATTGTTTCGGGTCCGGCCCCGCTGCCTTCAAATTATTTCCGTTTGTGTTCAGTTCTGACACTTCTAAAGAATAACAAACTTCCACTAGATGTACCGTTGCATCGATCAGCGGTTTTGCGTGTCTCCACAATGTTGAGCAAAGTCAAATTGTTTGAAACTTCCTTGGACATGCACGAGTCTTCATGAACTTGTACCTTTTGTGTTTTCTTCGTCTTGCGGCTTGATTTGTGCACGCGTGGCTTCACATTCTTTTGACTTTTACGCATTCAATCCGCATTCGACGTTTTAACAACTTAACTTTCATCCTCCACGGGAACTTCTTTACTTGCACGTGCGTGACTTCTTTTGAGCCTCCTGATCACTTTCATCGCCTTCCAAATTCTTCGTAATGGCGTCACGGGTATGTTGCTAAGTGTTTCGATTTTACTTACATGTCTTTTCACCGTAACAACTCGGTCTTTGAGAAGCAAAACCTTGTATCGTATATTTTCGTCATTTTTGTTCAAGGATTAGCGCGCCTTCTGCGTGCCGCGCCTGAGCCTTCTTCTTTGGGTCCCTCCATACCATATAGGGGGGCCCGAGAGCCACAATGGCTGTCAAAACTGGGTGCTTCCCAGTCAGCACTTCGATCGGCGAAATACGCCCCTGGTTTGCCCTTGTCGGAGTACGGTTGAGTATGTATGCTACATACTCAGCCGCCTCCGACTAAAATCAGGGGCACACCCGCTAAGCGTCACCCTGACTCTTCTTCGCAGAGCTTCGAGGAGGAGCTCTTAGCTATGTTGCAGCGGCATGGGCCGCTAAGATTCTTCCTTTGTGGGAGCACGGAACATCTGCGGAACAGATGTCCACAAAATCCCCAGCGAAATAGTCGCTGGAAAGGGTCGAGGGCGGCAAAAAGGCTCTCGCCAAAGCCGTCGGGAAACGACGGCTCCCAGTAGGTGCGGGGCGCCCTACTGGGGGATCCCTCAGTGCTGTTAATCCCCAAGGTAGGGGACGACAGCACAAAGCCCCGAGGGAAGTGGTGCTTTCTAGCACAGAGTTGGTGTACCGGCCACGGTTGCTGGTAGTCCTTGCGGACGTGATAGGCTTTGATAAGCCTTGGAGAGTCTTGATAGACTCTGGAGCGTCTGACAATTATGTCAGACGAGCTTCTGTTGTGAAGAGTCGGCTGTATGCCGAGGCCCTAGAGGAACGTTGTCGTGACGTTGTCACGGTCCGTCTTGCGACGGGCGTACAGGTTTCTGTACCCAAGGTCTCGATTGACCTTAAGCTGAAGTTTGCAGACTTCGACAGCTTAGAACGTTGCCTAGTCCTGGATTTGGACTCAAGGTATGACCTCATTCTGGGCATGAAGTGGCTGGAACGCCACGAGCCATGGATAGACTGGAAGTCTAAATCCATTGGCTCAACGCACCCGCGGTCGGGTGAAGCATTGGCGAGTCATGAACCCACCTTTGCTCGATCGCAAAAGTGATTCTGGCGTGAGATGCCAGAGATTGGGATGTCTGAAATGATCATTCCCAATGACGTTAAGGAAGAGTTCCTTAAGGAGGGGCATTCGGCGGTTAATCCCCACGACGTTAATGGCGAGACTGGTGAGTTGCCAGTGGCATAGGTGGATTCCTCTGAGGTAACTCCAGTGGTAGGGGTAGAGAGAGACCCCTGAGGTTAAGCGCGATGTGCTTCCTAGCAAAGAGACCCGTAGTTCGTCTCTTTTGCACGTTGGAAATGATTCCGACTACGCCGTTGTAGGTGATACCGGCGAGTCACCGGTGGTAGAGGTAAAGACCTCTGTGGATAGGCGCGATGCGCTTCCAATAGATGGGGCAATTGACTCCCCCCATCTGGGTCCCGGGATGGGTCCCGAGGCCAGTAGTCAGCAGTCCTATAGTATGCTGAATAGTGTGACAGGTGTTGGCACAGAATTTGTAAGCCTTGAACGGTTGCCTGGGATAGGCGAACTGTTGTCGTTGGAGGAGATGTTCTTCAACGAGTTTGAAACTGCTTTGAAAGAAGATGAAATCGACGAGGTCGTCGTGTTGCGTCCGGAAGAGGAGTTGAACTCCTCATCCACGATGGACGAGTGAGTTTTGGTGCAAACCAAACAGGCATTGAATGTCCGAAGCGGCCTCAAGATCCTTGCGGATCCTGAGGACCCTTACCATTCCTTGTTGAATGAATTTGGAGATGTCATTAGTGACAACCCGCCGATGGGGTTACCACCGGATCGGGGAGTCCGACATGAAATTGATTTGGTTCCTGGAACCAAATACTGCGTCACTAGGCAGTGGCATCTCCCCAAGGAACAATGCGACGTCATCGACGCATTCTTCAAGGGGAAAGAAGAGGCAGGGATGGTACGGGAGAGCAAGTATCCCCATTCGTCTCCCACTTTTTGTGTTCGTAAACCGAACGGAAAGTGGCGCATTGTGCATGCGTACAACAAGCTGAATGCAGATACTGTACCCATACAGACTCCGATTCCTCGGAAGGATGTCCTCCAGAACAATATGGCGGGCTGTACTGTGTACAGTGCCTTAGATCTGGTGGACGGGTATTATCAGGTGCTCATGCGAGTGTCCGATATTCCTCTTACAGCAGTCAGCACGCCTAGCGGCATGCTGTGGGAGTGGCTTCTTATGCCACAGGGGCTTTCGAATGCGCCAGCGACTTTCAATCGCTTGGTGACTCAACTCTTCCGCCCTCATAGAAAGTACGCTCAGACGTACTTCGACGATATATTCGTTCATAGTCGCGCGGAAGACGACTCGTCTGATGTTCAGACGCACCCTTATACACCTTCGAGCTGTGCTCGAATGTATGATAGAGCATAAACTCTATGCAAACGCATCCAAATGTATCTTTGGTGCTGAGGAAATTCCTTTCCTCGGATGCTTCATCGGTAAGGATGGAGTGCGGGCGGATCCCGCGAAGGTGAAAGCCATTGTGGAGTGGCCTTCGCCTGTAAATCTTAGATATTTACGGAAGTGGCTTGGATTAGCCAGTTATCTCCACACATACAGCGAGAACTACGCTGAAATGGCGAAGCCATTGACGGACCTTCTTAAGAAGGATGTTGACTGGTGTTGGGAAACCAAACACCAAAACGCTTTTGAAGCGGTCAAGCGGAGCTTGTTAAAAGATCCCGTTCTTGCTCTCCCAGACTCTAGGAAACCTTTTATCGTCGTCTGCGACGCCTCCGATTTCGCAATCGGATGTGCTTTGTTACAAGCAGACAATGCAGGAAGGGAACGCGTGATTGCGTTTGTGTCGAGGCAGCTTAAAGCTGTGGAACGGAATTATCCCGTTCACGAAAAAGAGCTACTTGCAATGAAGTATGCTCTTGTCAAATTGAGGGTTCACCTACTCGGCTCAAAGCCGCTCGTGGTTTATACTGACCACGAGTCCTTACGGACTGCGACAAAGTCGCCTTATCTCTCGCAACGGATGGCCCGTTGGCTCTACTTCTTTGCGGAAGACAACTTTGAGGTTAAGTATAAACCTGGCAATCAGAACGTGCTTGCAGACGCGTTGTCGCGTCGTCCCGATTACGAGCTCGCTCACGCGACATTCGTCATCTAGTCTGTGGTGGATCTCATACGCCTGGCGTATGATAAAGACCCACAGTGCACGGCGCTAATCAGCGCGTTGGGTGGAAAGGGACTTGGCCCGTCTGAGCCAACCCTGTCAAGTCGAGCTAAAGCTCGTTTACACCGTTACAGGTACTGTGACGGTTTGATATATTATAGCACGAGCACGGAGGACACCCCGCGGGTGGTTGTTCCTCATGATGAGGAATTGAAGTATAGAGTCCTCTTTGAGGAATACTGGGGGTCATTTAGGTCGGGATAAGACCTACAGAGCTATAAGCGCTTTGTATTGGAGGCCCATCATGTATAAGCGGGTCGGTGTGTATATACGCACCTGTGAGACGTGTCAGAGGGTTAAACCCTCTGCAAGCTCAGCTGCGCCTTTGGCGATCTTATCCGTTCCAACGGAGTGTTGAAAATCCATTGGTGTGGATTTTAGCTTCGGTTTTCCGAAGGATAAGGCCGGGAACACCGGCATATTGGTCTTTGTAGACCGTTTGGGCAAGATGGCTCACCTGGCGGCGGTGTCAGAGTCCATTGATGGACAAGGAACAGCAAAAGTGTTCCTAGACTGTGTCTTTCGACAGCATGATCTACCCGATTCCGTTGTGTCGGATCGGGATCCCCGTTTTACGGGACAGTTCTGGGGAGCGTTGTTTAGGGTGCTGGGCACCAAGTTCCTCATGTCCACTGCGGATCATCCGCAGACAGACGGTCAAACGGAACGCGTCAATCGCGTTGTTGAGAATATTCTCCGGAGTTTATGTCCGGATTCTCCAAAGAGTTGGATTGAGATGCTTCCGACGGTTGAATTTGCTATTAACAATTCGGTCCATGCATCTACGGGGTTTACCCCGTTTTACGTGAGCGGATTAGTGAATCCGAGGGTTCCGTTGACGCCACGTGTCTGTGGCCCAGGGCTTGAGCGAGGAGGATTCCCTGATGTCAGCCCTGTATCTGTGCGAAAGCACATCGATAAGTTTTTATCGACGCGCCTTAGTGTCTTACGACACGTCTGCGTTGCCATAGCGGAAAGCCAAGAAAAGCAGAAGGAGCAGGCTGACCGCAAGGGGCGGTGTAACGAAAAAGTGTACAAAGTAGGAGAAAGTGTTTTATTAAACGCTAATAATCTTCCTACACATGCAGTTTCCAACGTGTTGCGGAACAAACTGCGCCCCAGGTTTGTGGGACCCTTTAAGGTACTAGCCCGAAAGGGCTTATCGTATACCTTGGACATCCCGAAGGTGATGCGCACGCATCCAACCTTCTATGTGTGTATGCTTAAGCCATACCAGGACCCGGAGGCGAGTCCCCTCTTGGAGGAGGATGGGAAGTCGGATAGCCGAAAGGCGAAACAGGTCGGAACATCTCCGACAGGGTTGATATACGACGCTGAAGCTCCGCAACGAGAGTCTCGAGAGAGGCAAGCCGCTCCTCGATGCGTTCATTCGCACTCCTCTCGTCGCGGAGTCCCTCCTGGGCATCTAGGATGCGACCGTCGTGTCGATCACAGCGCTCGTGGAACTCACGTTGCAATAGCGCGACCTCCGCCGCCAGTCCTTGATTCGGAGGGTACTCCACATTACCATGTGGAACGTCTGATGGAGCGACGCCATCACCGGGGTGAGACCCAGTACCTTGTAAAGTGGAAATGTTATCCACATCCCAGAGCTTGTGGGAGTCCGAGACTCCCCTGCGGCAGGATTGCCGTGACGTCGTTGAAGCTTTCGAGCGGGAGAATCCCGATGAGAATCTACGACCAAAGGGGCGGAAGAAGCCCCTTCACTCCCAGTAGATGGGAGTTTGCCGGAGGCAGATGCAGAGTTTGCATTGCTCTCCGGCACCACATCGAGAGCAGAGCGCGTGTAGTAAGAGGCAGGTAATTTCCCTTGCGCTTTGGCCTGGGCATAGGCCAAGCGTAACGCCCTCTCTACCCGAACGTCAGGTTCGGAAAAGCTGTTGTACAGCGCATCAAAGTTGAGAGGCGCTTCTCCCCTTCCGCCCAAGAGCGGAATGCCCGTTCTGCGTCTTCGACGCTTTTGTACCGTTAGAGAACGAAGGGAACATCGCGGAGGATATCCACGAGAGCACCGCGTGTCTGTTTCCCGAGGCGCGTTCGGTAGGACTTGGCAGTGAACTGCTTGGGCGTTAGGAGTTTGGCCCGGAGTTGTTTCCGGCGCGCAATTCACGCAGCAGTATAGCCACTGGGCTAAGGATACAGGAAGCTAAACCTCTCTTAACCGCGTTCTTCGCCCTCGTTTGAGGGTCACGAGGTCCCTTCCGTGCCGGTACGGCACGACGGGCTCCATGAAACGTATTCGGTTCATTGGTGATGGTCGCCTTCGGCGACCCGGATGCATCATCCGTAAATGGTAAAGGCGGAGCACGAATTAGCGCGTTTTCCCCACGTGTGGGGAATGGATTAGGTGACCGACAACGCCGTTCGGCGCTGTCGGATTGGTCAGCCGTTGAGGAGATATCCCCAAGGTCATCCACCTCCTAGTTATCGGAATAGTTCCCTTCCATAGCACCACTAATGGTGCTCATGGTTATCCCGAGGTTCTGGTAGTTGGAGTTCTCCCACTAAAATTGATTTATTGCGTAAGCAATAGTCTTGATGGGAGAGGATGTAACATGGTTACAATCGGGTCACATTTAGTAGGTGGTGTACGTGAGTACACTACGGTTGGTGTCAGTATTGACCGGTCCGAAAGGTTTTGGACCATTGGTTATTTTAACCAATCAGGGCAGGAGCCCTTGGTGGTGGCGTGGCAGCCAGCCACGTGTTGGCACACAGGTGGTGTACATTACATTTTAGCTAGGTACGAATTTAGTAAGTTCTACTTAGTATTACATATAGTTTACATTAGTCTAAATTAATTTAGGGTAATTATATATTAAATATACATTCAGTTTACATTTCACTCAACCGACTACCAGACGCACGACCTCGACCGGTCGCGCGTGTAGTGAGTGCAGTAGCGTAAAGGGAGTACTCCCTTTAGCTACCCCCTTATTAAGGGAGCCTTACGTTAAGGCATTAGCGAAAGCTAATAGTAAACCAAAGTGGGAATCTTGGCCCCGAGTAAGAGATCTCTCTCTTACTAAGCCCTTTTATAAGGGCGTATCGGCTAAGTAGCGGCGAACGCCGCTTAAAGGAAAGTCTTCCTCTGTGCGCTAGCCGCACCGTGCGTGTAAGCACCGGCTACAGCTAGTGCGTGCTCCTCCACTCCTTCAGTCATCTTGTGTACTGCTTGTTCCGTGGCTGTGGCTCCTTCCACGCCAAACTTGTTCCTGAATTTCTTGCTCTTGAGTGAGTCCCTGTATTCCTTGAATCTTTGGGTCTGTTGTGGTGAAGCATATTATAATTTTTTGCGGCACCATAGTTGGTACAGTAGTCAGTATCATAGTTGGTACAATAGGCGATATATTAGTCGGTACGATAGTTGGTACCATAGTTGGTACAATAGCCGGTACGACTGTTGACACAACAGTCAGTACAACAGTCGGCACAACTGCGGCGAACATGGACGGGGAATGGACGGGACATCTGGGACGATGCGACAACTGATACAGTTACCTAACGGGTACCTAACGGTTAGCGACGGACGACGGATAAATCAGGTCGACTGGTCGACGAGGCGTATAGGGTTGGGTAGTTCTGATTGGCGGATATTAGGTTTTTGGTAGTTTTAGGATATAAGTGCTAATTGAGTTCTCCTTTTGCGTACGATAGCGCTGATGGTTTACAGGGACGGCAACTTAGGGCCTCCCTCCTTCTACTAAATACCTCTACGTCCCGGGCGGAGCACTTAGTGCATTTTTGGCCCACCGGTAGGCGTAGAGTGTGAGAAATCACCTCCCGCTGTGTCAGCGGTTCTTCTTTTAAAGGTTTTTTGGTCTCGGGAACGTGATCGAGCAGTGCGATCTCACCTCTCCCCCTATTGGTACACGTTTTGGCCCCTAGCGTTCGGCTGCTTTAAGCGTCTCACGGGAACACTAGGCGGATTTTTAGTGGTAATCGTCGATCATCCCGTCGAACGCGCTGATCGACCGTCCCTCTAAAGCTTAAGTCTAGAATACAAGGTATTTTTGGGTATTCTATTGACGGATTAAGCTTAAGGAGGCTCTGTGATCGGGCAGTGGAGATTTCCGCTGCCTGATTGAGTATCCCTTCGCCGGTCAACACCTGATCGACACACTGCGACTCGCGACCAGCACTCAGCTGCTCGCAACTCGCGCCAACTGGCTGATCAGCGACTTTTAGCACCTGATTGAGCCTGATCGAGTCTGATCACCACTGATCAACGACTCTTAGAGCCTGACCAATCCTGATCACTGTTGATCAAACGTGATCGCACGTGGTTCAAGCTTGATTGCGCCTGGTCATCGCCTGATCGAATCAGTCGACTCATCACAAGTCAACTCAGTCTTGCCACAAGGAATTGTAGTGTGCCATGCCCGCCACCTGGAGAGCGACCCACGCCTAAGCCGTCGGGTACACAAGGTGAGCAGAAATACAAGCAGTTAAGTACAACCGGAGGACCCCCTTCGTCAGTCGGCAGTCCGGGCGCCGTGGTACCGCCTGATCAAGCCTCAAAAACTTTGATCAGCGGCTCCACCACACTGTTGCACTACGCGTCTGGTTTTTTTTCACCGCTTTCTGCTTCTGCACCTTGTACTTGTATGCGTGCACCTTCTGAACGTCCTGCTTTAGTGTCACTCTGATGCACCACGTCATGTTCCACTCCATCTGCCACACTTGGTTCACTGTCATCCATCGTAGGGTCTTCACCTACTAACTCCTTGGTAACTTGTTCGCTAGCCTTCGTATCCAGTGTCTCAATTTGGCTAATGTGTCGCGTAGTCGTAACCACACGATCCTTCAGCAATAAAACATTGAAACCCTTTGTTTCATCACTTTTTCCTATAATCAGAGCTCTTTCAGCTCTCTTCTTCAACGTCTTCTTTTCAGGGTCGCGCCACACCATGCACGGCGACCCAAAAGATACAATATCATTAATTTTTGGTTTGATCTTCGTCAGCATCTCGTATGGAGATTTCCTTCCAGGGTTTGCACGGGTGGGAGCACGGTTGAGTATGTACGCGGCATACTCAGCCACCTCAGACCAGTACGTTAACGGTACTCCCTACCCAAATACCATGCACCGAACCATGTTGAATATGGTTCGGTTTAGTCTCCGCTTTCCCGTTTGACGCCGGACATCCTGGTTCCGTAAGTTGACTCCTAATTCCAGTTTTTTACAAAATAAATCCACGTTCTTGTACTCGTGACCTCCATCAGTTCGTAGTACTTGTATTCTGCAATTAAATTCTCTTTCAAATCACGCTAAAAATGTTCAAACTTTCTGGCAGCTTGGTCTTTGGTCTTCGCTGGGAAAACGCGGACGTAGGACGAAAAATGATCCACAAACACGACGAGATAACGATTTCCGCGTCGATTTCTGGATAAAATTGGACCTTTGAGGTCGCTGCATATGGCTCCACCCACTCGGTCTATAAGGGAGTGTTCACCAGAGTCCCTCTTTGGCTGGGCCTTTCGTTCCCCCTTACCCTCCGCACACGTTAAGCAGTTGGGACGTGCAGTACTTGTGATCTTGATACCGGACCTAGGGTCTCTCGATAGACGCTCGATGGTGTCATAGGCTATATGCCCTAAGCGTAAGTGAAAATGGTAGAGGCTACCCTCCTGAGTGCCGTCATCACGGGTATCCATGATAGCATTAGTCAACACATCAGTGAACCTTGTAGGTGTGCTATCACGCAACTTCGGGTGCAAATTTGCTACCAAAATTGATCCAATCATTTTCACAGTTTACAGGAGCTTGCCGTGCAAACGCACTTTCATATTGTCGTTTCTATGTACGAAGTTGCACCATTTCTGCATTAGTCTGCCTAACGAAATCAGGTTCCTTGCCAACTTCAGGGAATAGTAGACTTCTTGCAAAGCTACCACCATACTCGGATCATCAATGCTCCGTAGACGCACCTTGCCAATTATGGTCACTTGTATGAAATTTTCATCAGGTAAAGTCATCTTCATGTCATTCGTAACCGTCATCACATCCTCGAGTAGCGCCTCATCTCCCACGAGATGGAGGCTCTCTCCACTGCCTGGTATCCATGCATCACGTTCACGCAAATCACTTGAATTCACCACCGCAGACCACTCTGCACCTGTGTCTATGGTCGCTAAACCGTATTCTTTGTCCGAATTACCTTGCACCCTCCGGTAACCTTGCTTCCTGTCGAACTTCTTGCCACAATCTTGTCGGATGTGCCCTTTTCCTCCACAACCGTAACACGTAACTGCTTTCTTATTGTCGTGTACAGTATTCACACTTATTCTTGGTGCCCTCCGGCTCTTGACGTGATCCTCCTCAAGTTCTTGTGCCCACTCCACCAACTCCTGTGCGTGTAACATGTAATCCTTGCGCGACGGATTGTATCTCGTCATCATCGCATACTTGAGACTTGGCACCACATACTTTACCAGGTTTTCCACGATAAGTTTCTATCTAGACTCGCTCTCGCGTGCCAGGGCCGTAAGTGTGGTGAAGCGGACTCGAGAATTTTGGTCGCTTTGTGTCAGCAGCACACCGATCGGCTTATCGGCGATCGGATTGGTGGAAATCAAGGAGGCTTTTAAGCCTATAGTGTGCGAGGGGTGTCAAGAACACGGATTTTGGTAAGCCACATGATATTTCGTGTACTTACATATTTTCATGTTTGTACATATTGGGGACCGTAGGGAGATAGTTTTGGTTTTACCGAGTCGTTGCTTTTTGGCCTTTAACTCAACAAGAAGTCGTTACATCTTTAAGTACGCTAGTCGCCTCAGACCGCCGCAGAGTGTTTGGGAGAAGAGGGTCGAATAACCCCTCTAGCTCATAAAAACCCGGCCGGGACGCGTTACAGACGCACTTGGCCCTCCGGAAGTCCCTCGACGGGAGTACGCATTGGTCGGCTTCTCAAGCCCAAGTCACAGACGTTTGGAACGTGCAATCAAGTATTGGATTGTTACGTGGAGATATCGTTCGTGGAGTTTGTCACGTTCTCGTTTGGATCTCTATATTGGAGTATTGGACTTTTATTCTCGTCTTGGTTGGGCTCTACGATCGGTTGAACGATCTGCCCTTTGGAGTATAGTTACTCCGAGTATAATTGGTCTACCATACCCTGGGTGAAGAGTTCTGCCCAGGGTACACCACCCAGCACGGTCTCACGTTTTTAGACCCAAATCAATTCACAGCGACGATCCACCAAGTGTGCAACCAGACCATTCCATCGGGTACACAAGGTGAGATGGAGACGCAAAAATCGGACCAGGCGTCCTATGCTGATGATCGGTCGTCTGCTAGCAGCGGACGATCAGATTGGATCATAGGCGAAGGTTCGCGGGGTACCCCCCCCCTCAGTTGGAAGGCTGGGCAGGATGGTGGTTAGGTTCTCGACACTACGGTGTTCGATTTCGAACTTGACTCCACCACAATGGTGCGCGTGCCCTGATCACTTGGTGATCGTGGATATCACCGCGCTGATATTCCATCAAAAATTGGATTCGAAGATTTGAATGATTTGAATATGGAGTCGTTCTGGAGAGGACGTAAGGAAAGGCTATCGCCTTACGTTCTCGTTGTTGATAAAGATGGCGATGTCCGATCTGGCCGGGTGGAGGACCAGATCTGGAGATGTCATTAGTGACAACCCGCCGATGGGGTTACCACCAGATCGGGGAGTCCGACATGAAATTGATTTGGTTCCCGTAACCAAATACTGCGTCACTAGGCAGTGGCCTCTCCCCAAGGAACAATGCGACGTCATCGACGCATTCTTCAAGGGGAAAGAAGATGCAGGGATGGTGCGGGAGAGCAAGTCTCCCCACTCCTCTCCCACTTTTTGTGTTCGTAAACCGAACGGAAAGTGGCGCATTGTGCATGCGTACAACAAGCTGAATGCAGATACTGTACCCATACAGACTCCGATTCCTCGGAAGGATGTCCTCCAGAACAATATGGCGGGCTGTACTGTGTACAGTGCCTTACATCTGGTGGACGGGTATTATCAGGTGCTCATGCGAGCGTCCGATATTCCGCTTACAGCGGTCAGCACGCCTAGCGGCATGCTGTGGGAGTGGCTTGTGATGCCACAGGGGCTTTCAAACGCACCAGCGACTTTCAATCGCTTGGTGACTCAACTCTTCCGCCCTCATAGGAAGTACGCTCAGACGTACTTCGACGATATATTCGTCCGTAGTCGTGCGGAAGGCGACTTGTCTGATGTTCAGACGCATCTGATACACCTTCGAGCAGTGCTCGAATGTATGCGTGATCATAAGTTATATGCGAACGCATCCAAATGTATATTTGGTGCTGAGGAAACTCCTTTCCTCGGATGCTTCATCGGTAAGGATGGAGTGCGGGCGGATCCCGCGAATGTGAAAGCCATTGTGTAGTGGCCTTCGGCTTTAAATCTTAGAGATTTACGGAAGTGGCTTGGAGTAACCAATTACCTCCACAAATGCAGCGAGAACTACGCTGAAATGGCGAAGCAATTGACGGACCTTCTTAAGAAGGATGTGGATTGGTGTTGAGAAACCAAACACCAAAACGCTTTTGAAGCGGTTAAGGGGAGCTTGTTAGAAGCCCCCGTTCTTGCTCTCCCAGACTTTGGGAAACCATTTAGTGTCGTCTGCGACGCCTCCGATTTCGCAATCGGATGTGCTTTGTTACAAGCAGACGATGCAGGAAGGGAACGAGTAATTGCGTTTGAGTGGAGGCAGCATAAAGCTGCAGAACGGAGTTATCCCGTTCATGACAAGGAGCTACTTCCAATGAAGTATGCTCTTGTCAAATTGAGGGTTCACCTACTCGGCTCAGAGCCGTTCGTGGTTTATACTGACCACGCGTGCTTACGGACAGCGACAAAGACGCCTCATCTCTCGCAACAGATGGCCCGTTGGATCTCCTTCTTTGCGGAGTACAACTTTGAGGTTAAGTATAAACCTGGCAAGCAAAACGTGCTTGCAGACGCGTTGTCGCGTCGTCCCGATTACGAGCTCGCTCACGCGACATTCGTCATCTCGTCTGTGGTGGATCTCATACGCCAGGCGTATGAGAAAGACCCACAATGTACGGCGCTAATCAGCGCGTTGGGTGGAAAGGGGCTTGGCTCGTCTGAGCCAACCCTGTCAAGTCGAGCTAAAGCTCGTTTACACCGTTACAGGTACTGTGACGGTCTTCTATTTTATACCACGAGCGCGGAGGACACTCCGCGGGTGGTAGTTCCTCATAATGAGGAACTGAAGTATAGAGTCCTCTTTGAGGCACATGACGCCCCTACCAGGGGTCATTTAGGTCGGGATAAGACCTACAGCGCTTTAAGCGCTTTGTATTGGTGGCCCAATTTGTATAAGTGGGTCGGTGCGTATATACGCACCTGTGAGACGTGTCAGAGGGTTAAACCCTCTGCAAGCTCAGCTGCGCCTTTGGCGATCTTATCCGTTCCGACGGAGTGTTGAAAATCCATTGGTGTGGATTTTAGCTTCGGTTTTCCGAAGGATAAGGCCGGGAACACCGGCATATTGGTCTTTGTAGACCGTTTGGGCAAGATGGCTCACCTGGCGGCGGTGTCAGAGTCCATTGATGGACAAGGAACAGCAAAAGTGTTCCTAGACTGTGTCTTTCGACAGCATGATCTACCCGATTCCGTTGTGTCGGATCGGGATCCCCGTTTTACGGGACAGTTTGTGGAGGCGTTGTTTAAAGTGCTAGGCACCAAGCTCCTCATGTCCACTGCGGATCATCCGCAGAAAGACGGTCAGACGGAACGCGTTAATCACGTTGTGGAGGATATTCTCCGGAGTTTATGTCCGTATTCTCCAAAGAGTTGGAGTGAGATGCTTCCGATGGTTGAATTTGCTATCAACAATTCGGTACATGCATCTACGTGGTTTACCCCGTTTTACGTGAACGGATTAGTGAACCGAGGGTTCCGTTGACGCTACGTGTGTGTGGCCCAGGGCTTAAAAGGGGGGATTCCCCGATGTCAGCCCTGTATCTGTGCGAAAGCACATCGATAAGTTTTTATCGACGCGCCTTATTGTCTTACGACACGTCTGCGATGCCATGGCGGAAAGCCAAGACAAGCAGAAGGAGCAAGCTGACCGCAAGGGGCGGCGTAACCAAAGGGTGTACAAAGTGGGAGAAAATGTTTTATTAAACTCTAAAAGTCTTCCTACACATGCAGTTTCCAACGTGTTGCGCAATAACCTGCTCCCCAGGTTTGTGGGGCCCTTCAAGGTATTATTTCGAAAGGGCTTGTCGTACATCTTAGGCATCCCGAAGGCGATGCGTACGCATCCAACCTTCTATGTGGGTATGCTTAAGCCATACCAGAACCCGGAGACGGGTCCCCTCTTGGAGGAGGTAGGGAAAGCGGATAGCCGAAGGCACAACAGGTCTTAATACATCCGATAGGCTCGAAATGCGACCAAGAAACTCCGCAACGACAGATTCGAGAGAGGTAAGCAGCCTCTCGATGCAGTCAATCGCACACCCCTCGTCGCGGAGTCCCTCCTGGGCGTCCAGGATGTGTGGTGGAGTCAAGTTCGAAATCGAAAACATTATCATCGATAACCTGACTACCACCATCGCGCCCAGCCTTCCAACTTTCGGAGGGGTACTCCGCGGACCACCACTCGAGATCTGGTCCGATCGTCCGCTGCAAGCAGACGACCGGTCGTCATCAGAACCCACTTGGTCCGATTGTTTAGTGTCCATCTCAACTTGTGTACCCGATGGAATGGACTAGTTACACACTCGGTGGATCGGGATCGCAGATTGGATCGAACCGGTCTTGAATATAGAAGACCGATCTGGGTAGGTATCTCTGGGGCGGAACTCTTCACCCCAGACACAAACAGACCAAAAACACTTCCAAGAGATAACTTCCAATAGGTCGATCGTCCAGACGATCAAGACCTGACCAATACGAAATAATAGAGGGTAGACCGACCGTTCCGGTCTAGCCCCTGACCAATACGAAATAAGACCAAAACAGGTCTAGTTTCCAACCAATATTAAAACAAGCCAATATGTCCGCGTAAAGACCCAATATGCTCGTGAAACTCCACAAACGATATCTCCACGCCAAGACCAATCCAGTGAATAGCACGTTCCAAACGTACTTGAGTTGAGGTGTTGAGATCGCCAAATCGTACTCCCGTCGAGGGACTTCCGGTGGGCCAAAGTGCGCGTGCGGCGCGTCCAGACCGGGTATAATGGGCGAGAGGGGATAATTCGACCCTCTGCCCCCAAACACTCCGCGGCGGGCGGAGGCGACTAGTGTACGAAAAGGGAAGAACGGCGACCCCTAGCTGTGGTGTGAACCAAGACCAGAAGAGGTTTCAGCCACTTATCCGAAAGCTAAAAGATTTACTTACTTAAAGGTGTAACCTCTGTCCTAAAAGGTAAAACCACAACTAAAATACTACTACCCTATAGTCCCTAAATGTACCCCCACAAAAATATGTAAAATACCCAAAGTCGGGAGACTCACCAAAACTTGCGTTCTTGACACTTCTTGAGTCTGATAGGCTGAAAAGCCCCCCTTGTTTAAACCAATCCGAAATTAGACCAAATGCCTTGACGAAACTTGACCAGAAGTGTGCCAAATTTTGGGCACGCTTCTCCACAGCCGCCCCTGAGTCAGACCGTGTCGCACAACGACAACGGTCTGACCTCGTCCATCAAATTTAGTTGAACCTTGGTCATTCAGACTTTTCCGACATGGAGCAACGACCTTCTTCATCCTTTCAAGGTACTTGCACTGCTGGACTTGACCTTCTTGTATTTCCTTAACGACTGTTCTTGTAGGCACCTGGCATACCACGTCATCGCATGTCACTTCGACCGTCCGGTCGGTCCAGTCTGGCATCCCCCATCGTTCTACTGCACCTCAGACATCGGCAGGGCATCAGACCGGGACCGACGCGCAGTTGCAAGACGCACTTGAAGAGATCGCACATCTCCAGGAGCAGATTGCTCAACAGGCGACACAACGTAAGCATGCATGTCCGGTCTTCACCTTGGACTTGTTCTAACCTTCGTTTGTCTTCAGCTCTATACCTCCAGCCCGTATACCTCCTGCCATCAGCAAGGCGATCAATGCCCTGTTTGCCGCCGATCGGCAGTCGAACACGCATGACCTCCAGCTGCGTCAGATTTTGACCAGACTAATAAACGCGCGCAATAGGATGACCCGCTTGGAGGCTCATCAGCTTCATCTTCGGGAGCAGCTTGTGCTGGTCCAACAGCAGCAAGCAGAAGACCTGCTTGACCAGACCACGTTGAGCATTCAAAGCGACGACCTCGAGAGGCGTCTCACTGAGATCCGAATTTCGATTCAAGACCATACTGAGGAGGTCCAGTCTTGGGAACGCAAGTCGAACGATTGGACACAGGCAGCGAACGGTCGTCGGGCGGTATTAAAAGAATGTCATCAGCGCTTGGTTGACCTGTTGCGTCTCGTCGGCATCCGGTTGCTTCCTCCAGCGTAGACCGGTCTGCGTCGGCCGCCTTGGTGGACCTACATCGGGACCAAGACAAAGGCCGTTCATTGGCCGAAATTCCCCAGCCCAAAATTCGTCAAAAGTCTAAGAAGCGCGCGGACGCGCCGAGTCCCTCGACGGCGCAGGGCACAGCGCGCGACCCTGAACTCGAAGGTAAGCGTGCGGTTCCTCGTAAGCGAGCCAAGATACAGGCGCCCCTCGTGGGCCCAAGCTTGTAGGAGGATGACGACAGTAACATCTCCAAAAATCAAGCGCCCTCGACCGCCGGTGCTGACCGTGCCAAGTATTCAGAGGTCTCGTCCTGGTATGACTCCGGCGAAGACTCCGGTGATTTGGAGTTTGCTGTCCCCATCCCAACCAAGTCGCGAACAAGTCCACATGAAAGTTTTGTTCAAGTTGCATCGACTTCGGAGCAGACCAAGAAGACCGGTCCGCATGGTGGCGTTCCACCACCTCATGCGTCGACAAAGTCAACACCTACGGTCTTGCCTGGGACGTCCAAGCTCCACAAAGATGCTTTGTTGGCTAACGTGGCAATCGACAGTTCTTCCCTTCCGCCACGAACGCGTGAGGATACTTTGCCGTGGTCGCCAGGGCAGATCGGTTGTTTACGCCGGTCCACCCTGACCAAGCAGTTCCTGGCCCGGTATTTCTCTCGTCCAGACCATTGGCTTTTCCCGCCGGCGAAGAAAGTTCCTGCCTGTACGCTGACGAGCCGTGGAAGATTTTCGAGCATCCCAAGCTGGGGTTCATCTTCCACTCGACACCGTGGGCCAATGCTTTCATGAGTCGGGTGAAATATTTTAACAAGACTCACGCTCAAGCCATCTGGGAGGCATCCCACTATCTGGTGCTTCCCCCTGAACGAGTTCGGCAAGACCCTGGCTTGGCAACCATCCAGAACAAGCACCAGCGGCGTTGGATCAGAGCGGGTGAGGCGTGGCAGTCCGTGTTCCAATATGTTTTGGACGGGATTCTGGCCCACGAGTGCGACTTCGATGTGTTCTTATATCCAGTTGTACTTCATATGCCGCGGCATCGCGTCGAGAGGACCCCGCTGCTGGCTGACTGTGGCACATGGTACCCTGGTCTTGGGTGCATTACACCGGTATTGGACCTCAAGGATGCTTTGGTCCAACTAGACCAACAAGAACCTTGGCGTAACCAGTACCAGGACCAAGTTGAAAAGCATCCGTCGTTGACTGTCGTACGTCTGTGGGGTGATGGCGAGTGAGGTCTTAAGTAGTCGACCAGATAACACTTAATATATATCATCGTTCTTTTTCACATGTTCGGTCATCAAATCACTTGAACCTATTCCACCACTTTCTCCAGAGTTGCTCTAGACACGTTATCACCAACCGTTCCACTTACATCGCGAAAAAACAATCCACGTTCGTCACTCCACAATTCCAATTCGTCACATATTCACAATACACAATACACGAGGCACAAGACCTTCCACCTCTTCACGTCGGTAAGGAAGACCGATGCTACTGCATGTCTTGGTCTTGGTCTTCATGGGTCTGCATCACTGCGAAACGGTTCCGACTGACTCGGTCCCGTTCGAATTCTCGTAGTAGTGCTCCACAGTTCAGATCGGACCCATCGATCCAAGTTGTTTCATCATGGTCCTTCCATCGGACCAGATATTCTCGGTGGGTCCGGCCGAACCTGGTCTTCTTGACCGATCGGACATCTAAGACCTTTTCCACGTCAAATTCGTCTTTCTCCAGCGGTCGTTCCCAACTGTCCTCCTGCAGTAATGCTTCATCAAAATCAAACCGTTCTGCCTCTTCTACTAGACAGGGCATTTTGGGACGATCAGGAAATTCTCTGACCAGTTTTAACTTGGACACATGTACGATCGGGAATACCTTGTAGTCCGTGCCGGTTGAAACTAGACGGGCAGCGTGTTCACCAATCAGATCGGCAACACGGAAAGGACCGTGCCACATGTGAGCCAGCTTCTTCGCATAGCCCTCCTTCACTCGGTCTAGGTACAACCATACCCTCGCCCCTGGTTCTATACCGTGGGGTTGGACCTGGTCGTTGTTCCGGTCTGCCCGGTCTTGTGTAGATTGACGTAACTTTTCGTTGACAATTTCTCTTGCATGCTGGTAATGTTTCTGGACCTGCATGCGCCAACGTCGAGCATCACGATCGCGGGTCCGAGTGCAGCCAATAGGTATCGCGACTTCAAGAGTGGACCAGGGGTCCCATCCATATGTCAGATAAAAAGGCGTTTCTCCTCGGACCCGATCGATCGACGAGTTGAGTGCAAACACCAGCCTTTCTGCGTATTCGTCTCAATCGCGCTGGTCTGGATCGGCAACGTACATCTTTATTGCTCTTGTAATAGTTTGTACCATACGTTCTGCCGATCGATTCGCTTGCGGACGATATACCATCGTCGCGCTCTGTTTCTGGCCCAGCATATTGTTAAACGACCGGAACACCTCGGCCATGAAACCGGGTTATCGGTCGTGTCTGATAACCTCGCTGGCGCCGAACCTTCGCACGCATTCTTCGTAACTTCTGGCGATCTGCTCGGCAGACCGGGACGCACTTGCCTTCGCAATAACTAGACCGGTGAACAGGTCTACCCAGATCAACAACTCAGTATTGCCATATCTCGATTTAGGCAGCGACGGTATATGGTACTTCGCTATGACCTGGAAAGGGTAGGTAGATTCGATATTTCCGGGCGATCGCCCCTTGATTACCGGTCTACCCTTTCCGGTCTCGCAACCCGTACAACAACCCACATATTTCTATACACTTCGGAAAAGACCTCTCCAGTGAAAGTGGGACCTGATCTTGTGATAGGTCCTGCCTATGCCCTGATGTACCCCTTCTAGACTCACATGGTAGTGATGGAGGACATCCGGCTGCAGCAACTCAGGTATCACCAATTTCGCCAATCGGTCCCGGTCTGCACTGTCTTGGTCGGTATCGCGGCAGTAATATAGTAAACCATCCTCATCCACTTCGTAACTGTCTGCGATCTTGGCACATTCTTTCGCTTGACCATTCGTCAACTTAGACAATTCACTGCGCAGGTAGGTCTTCAAATTCACAATCCATTCTTCTTCGTCCTGCGCCTTGAGGATCCGTTCTGCCCTTAGTCGTTACAAAACAGATTCACTCAACCGTTCCTTTGGGAACGGTTGGTGGGACTTCCGAGCTTTCGGTCTAGTCGCGACCATCACATGTACCTGGTCCGAAGCGTTCTTGGGTCCGATCACCTCGGAGAGCCTGTTTATATTCATCAATTCATCAAGAACGGCCTCCTCGGTGATTGTAGCCCCGGTCTGGTCTCGCATGCCCTTGGTCGCGAGGTAGTCGGCGCTTCTGTTCCAGTCCCGTTTCACGTGCAACAGCTCGTGGTTGTGATGTTCTTTCAATGCCTTCATTACCCGATCATTTAACGACCTCAGCCGTGGAGCCTTGCAGTCGATCTCTCCGGTGATCTGCCTGGTCATAAGGTTGGAGTCACCACATGTGATGACTCGCCCCTTCTCTTGCGACGACAGCAGGTCCAGACATAGAAGTAGACCTCGGTACTCCGCCTCGTTAACAGTAATATCCGTCGTGAAATCGGCAGCGGCTGCAACCATAGACCATTGTGGCAACTTCCACAATATGGCACTATAGGCGCCGACCTTCTTCTTCACGCTTGCTGATCCGTCAAAACTTAAGACCAAGAGTTCTTCATCATGGTCGACGGTCGGTGGCGGTCTCGAAACTGACTGCCGAGGTTGCTTCCTCGGGGCAATCGCTATCAATGCCTCGTCCACTTCAGACCGAGGGGTGATACTGGCAGCTAATGTTCCCAATATCTCTTCCTCGCCCCTGGTGCACTTAACGACCTCGAGGGTCCACTGCGACAAGACCGCCGACCATCTGCCTAGATGTCCGTCCATCCCATTGACTGATAATAGCCAGGCCAAAGTAGACCGCCTTGAAAGGACCTTTATAGGTCGGCCGACCAGCAGGTTGTAACACACATCCAGAAATCGTAGCAACGCCAGAACTTCTTTCTCGACAATTCCATAGTTCACTTCATTTGGCTTCAGTTTTCTGCTCGTGAACGTGACCGAATGGTATAAACCATCGTGATCTTGTACTAGAGTGGCCGAAATGGCCCACTGACTAGCATATACAATAATGGTCGGGACCTTTTCGGGATCGAAATGCTTCAAAATCGGTGCCGTCGCCATCTTAACCTTCAACATACCAAAAGCAAACTTTGCACGCTTCATATGGTCTTCGGCCTCCACTTGCGGACAATCTGCAGCAAGACCAGAGTCGGCGCCCCCATGTAAAGTTGCCCGGTCTTCTTCGCGCAACATATGGTAGTCCACTTCCCGGAGCTCATACAACACATCCGCGTAGATAGCAAAATCTTCGATGAAGCGGCTGTAGTAGTTTAAACTTCCTAGGAAGGACTGCATTGCCTTCAGAGACTTGGGAAACGGGAGGTTGCTTAACGAATCCAGGTCCTTAGGATTAGCCTCTAGACCATTGTTCGAGACCATATGACCTTAATAGGCGACCTTGGACATACCCAAAAAACTTTTTATGGCGCTGATAGATAGGTTCCAGCGGTCGCATGTCTCCAACAATCGTTCAACCTTCTCGCACAGATCGTTCCATGACGAGGCAGGTATCAGAATGTCGTCGATGTACGACCGCCTCCCTAGAACGGACGGTCTTCTTTCCCGATCGGGTTCACCCTATGTAAACACATCATAAATTTCGGAAGGGTCCCGATAGGGTTCACCCTATGTAAACAAATCATAAATTTCGGAAGGGTCCCGATCGGTCTTGATTTTGAAGTGTCCGTACAGTGCGTTGTCTATCAACCTTTTATAGATCTGGGGTGCGTTCTTCAGACCGAACGGCATTCGGTTCCACTCGAAAAGACCAAACGGTGTCACAAATGCGGAAATCTCACGGGCTCGATCAGTCATCGAGACCACCCAAAATCCACTTGTCATGTCCAGCAAACAATACCACAAGGTCTTGTCCAGGTCTTCCAACAAATCATTACTCAGCGGCATCGGGTACACCATAAGTTTAGTTAACCGATTTACCAGCCGATAGTCGATGCACAACCTAATGTCGACGCCGTTCTACTTGATAACAATTACGATCGGCGAGGCCCATGGCGAGGTCGACGGTCTAATAATCTTGGTAGCCAACAGTCCTTTGATAAGATCAGAAATCATTTCCCGGTACCGTGGCGCCACGCGTCGACATCGCTGAGCAATCGGCTTGGCATCTCCAACGTCAATATCGCAAATCGCACCACGGGCTGCAGGTGGTAAGGCGTTGCCCTTTCCGATCAGCAGATGTCTTTTCTTCCATATGATATTCTTCAACTGCTCGATCTGGTCTGGACTGTTAAGCTCTTGATCACCCACTTGTAAATCATCCATTGTAACTTCGGGAGAGTTGGAAGACACTTCAGGGAGGACTGCCATTTGGATTTCCATCTCCTGAATGTACTGTTCCCCGCTTTCATGTATACAGACTTGTTCATCTTCTGGGGTGATATAACCTAGACCATCTGGAACGGCTGAACGCCCCTGATCTTGATTGACGGGCTGTCCTTCACTGATATCGGTCTGATTAGGAATACCTTCATGGTCCGACCTAGCAACTTCATGTTCCCCTTCTTCCGTTTCTTGCTCCGCTGTCGCCTGGTCTTGTGCTGACACCACGTTGACTAGCCTTGGCTCGTCTACTTGATGGTCCACCGTTCCTGGTGACTGCGGCGCCTTTCTTCGGACCAACATCTTTTTTGGGGTGACATAACTTGGTCTTTCCACTAAAGGTGAGGTATCCTCTTCCACCGACCCATCATCGCTGATAATATCGGTGGTCGATTGGTACGCCAGGTTTTGCCACTCGACATACCGCCTCGACCCAATCGAGACGAACCCCATCTTTCTTGGTACATTCCCTTCTGCTAACCACATGCCGACAATAGTGTTATTGTCCAGTGTCAGCGGCTTGTCACCGATATTGGTAACACGGACAAAATCACGTCGACCAGCACTCTTTACGAAGGTTGAGACCCACCGATCGCCCCTGGTCAACCACAACTTCCTCGAACGAAAACCTTTCTCAGCCGGGGTATCGGCAGACCGACCAACTGGGATAGTGAGGTCTTGGTCCCACCGGACCAGATCAGTATACGAACCATACAGAGGTCTTCGACCAGCCAACTGGACCTGGACCTCATCCGGGAGCGTAAGCACTCCATGTGACAGGTCTAGACGAATACCAGCTGGGACCATGAAATCCATTCCTAGTAAAACATCTTGACCAGCCAACTTGCCAACCCAAGCGCTAAAAAAGTAGACCAGCGATCCCGACAAAGTAGTTTTCACACGCGTTCTTCCTTCGTTCATATAAGAGTTTTCACCGATCCCGACGTATTCCTGTCTCTGGGTATCGTCTATACGACATCCGACCTTACGAGCAAAGGCGGAGTCGATTATCGAGACTTCAGCTCCAGAGTCGAACAACATCGTCGCTTTCTGGTTATTAATCTTGCCACAGGCTTTCGCCTGCTTGAACCATTTATCAGGCGCGTGATACTTCCAGTATCCGCGGAATTCTCCAGGCAGCAAGTCCAACTGCATAACCACCTTATTTCGGGAGTAATCATCGGTCTTCAGACTGTAGACCGGATGGTCTCGGCCGACGCAATTTGGAATAGAACGTGTATTGTCGTTCTTATCCTCCTTGCCGACATATGCATAGATGTGAACCATAGAACGCTCGGCTCGATCCAGATTCCAACCTGGCGAGCGTTCTAGTTTAACATCTTTTCTGCGTCCGGCGGCAGCATCCCCGCGTGCTTGTCCGGCACGTACCACTTGCGTATCATGTAAAAAAAATTTCAATCTTGCAGTGGCCGGCCTCGTGAATCTCTCCACATGACTTGAATACGAAGAGACAGTGGTCCGTCGGGTGGCCGCGTCTCTCGCACTTCTTGCACACCATCTTCTTCCAGCAGTTTGGGCCATCATGTTTGCTCGACCCACAGTGGGAGCACTTCTGACGAGGTCGGTCAGGATCGGACTTGCTTCCGTTCTTTCCCTTCCGGTCTACCTGGTCGGACTTCGACTTGGTCTTTGGGGCAGGTCCCGCAACATAGACGTAACGATACTGGTCTTCATCCGATGACTCCTGGCTGGATTGATTTCCACTTTCCCCTTCCGATCCCGTGCTGTCTTCGGCTACGATCGTCTTGACCGCTCGGGTCGGTATGGTCCAGGGTCTCTTGAGCGGATCAGTCTGGGTCTGGGTCTTGGATCGGTAGCGACCTGATCCACCAGCACTCTTCGTCCTCACGCTACGCGACTGCTGTAGCGTCCGTAGAGTCTGTTCAACTTCACCCGCGTCCCTAAGACGAAGCAGAGTAAGCTGGTCCGCCAGTTCTTGATCGTCCAGGGTACTAATGTAGTGACCCACATGTTCTAGAGCAGCACCGTTCGGCGGGTTATTCTCTTTAATTGTTATGCCGGCACGAAGTGCAGCCACGTTCAACCGATCCAAATACTCGATCGGTGTCTCTTCGCTCCGCTTCTGCATATGATGATACTTGCGGTCACTCGAAAATCCGGAGTTACAATATTGCCCTTCAAACTCTGCACATAGCTGGTCCCAGTCAGACCGGACATCCCGACCTAACTTTTGGATCCAGTTAGCAGCCGGTCCTTTCAACAAATCCCGGAAGATCAGACACTTTTCACTTTTCGGGGTCTGGTCTCGCAGGAACGCAGACTTGACCCGACCGAACCAAGATCGGGCCTGGTCTTCATCAGCATCCTTTCCAGTGAAGTCCTTGAGGTCGGTCGTCGCGGCCATACGGATGCGCGGAATCACAGCAGATCCAAAGTCGTAAGCAGTAGTGGAGGCTAGGTTAGCCTTGCGTGGCTTTCCAGCGCCCGTACCGTCTGACCCACAGTGGTCGTCAAGACCGCCGACCGACTCCATGTCACAGTCACTTGTTTTTCTTGGTATACGCGGTCTGGCCGGTTGCGGCTTGCACTTCCCTTTGCCGACTTGCTTATCACTTCGAGTGGGCTTGTCCACAGATGTTACCGATTCCATATCCACATCTCGGCAAACATTGGCACTTTGCTGGGTAGACCGGCCTTGGAAATGTGGGCGCAGAGGTGGTCTAACCCGGTCTTCCATGAAACGCTCCATCATCGTCTCAAACATGGCTTGGACGTTAGCTGGAGTCATGGGCAGCGTGTTGATACCCTCCTTTTGCGGAACTGAGACCTGTGGGGGTCGCTGGAGCCCCGACTGGCAAGCAGCCCTTTCCTGCCGTATGTCCCTTTTTTGTTCAGGCTGGGCATGGTCCACCCCCATGGTCATCCGCTCGACACCGGTCTCCAACTGTGATGAGCTGTAATAGGCCGGTGGAGACTGATAAACCGATTCGTCATCAGAACCAATGTCGAGAAGCGCTGTGGAGGCTTCAGCGACCTTCACTGCTGCGGTGGGAGTTGGGCGGCGAACCGCCCCCACCAGTGGGACCAAATGGTCGTGGAAGGTCGACATCGACGATTTCAGCCTCCAAGTTCAAATTCAAATAGTTTTTGGACATCGGCGGGGTTCTGCATTTTAATGCCAACCTCCGCCAACATCGCCACCAAATTCTTGACGAGCAGTAATGGGCGATCACTCTGGACCGGATCGGTAGTGGGACCGAGAAGACGGTCGGGGATCTGGAGGTTCAACACCCGAAAGACCACGTCAAAACGAACAAATCGTTTCAGCTCAAAAATGTAGTACATCTTGTTTAGGTCTTCTTCAGTGATGCCTCCATCTCCGACTTGCGACTTTTCTTCGAGGTCGTCTTCGTCAGCCGGCATTCGCAACCCTTTTTTGGGAATCTTGGGGACCTTGGGGAGGTTGGTCTGATCGTTCTGATCAGCCTCCAAGTATTTTTCGTCTTTTGATTTTCCATCAACTTTTTTATGCACATACATAGGATCAGGACCTTGGTCCTGATCCTTTCCGGGACTATAGCAGGACTTTCTATAGTCCCGATCGGCTCCGGTGGGAGCCTTTTGGGGAGGAAAAAAATTATTAATCCCGATCTGGTCCTCCACCAGGCCAGACCGGACATCGCCATCTTTATCGAGAACGAAGACGTAAGGTGATAGCATTTCCTTAAGCCCTCTCCAGAACGATTCCAAATTCAAATCTTCAAATTCAATATTTGATGACACCTCGCGGTGATATCCCTGGTTCGAATCCGGGCACGCGCACCATTGTGGTGGAGTCAAGTTCGAAATTGAATACATTTGTATCGACAACCTGACCACCACCATCGTGCCCAGCCTTCCAACTTACGGGGGGGGGGTACCCCGCGGACCTCCATTCGAAATCTGGTCCGATCGTCCGCTGCTGGCAGACGACCGGTCATCATCCAAAGACACTTGGTCCGATTCACTTAAGTTCATCTCACCTTGTGTACCCGATGGAATGGGCTAGTTACACACTCGGTGGATCGGGATCGCAGATCGATCTGATTCGGTCTTGAATATGAGATCGTGCTGGCTAGGTGTACCTAGGACGGAACTCTTCACCCCAGGTACGTACAGACCAGAAACACTTCCGAAAGATAAATTCCAATATGTCGATCGTCCAAACGATCTAGACCTGACCAATACTAAATAATAGAGGGTAGACCACTCAACTGGTCTAGCCCCTGACCAATATGAGAGAAGACCAAAGCCGGTCTACACTCCAACCAATGTTATAGTAAACCAATATGTCCACGTAAAGATCCAATATGCTCGTGAATTCCACAAACGATATCTCCACGTAAAGACCAATCCACTTGTTAGTACGTTCCAAACGTACGTGACTTAAACTTGTGAGAAGTCAGCCAATGGATACTCCTGTCGAAGGACTTCCGGCGGGCCAAATGCGTCTGCGACGCGCCCCGGCCGGGTATAATGGGCAGGAGGGGATTACTCGACCCTCTGCCCCCAAACACTCCGCGAAGTGCGAAGGCGACTTAGAAAACCAAACTTTTTGGGAGTCTCTTAGGACCTCTTAGCCACTTTTCCAATCCAAGACCAATTTACTTCTTTTCCACTCCAAGGCCAATTTACTTCTTTTTCCACTCCAAGGTCAATTTACTTCTTTTCCACTAACCTTACGGTCCCAATATGTACCAAACACTAAAATATGTAAAATACACGCAATGCCATGTGACTTACCAAAATCCGTGTGCTTGACACTCCTTGCACATAATAGGCTTAAAAGCCCCCCTTGTTTCCACCAATCCGATCGCTGACCAGCTGATCGGCACGCCGTTGACAGAAGGTGACCAAAATTTTGCCTTCGCTTCGCCACAGCCGACCCTGAGTCTGGTCGCATCCGCGCAACGGTAGCGACCCGATCTCACCACCAGTTAACCATTTCGCCAGCAGTTGACCTCCTTGACCTTCACGGCAACCAACATTCCACCAATGGACAGGTCTTCGTCCCCACCTTCACCAGGTATGCGCCCCTTGTACGTCTGATCCCCTTGTAACTTCTCTTGACGCTTGATCCTGCAGATGCCCTGTGCGCCCAGTCACCACACATCGATTCCCTTAGCCGATCGACCCGATCTGACAGCTCTTGCAGCACCCCAGGTTCCGACAGACCGGATGGAGATCAGATCGGGTCTGATCAGCTTTGAAAGACCATCTGCGACCTTCAATCGGAGCTGGCCACCAAGAATGCATCGTTCCTGCGGCTGCGGAAGGATGTCGACACATTGACCCCCTTGGCTGCGCAGTTGAAATATGTTCTCGCCGAGAACGCACATCTCCGGGCCCAGATTGCCCAACAAACAGCGCGAGGTAAGTCGATCGATCCGATTTTCACCTTGGAACTGCCCTAACCTCTCTTCGTATGCAGATCGGTTGCCCACTGACATCGCTCAAGCGGTTGACGCCTTGCTTGCGGCTGATCGACAGTCACGTGACCACTGCGATCAGCTCCGCCACATATTGGACGGGCTGATCAGCGCTCGGCATGATCTGTCTCGCCTAGAAGCGTACTGGTCAAACCTCCGGGAACAGCTCGCGCTGGTCAACCGGCAGAGTTTGGAGGATCAGTCCGACCGGACCCTACTCCATACCCAAGATGGTGACCTAGAGCGGCAGACCAGCGAGATACAGGTCGTGGTCAAGGGTCAGGTCGATAAGGTTTGGTCTTTCCAGAGCCAATCGGACGTCTGGACCCAGGAGTCAGACCGCCGTTGGGCTGCCGTAGAGCAGTGCCACAAACAGCTGACCGACTTGCTATACCGGCGTCCGGCTATTAGCTCCAGCGCGGACCGGTCTGCATCGGTCGTTCTGGTCTACCTACACCAGGATCGAGGACAACGTCACCCCTTGGCTAAAATTCGCCACTCCAAAATTTCGAAAACTTCCAAGCGTAAACGCAAGGACGCGTCGAGGGGCACAAGGGCGCGGGGCATAGCTCGCGACTCCGAATTCGAGGATAAGCGGGAGGTTCCCCAAAAGAAAGCCAAGACGACGGCGCATCTCTCAAGCCCAAGATCGGCTGCAAATGATACTTCTAACATCGCCAAATCTCATGCGCCCTCGCGCCCCCGTGCTGTTCGTACCCAGCGCACAGAGGTCTCCTCCGGAGGGGACTGAAGTCTGCATCAGGGACTGATCAGGCGATCAGTTCCCAGAGTAACAAAACTGCACGGGCTCGTGAAACACCCGGATCAGTGCCTTCTTGCCATCCTTGCACATCTGGACTGCGCCGTCACGCCAGATTGAAGGGAATATTGATTGGAGATCGACCTCTCCCATCGCGGACTTTCGACGCCATTATGCCGTGGTCACCGGGGCAGATCGGTAGCTTGCACCGGTCAGCCCTGACCAAACAAGGTCTCGTCCGGTTTCTGTCCCGACCCGATTTTTGGCTCTTCCCTCCAGCTCCAAAGACTCCTGACCCATCTGCGTGGCGAGCAGATCTGGTTACAGGAGCGCAGATCTCTCTGGTATATGCATATTGGCCATGGGAGGTGTTGCTCAGCGCCAAGTTGGACTCGATATTTGCGTCAACTCCTTGGGTCGATTCGCTCTTGGATCGACTTCGGACTCTCAATGCAGCCCACTGCCAAGCGATATGGGAATCCACCCATTACCTCGTCCTTTCCTCGGGTCAGAAGTTGCGTAACGTAGACTTGATCCTGTATCGGAAGCTCCGGAAACAGCGCCGGAGTCGAGCGGGCGAGGCCTGGCTGATCCTATGCCAGTTTACACTGGAACGGATGTTGGCCCGCGAGTGCGACCTCGACATTTTCTTATATCCAGTGTTTCTTCACATGGCCAAGCGTCGCATAGATAGCCCCGGGGCGTTAGCTGAGGATGGCATCTGGTATCCCGGCTTCCGCTGTGACGAGCCAGTTACAGACCTGAAGGACGCCTTGATCCAGATGGATCGGAAGGAGCCTTGGCGTAATCAGTTCCAGGACCAGATTGTAGATCACCCGGCGATGACTATCGGTCGCCTGTGGGGTGATTGCGAATCTTGATACGGTAATAGCTGACCATGTAATTCGTAATATACGTCATCATTCTTTCAAACTTCTTGATCACCTGATCACTTGACCAAAATTCATCACTTTATCCAAACTTGCACCAACACGTTATCATATACAGTTCCATTCACATCGCAAAAATCATCATCACGTTCGTCACTCCACTACTCCAGTTCATCACAGTTTATCATATGTTCACAATAATTCAGACCTTACACATATTCACACCGATCGGTCTAATCGGTGCTACTGCGTGTCTTGGTCTGCATCTTCATTAGTCTGCATCACTGCGAAGCGATTCCGACGGACTCGTTATCGCTCGAACTCTCGTAGCAGTGCTCCACAATTTAGATCAAGTTCATCGATCCAAGTTGCTTCATCATGATCTTTCCACCGGACCAGATATTCTCGGTGGGTACGACCGAAACGCGTCTTCTTTACCGATCGGACATCTAGCACCTTCTCCACCTCGAATTCTTCCTCCTCCAATGGCCTTTACCAACTGTCTTCCGGTAGCGGAGCTTCAGCAAAAATAGTAATAATTGCGTCACGGCAGAGTGATGATCAAATCTCTCCGCTTCATCCACCAGACAGGGTGTTTTGGGCCGATCGGGGAACTCTCTGACCAGCTTCAATTTGGACACATGTACGATCGGAAAAACTTTATAATCCGTGCCGATCGTTATCAGACGGGCAGCATGCTCACCGATCAGCTCTGCCACACGGAAAGGACCGTGCCACATATGATCCAACTTCCTTGCATTACCTTCCTTGCCCGATCGAGGTATAACCAGACCCTCGCCCCTGGTTCAATACCGTGAGGTCGGACCTGATCGTTATTCCGATCTGCTTGATCTTGTGTGCCCTGACGCAACTTTTCGTTGACGACTTCCTTCGCATGTTGATAGTGCTTCTGGACCTGCATACGCCATCGGCGGGCATCGCGATCACGGGTCCGAGTGCAGCCGATCGGTATCGCCGCTTCAAGTGTCGATAGAGGGTCTCATCCATACGCCAGATAGAAAGGCGTCTCTCCTCGGACCCGATCGATTGAAGACTTAAGGGCGAATACCAGTCTTTCTGCATACTTCATCCCAGTCACGTTGGTCTGTGTCGGCCACATACATCTTGATCGCCCTTGTTATTGTCTGAACCATGCGTTCAGCCGATCCGTTCGCTTGCGGACGATATGCCATCGTCGGACTCTGCTTCTGGCCTAGCATGTTATTGATCGATCAAAACACTTCAGCCATAAAACCGGGTTCCCGATCGTGTCTGATAACTTCGCTGGCGCCGAACCTTCTAAACACGCATTCTTCGTAACTCTGGGCGATCTGCTCCGCAGATCGGGATGCACTAGCCTATGCAATCACCAGACCGGTGAATAGGTCGACCCAGATCAGCAGCTCAGTGTTGCCGCGTGTCGATCTGGGCAGTGACGGTATGTGTTCCATTGCTATCACCTGGAAATGGTAAGTAGCCTCGATATTCCCGGGCGATCGCCCCTTAATTATCGGTCTGCCCTTTCCGATCTCGCAATCTGTGCAACAACCCACATATTCCTGCACGCTTCGAAAAAGTCCTCTCCAGTGAAAGTGGGCCCTGATCTTGTGATATGTTCTGCCTATGCCTTGATGTCCCCCTTCTAGACTCACATGGTAGTGATGAAGGACATCCGGCTGCAGCAACTCAGGGATCACCAGTTTCGCTAGTCGATCTCGATCGGCACTGTCTTGATCAGTGTCGCGGCAGTAATATAGCAATCCATTGTCATCCACATCGTAACTGTCCGCGATCTTGGCACACTCTTTCACCTGACCATTTGTCAACTTGGACAATTCACCGCGCAGATAAGCCTTCAGGTTGACGATCCACTTTTCTTCGTCCTGCGCCTTGAGGATCCGTTCCGCCCTTAGCTGTTGTACAACGTACTCACTCAGCCTTTCCTTGGGGAAAGATCGGCGAGACTTCCGAGCTCGCGATCTGGTTGCGGCCATCACATGCACCTGACCAGGGCTGTCCTTGGGCTTGATCACCTCCGGGAGCCTGTTTATGTCCATAAGTTCCTGTAAAACGGCTTCCTCGGTGATCGTCGCCCCGGTCTGGTCTCGCATGGCTTGGGTCGCGAGGTGGTCGGCGCTTCTGTTCCAGTCCCGTTTCACGTGCAATAGCTCGTGGTTGGGGTAGTCTTTTAGCGCTTTCATCACCCGATCATTAAGCAACTTTAGCCGTGGCGCCTTGCAGTCGATCTCCCCGGTGATCTGCCTTATCACTGGGTTGGAGTCACCACATATGATGATCCGCCCTTTCTGTTGTGATGACAGCAGATCAAGACATAGAAGTAGACCCCGATATTCTGCCTCGTTGACCGTTATGTCAGGCGTGAAATCGGTGGCGGCTGCGACTATAGACCATTGTGGTAACTTCCACAGTATGGCACTATAGGAGCCGACCTTCTTCTTCACGCTGGCCGACACGTCAAAACTCAAGACCAGGAGTTCCTCATCATGATCGACGGTCGGCGGCGGCCGCGAGATTGACTGTCGAGGTTGCTTCCTTAGGGAAATCGCCACTAAAGCCTCATCCACTTCGGACCGAGGGGTGATACTGGCAGCTAATGTGCCCAATATCTCTTCTCTCCATTGGTGCACTTGACGACCTCGAGAGACCACTGCGACAAGACAGCTGACCATCTGCTGATCCGACCTTCCATCCCATTGGCTGATAATAACCAGGCCAATGTCGACTTTCTTGAAAGGACCTTTACAGATCGGCCGACCAGTAGGTTGTGGCACACATCCAAGATCCGTAGTAAAGCCAGAACTTCTTTTTCGACGATCCCATAGTTGACCTCGTTCGTCTTCAATGTCCGGCTCGTAAAAGTGACTGGGTGGTACACTCCATCATGTTCTTGTACTAGAGTGGCCGAAATGGCCCACTTACTAGCATACACAATGACGATCGGCATTTTCTCCGGATCGAAGTGCTTGAGAATCGGTGCCTTCGCCATCTTGGCCTTTAGCATACCGAAAGCAACTTTTGCACGCCTCATGTGATGCTCTGCGTCTACTTGCGGACAATCTGCGGGCAAATCAGAGTCGCTGCCCTCCCGTAAAGTTGCCCGATCTTCTTCGCGCAACATATGGTAGTCGACTTCCCGGAGCTCATACAACACAGCCGCGTCGATAGCAAAATCTTCGATGAAGAGGCTGTAGTAGTTTAAACTTCCTAGGAAGGACTGCATTGCCTTCAGAGACTTGGGAAACGGGAGGTTGCTCAGTGATTCCAGATCTTTGGGATTGGCCTCCAGCCCACTGATCGACACCATATGACCCAAATAGGCGACCTTGGACATGCCCCAATAACTTTTCACAGCACTGATCGACAGATTCCAGCGATCGCATATCTTCAACAAACGTTCTACCTTCTCGCACAGATCGCTCCATGACGAGGCAGGGATCAGAATGTCGTCGATATACGATAGCCTTCCCAGAACGGACGGTCTCCTTTCCCGGTCAGGTTCACCCTCTGTAAACACATCATAATTTTTGGTTAGGTCCTGATCGGTGCCGATCTTGCAGTGTCCATACAGTGCGTTGTCGATCAGCCTCTAGTAGTCTGGGGCGCGTTCTTCAACCCAAGCGGCATACGGTTCCACTCGAACAGACCGAACGGCGTAACAAATGCGGAGATCTCGCGAGCCCGATCGGTCATCGAAACCACCCAAAATCCACTTGCCATGTCTAATGAGCAGTACCACAGAGTCTTGTCGAGGTCTTCTAGTAGATCGCTGATCAGCGGCATCGGGTACACCATAAGCTTGGTCAACCGATTTACCAACCGATAGTCGATACACAACCTGATGTCGACACCGTTCTTCTTGATCACGATCACGATCGGTGAGGCCCATGGCGAGGTCGACGATCTGATGATCTTGGTAGCCAACAGTCCCTTAATAAGGTCAAACAATTTTTCGCGGTACTGTGGCGCCACACGTCGGCATCGCTGGGCGATCGGCTTGGCATCTCCAACGTCGATGTCACAAATCTCTCCGCGAGCAGCAGGGGGTAAGTCATTGCCTTTACTTATCAGCAGATCTTTCTTCTTCCATATGATCTGCTTTAGATGATCGATCTGATCGGGACTGTTGAGATCCCGATCACCCACTTGCAGATCGTCCATAGTAACATCGGGCGGGTCAGCAGACATTTCAGGGAGGACTGCCATCTGGCTCTCTAACTCCTGAATGTATTGGTCCCCGCCCTCATGGATTCAGACCTGTTCATCTTCTGGGGCAAAAACACCCAAACCGTCCTGATCGGCTGAACACTGCTGCTCCCAATCGGCGGGCTGCTCTTCAACGATATCTATCTGCTTAGGAGCGCCATCATGGTCCGCCCCAGTCTCGCCATGCTTCCCTTTTTCTAATTGCGGCTCCGCTGTCGCCTGTTATTGTGTCGCCACCACGTTAACGAATTTTGGCTCTTCTACTTGATGGTCCACCGTATCCGGCGCCTGCGGTGCCTTTCTTCGAACTAGCATCTTCCTAGGGGTTACATAGCTGGGTCGTTCCACCATAGGTGAGGTATCTTCTTCCACCGATCCATCATTGCTGACCAGATCGGTGGTCGCTTGGTATGCCAAGTTCTGCCACTCAACATACCGTCTCGATCCGATCGAGACGAACCCCATCTTCCTTGGCACTTTCCCTTCTGCCAGCCACATGCCAACAATCCTGTTGTTGTCGAGCGTAAGCGGCTTGCCACCGATATTAGTGACTCGGACAAAATCATGTCGGCCGGCGCTCTTAACAAAAGTCGACACCCACCGATCGCCACTGGTCACCCATAACTTCCTTGGACGAAAACCTTTATCGACCGGGGTGTCAGCGGATTGTCCGACTGGAATGGTGACATCTTGATTCTACCTGACCAAATCGGTGTACGATCCGTATAGGGGCCTCCGACCAGCTAACTAGATCTGGACCTCATCCGGTAGTGTAAGCACTCCATGAGACGGATCAAGGCGAATACCTGCCGGCACCATGAAATACATGCCTAACAGGTCATCCTGACCGGCCAGCTTGCCAACCCAAGCGCTGAAGAAATAAAAAAACGAACCCGATAGGGTGATCTTAACTCGCGTCCTTCCTTCGGTCATGTAAGAACTTTCACCGATTCGACGCATTCTTGTCTCTGGGTGTCGTGGATACGACATCCGACCTTACGAGCAAAGGCGGAGTCGATAATCGAGACTTCGGCCCCAGAGTTGAACAACATCGTCGCCTTCTGGTTGTTTATCTTACCACAGGCTTTTGCCTGCTTAAACCATTTGCCAGGCGCATGATACTTCCAGTATCCGCGAGACTCCCCAGGCAGCAGATCCAGCTGCATGACCACCTTCGATCGGGAATATTCATTGGTCGTGAGATTGTAAACCGGATGATCCCGATCGACGCAATTGAGAATAGAACATGCATTGTCGGTTTTTTTTCTCCTTGCCGACATATGCATAGATGCCAAACGTAGAGCGCTCGGCTCGATCCATATTCCAACCTGGCGAGCGTTCTAGTTTAACATCTTCTCCACGTCCGATGGAAGCATCCCCGCGTGCTTACCCGGAACATACCACTTGCGCATCAGATTGAAGAACTCTTCGATCTTGCACTGGCCGGCCTCGTGGATCTCTCCACATTACTTGCACACGAAGAGGCAGTGATCAGTGGGGTGACCGCGTCTTTCGCACTTCTTGCATATCAACTTCTTCCAGCAGTCCCCACCATCATGCTTGCTTGACCCGCAGTGAGAACACTTCTTGCGAGGTCGGTCCGGATCGGACTTGTTTCCACTCCTACCCTTCCGATCTGCCTGGTTAGGCGTCGATCTGGTTCTTGGCGCAGGTTCCGTGATGAAAACGTGGCGATACTGGTCCTCGTCTGACTCCCGACCGGACTGGCCACTACTTTCCTCTTCCGCCCAGTGCTGTCTTCAGTCACGATAGCCTTAACAGCACGGGTCGATCTGGTCGGGGGCCTCTTCACAGGGTCGGTCTGGGTCTTCGATCTGTAGCGTCCCGATCCAACGGCGCCCTTTGATCTCATGCTGCGGGAGTGTTGCAACGTGTGACGCACCTTGTTTAAGCGTGCTGCGATGTATCAGGGAGCTTCTCCACGTATTGGCTTGAGTGACAAAGGGTACCGGTGAGAAGTAAATTTGCCCTTCACGACACCCATACAGTAATATTATCAGCCTTGAAACGTAAACGCACCTGAACGGGGCACCATTCCGTCACGGATACGCAATGCATTGGAATAATATTGGTGCCTTTGCATCATCTACAGAAGAACTTTGGGGGTCTAAGTCAATAATTAGAGTTGATAAAGCAACGCCTTCTCCACTTCTCCCACATCCTTTAGGCGCAACAGGGTGAGCTGATCTTCCAGATCCTGGTCATCAAGGGTACTAATATACTGACCCACGTGCTCCATAGCGGCACCGGTCGGCGATTTGCCTTCCTTGATCACTATCCCGGCGCGAATTGCAGCCACGTTCAAACGGTGTAAGTACTCGATCGGCGTCTCGTCGCCCCGCTTCTGCATGTGATGATATTTGCGGGCGATGGAGAATCCGGAGTTGCAGTACTGCCTCTCAAACTCTGAACATAGCAGGTCCCAGTCAGATCGGACATCCCGACTCAACTGTTGGACCCAGTTCGCAGTCGGTCCTTTCAGCAGATCTCTAAAGATCAAACACCGTTCCTTTTTTGGTGTCTGATCCCGTAATAAAGCAGACTTGACCCGACCAAACCACGACCTGGCCTGCTCCTCATCGGTTTCCTTTCCGGTGAAATCCTTGAGATCAGTAGTCGCAGCCATGCGAATGCGCGGGATCGCAGTAGATCCGAAATCAAAAGCGGTCGTGGAGGCTAGATTAGCCCTGCGCATTCTGCCCGCACCTGCACCGTCTGAGCCATAGTGGTCATCCGGATCGCCGGTCGACTCCATGTCGTAATCACTGTTCTTGCTTGATCGGCGCGATCGAGCTGGTTGCGGCTTGCGTCTTCCTTTGCCAATTGGTTTAACACCTCGAGTGGCCTTGTCCACTGATGCTACTGACTACATATCTACATCCCGGCAAATATTGACATTTTGCCGGGCAGATCGGTCCTGAGCATGAGGGCGCGGAGGTGATCTGCATCGATCTCCCATGAAACGCTCCAACATTGCTTCAAACATGGCTTGGACGTTAGCTTGGGTCATTGGCAACGTGTGGGTATCCTCCTTTGGAGGTACTGAAACCTGTGGGGGCTCCTGGGGCCCCGACCGGCATGCAGCCCCATGCTGCCGCACGTCCTTTTTATGCTCCCATGGGGGTATGATCTGCCCCCATGGTCATCCGCTCAACACCGACCTCCAACTCCGATGAGCTGTTAGAGGAAGGTGGAGACTAGTATACTGATTTATCATCGGAGCACGCATCTTCATGTTCTGCCGTGTCTTCAGCAACCTTCAATGCCATGGTGGGAGTTGGGCGGCGAACCGCCCCCACCAACGGCACCAAATGATCATGGAGAGTCAACATCGACAGCTCCAGCCTGCGAGTGGCCAGATCAAACAGCTTGTGGACGTTGGACGGGTTCTGCACTTTTATGCCGACCTCAGCCAACATCGCCAGCAGGTTTTTCACCAGCAGCAGTGGTCGATTACTCTGGATCGGCTCGATAGTGGGTCCGAGGAGGCGATAGGGATCTGGGGGTTCAAAATTTGCATGACCTAATCTTAACGAATAAATCGCTTCAACTCGTGGATGTAATACATCCTGGTCAGGTCTTGTTCGTCAATAACCCCATCCCCGACCTGCGACTTTTCTTCCAAGTCGTCCTCCTCGGGCGGCATTCCTAGCCTTTGCTTGGGGAGCTTAGACATGTGGATCGATTCGTTCCGATCAGCCTCCGATTGGTTCTCATTTTTTATTCCATCAATTTTTCCATGTAAATGCATAGGAGCAGGAAAAAAGTCCTGATCCTTTCCGGAACTATAGCAAAACTTGCTATAGTCCCGATCGGCTCCGGTGGGAGCCTTATGGGAAGGAAAAAACTTATTAATCCCGATCTGGTCCTACACCCGGCCAGATCGGACATCGCCATCTTTATCAACAACGAGAACATGAGGTGACAGCTTTTCCTTATGTCCTCTCCAGAACGATTCCACATTTAAATCACTTAAGTCAACTTTTGACCGGACATCATCTCGGTGATATCCACGATCACCAAATGTTCCGGGCACGCGCACCATTGTGGTGGAGTCAAGTTCAAAATCGAACACAGTTGTGTGAAGAACCTGACCACCATCGTGCCCAGCCTTCCAACTTCCGGGGTGGTGGTACCCCGCGGACCTTCGCATGCGATCCGATCTGATCGTCCGCTGCTAGCAGACGACCGATCATCAACAGAAGACGCCTGGTCCGATTGATCTTGCGTTGCCATCTCACCTTGTGTACCCGATGGAATGGGCTAGTTCAACACTCGGTGGATCGTGTTGCTGGTTGACTTGGGTCTGATAGTATGCAGACCGTACTGGGGGGGTGTACCCTGGGCGGAACACTTCACCCTGGGTACTTGTAGACCGGTTACACTTGAAATATGTATAGTCCAATGGGTCGTCCGTCCAATCGATCTAGACCCAACCAATACGAGATAATAGAGGGTACACCACTCAACTGGTCTATCCCCTGACCAATATGAGAGAAGACCAAAGCCGGTCTAAACTCCAACCAATGTTATAGTAAACCAATATGTCCACGTAAAGATCCAATATTCTCGTGAATTGAACAAACGATATCTCCACGTAAAGACCAATCCACTTGTTAGTACGTTCCAAACGTACGTGACTTAAACTTGTGAGAAGTCAGCCAATGGATACTCCAGTCGAAGGACTTCCGGCAGGCCAAATGCGTCTGCGACGCGCCCCGGTCGGGTATAATGGGCAGGAGGGGATTACTCGACCCTCTGCCCCCAAACACTCCGCGAAGTGCGAAGGCGACTTAGAAAACCAAACTTTTAGAGAGTCTCTTAGGACCTCTTAGCCACTTTTCCAATCCAAGAACAATTTACTTCTTTTCCACTAACATTACGCTCCCAATATGTACCAAACACTAAAATATGTAAAATAGACGCAATGCCATGTGACTTACCAAAATCCGTGTGCTTGACACTCCTTGCACATGATAGGCTTAAAAGCCCCCTTGTTTCCATCAATCCGATCGCTGACGAGCTGATCGGCACGCCGTTGACAGAAGGTGACCAAAATTTTGCCTTCGCTTCGCCACAGTTAGAGCAGATCCAAGGCGAAAACAGGCCGGTCGGCTTACCTCGAGTTGTTTGTTGGGCGATATGGGCCCGGAGATGCGCGTTTTAGCGATCACCTCCTGCAACTTCGTGGACATGTGGATCAAAGTGTACACCTCCTTCCGCAGTTGCAGGAGTGAAGAATTCGTGACGTCCAATTCCGACTGAAGCTCCCGGACCGTTTTCCGGAGCTGATCGACCCCGATCTGATGCGCACCGGCGTGTCGGAATCTGGATGTCGCAAGTGCTGTCAGATCGGACTGATGTGGTAGGAGAATCGATATGGGGCGATTGGGAATACAGGGCACCTGCAGCAACGAACGTCAAGAGAGGTTACAAGATGATCAGGTGTACAAGTCAAGTACCTGGCGAAGGTGGACTAGAAGATCTGTCCATCGGTGAAGTCCGCTTCTGCGAAGATCTAGGATGTGGTGAGATCGGGTCGTTACCGTTGCACGGCTACGACCAGACTCAGGGGCGGTTGTGGCGAAGCGGACTCATGAATTTTGGTCGCTTTGTGCCAGCAGCACACCGATCGGCTTATGGTAGGTCACATGATATTGCGTGCACTTACATATTTTCATGTTTGTACATAATGGGGACCATAGGGAGATAGGATTAGTTAGTTTAGGTTTTGCCGAGTTTTGGGTTTTGCTTGGTTTTGGTTTTTGCCGTCTTTGGCCTTTAACTCAACAAGAAGTCGTTTCTTTAAGTACGCTAGTTGCCTCTGCACGCCGCAGGGTGTTTGGGAGCAGAGGGTCGAGTAATCCCCTCCAGCTTGTTATACCCTTCCGGGAAGCGTTACAGGCGCACTTGGCCCGCCGGAAGTCCCTCGAGGGGAGTACACATTGGTCGTCTTCACAAGTTCAAGTTACACACGTTTGGAACGTGTAATCAAGTATTGGATTGTTACGTGGAGATATCGTTCGTGGAGTTTGTCATGTTCTCGTTTGGATCTCTATATCGGAGTATTGGAATTTTATTCTCGTATTGGTTGGGCTCTACGATCGGTTAAGCGATCTTCCCTTTGGAGTATATTTACTTGGAGTATAACAGGTCTACCCGTACCCAGGGTGAAGCGTTCCGCCCAGGGTACACTACCCAACACGGTCTCTCGTTTTTAGACCTCACATCAATTCCCAGCGCCGATCCACCAAGTGTGTAACCAGCCCATTCCATCGGGTACACAAGGTGAGATGACGAATGAAACGGACCAGGCGTCCTATGCTGATGATCGGTCGTCTGCTAGCAGCGGACGATCAGATAGGATCGTAGGCGAAGGTTCGCAGGGTACCCCCGCGTCAGTTGAAAGGCTGGGCACGATGGTGGTCAGGTTCTCGACACTACGGTGTCGATTTTGAACTGGACTCCACCACAGGTGCCCTTCGAAAAGCACATGACTCCGACTTTCTCGCCAGATAACGCCTTCCTCTTGTCGGTTATGATTAGCCCGGCTTGTGGAAATGCTCGCTCTGACGGTGCAGATGTTGCTGGAACACAAAGTGTACACCTGGCCAGCATGAAAATATTATGGAAGACATGGGCCTGGAGCGTCACTGCATTGGATCCTTGCTTCGGTGTATCCCCTTCACATGTTTCTTGAACAGCGAGACCTCATTAGCCATTTGATGACGTATGAGCTGTAGCCGATCACTCTGATGTGACCTATTTGAGTTTGACGTCTGAATAGATACTTCTGACTCAGCCGCCTTCCATATTAAATCCATATCTAGGGCACTCTCGATTTCTTTTTGGGATTTCCTCTTTTTCCCTTTTATTTTCCGTCTATTCGAGTCTGAGGATGCTACGTCGTTTTCACGCCTACGACGCTTCCCATTTATGTTTATGACCCCTTCTTTTTCTTGATTAGCATCAGTGGTCCTCTCTTCCCCCGCCAGAGACGGCATATCTTTTTGCAACAGATCCATTGCTAGCTGTTCTATCAGAATCCATACAGGAGAATCTATTCTGACGTACGGTTTGGTACGTGGATCAAGTTCTTCTGCCAAATCTATCGTATCCGATAACTTGGTGAGATCCTGCTTATTCTATCCCCACCTCTGCTCGAAGTCTTCAAACAGTATTTGAATTCCCTCCAAGACTATTTGTCTTGCTCTTCTTTCCTCATATCCTTCTGCTGAAGAATCAGCTTGTTCTTTGCTGGTAGCAGCGGTAGTAGTATCCGTCGGCTTGCCAATGGCATCGCTAATGGAATGTCGAATAGAGCGGAGCGCCGTCGGCACAAGACTAATGGTTACTCGCTTCTCGGATTCCATGAACCTCTCAGCCCGAGAAAACACCTCCAGCACTAGTTTTATCGAGAGCTCTATAATACGCCAGTCTAACGATGACAACGGAATCTGAATATCACCATTGAACCCTAGAATGAGAAGCTCAGGCTTCAACTTAACCATACGCTTCAGCATAGTATGTGTTGACCACCATCTCGTCGCTACGTCCTGCAGGATACTAATTCCTCCAGAAATCTTCCTATATTTGCACGCCTCTTTCAACTTTTTCTGAAAAGCGACTGCCTAAGAGTAAAAAAAAAGCGATACCGAGAGTTCCAAGACGTGATTGAAGCAGCCAATCTACTCGCGTTCCATGAGCCTGCCCGCTTTTTTCACATTTGCAAAGGTGTCGCTAACCATGGCGACAATCTTTTCCCTTTCCAGCCGATACTTCTTTAAGAGTTCTTCCAGTTTTTATTAATACTTTCTCCCGTGTGAGTGGCTTCAAAAGGAGTGCATTCCAGAACAATGTTCTGGACTCTCCAATCCAAAGTGATGAAGTGAGTAGTCAATGACATATATTGCTCCATAGCGGAACTGGTCCAGAAATCAGTGGTTATTGCCTGCCCTAGGGCATCCGTTTCTAAGATGTTCGTCAACTGTCGGTGAACCTTGATGCAAACCTTTAACAGTTTCTTTTCCAAAGTGTTGTTGGAGGGAACGGTGGCCCCTTTCTTCCTGGCACTGGCGATCATTTCCTTAAAGTAGGGACTCTCCACTACATCCCAAGGTCGGTTGGTCATTAAGATCCATCTCAAAACTAACATTGCGAAGTGATTATCACCGCCACTTTCCAAAAAAAGCTTCTAAGCATTCCCTACTGGCGAAACTTTCGACAATGATCTTGGTCTCCTGTTACTTGTGATTTAGGCGCAAGAGCTTGGTGAGGTTGGTTGTTGTGCCCTTCAAACCAATATTCACTTCCGAGTTGCACAAGTCACAAATGGCCTTATCCTTGTGCATGGCTCGGTCCTTGTATTTTTTAAAGTACTTCCAGACTTTATTTGTTGCTTTTGCGGGACGTATACTTGACCAGGTTTTAAGTCTGAGTTCTCTAGCAGCTATCTCTTTTTCTGCCTCATAATCGTGTACTCCTGCATCTTCGTCGTCAAGGTATTCTTCTTCTACTATGTCTTCCTCATTTTCTTCTTCCTCCTTCTCGTCTTCACTAACCTCGATGTCTTCGCCTTCCTCATTGTCGTCATCTTCATCGTGGCTGCTACTATCTTGGCACCTCCTTCTCCTCAGAACAGTGTCCTCCTCATCATGAGCATCATCGTCATGATGCTTGTCAAAGGAACTACTAGAGTCTCCGTTAATTTTGCTATCCTCATTACTCGTATAGCAGACATAGTGCAGTGGCAATGTTAAAATAAGATAATATTGGCGGCGACGTCCGACAGAAGACACAATGCTTTGTGATGATGAAGGATATCAACAATCACTAAAAACAAAAAAAGACTGTTTTCCACAATTCGTGAAGAGTGAAGATTGGGCAGCGGTTAGTGGTTAGTGGTCAGCAATGCATTTACATCCTTTAATAGTTATTTGTGTGTGTGGGTGGGTGGGTGGGTGGGTGTGTTCTGGTCCTGGTACAGGCACTCACGCAGAGGGGAAATGCAGCACTGTTGTACTGTTCGACAGCAGTAGTCACTATAGTATAGAACTCTATGAGAACGGGTGGTACAACGGGTAAACGGGTGACGGGCCCACGAACGGGCTAAAAAAAACGGGTAAACGGGTTTCACTTGCCTCCCGTTAACCCGTTCTACCCGTTCCCTTCCGTTTACCCGTTAAAAACCAAGCCAGTGCGGAGCTCTAATACCAGCTGAAGGCTTAATGAATCGATAGTATATTGAGAAGTGGTTAACTATCCTAACATGAAATATGCATGAGTTGAAATTATAGCGAACTTTCATCTGTTGTGTATTCTACACTACTTATCGAACCTAATAATAAGTACTAAGACTTCTAGGCACACAATCTTATCTCTTAAAAGTACGAAACTATCAATGCTATGAATGAAAATATAATCATACCTGGTTTTGATAAAAACCAATAGAATGAAAATTTTCAACAAGACCAAGGATAGCTCATAGACCTGTGGTGAAGCATACTACAATTTTTTGCGGTACCATAGTTGGTACAATAGTCGGTATAATAGTCGGTACGATAGTTGGTACAATAGTCGGTACAACTGTTGGCACAACTGTTGGTACAATGGTTGTTACAACGGCGGCGGACATGGACGGGAGATAGACGGGAAATCTGAGACGACGCGACAACTGATACAGTTACCTAACGGACAGCGACGGACGACGGATAAATCAGGTCGACTGGTCGACGGAGTACGCGGTAATAGGCAGTTCTGATTGGATGATATTAGGTAATTGGTAGTTCTTAGGATTTAAGCGATAATAAAGTTTTCCTTTTGCGTCCAAACACTAAGGGCACCTCAGGGACCTCACCTAGCGCCTCCCTTTAGTTAATACACACCTCTACGTCCCGGGCGGGAGCACTTTGTGCATTTTTGGCCCACCGGCAGCCGTAGAGTGTTGAAATTCCACCCCGCAACTCCGCCCGCTGTGTCAACGGTTCTTCTGTAAATGTTTTTTTTGGTCTTGGGAGTGTGATTGAGCAGTGCTCTCACCTCTCCACGTTTGGTTCACGTTTGGCCCCTAGGGTTCGGCTTCTGTAGGCTCCTCACGGGAACTCTAGGTGTATTAAGTGAAATTTACCCCCCCTCGTAGGTCTAGGCTAGGAATACAGATATTTGGGTGTTCCTTTAGCTGTTTAATACTCCAGAGGCTCCGCGATCTGGCAGTGAAGACTTCCGCTGCCTGATTAAGTACCCCCTTCGCCGATCAACACCTGATCGACACTCTGCAACTCGTGACCCGCGATCAACGACTCGCAGATCGCACCAACTTGTACCTGAGCGCCTTTTAGCACCTGATCAAGCCTGATCAAGTCTGATCACAGCTGATCAACTACTTTTAGCACCTGATCAAGCCTAATCAAGCCTGATCTCAGCTGATCAACGACTTTTAGTGCCTGCCCAAGCCTGATCACAGCTGATCAAGCCTTATCGCACCTGATTCGAGCTTGATTGTACCTTATCGCGCCTGATCAGCACATAGGTCAACTCGTTACAAGTTCCCCCAATCTTGCATCAAGGAATTGCCGTGTTTACATCCCCACCACCTGTAGAGCGACCCACGCCCAAGCCGTCGGGTACACAAGGTGAGCAGGAACACAAGCAGTCGAGTGAAAACCGGAGGGCCCCCTTCGTTAGTCGGCAGTCCGGGCGCCGTGGTACCGCCTGATCAAGCGTCAAAAATTTTATCAGCCGCTCCACCACATATGTGTGTATAATGATCCGGATTGGGATCTGGTGGTGAAGTATTACAAGACCGACCAGCCGAAGGTGTTGATGAAGGCACCTGGGTCGGAGAGCGACGAAAGTCGATCAAGTACGACACCAACGGAAGACGATCTGGTGAAGAGGTTTTACCGAAAGGTTTACAAAGGAAAAATTGAAGATTTCTTATTGACGAATTCGATCATGAGCCTACTTGGGGTCATGATCAGCGGGAAGCTGAACGGACCGGTCGATCAGCCAGTTACGGATGGGACGAACAAGCTCACGATCATGCTAATGCTAACATGCCTGATCAAACGGGCAGGTCTGATGACAGGCGCCTACGATGCTGAAGAGGTGTTTGATCAGGACCCAGAAGCTGGCAGAAGGTACCCAGCAGTTGTTTCATCTGTTGATGCCTATCGTGGGCCAAACTACTAAGGTGTAGCCCTCACACTCCCCGCTGAAGATTGAAGTGGGCCCGTTGATCAACGTGGCAGAACACACGGTATCATCGCTTTACAAATCTGCCCCTTCCGAAGGCGGTGAACTTGAAATGGAGTCGAGTAGTTCCGGGAGTATAGAGCCCACGATCACCAGGATGACAGTTTGCCAGAAGGATGAATCTAAGTTTTCGGTTATCAAGATGGAACATCAATCGATCAAGGCAGAAGATGATCAAGTATCGCAAAGTCCACAGCATCTGACATTCTTTGACAAGACTATGGAGAAGTTTCTGGCTGAGGAAAGACGCAAGTTGACACCTGGAGTCGTTGGCGCAAAAAACGCCAGCTAAAGAGAGGAAGAGCTGCGTCAATCAAGGATATCGACATGGAATCCGTGCATTCGCTTCGTCAGCTGCACTCGAAGCCAGGAAGATCGGCGACGTCAAGGACGTTGACATGGAATCCTTGTATTCGTTCCATGATCAACGATCCCAGAGCGAGTACGTTGACCCAGATGAGTCGATCACACTGCCACGACGAGCCACCGTTGCGTCCGCGCACACTGGGATGCCTGATCAACAGCCGATTCCCAGGATTCGGATGTCTGAGATCAGTGATTTAAAAGAATTTTCGGGAAAGGAAGGGGATGAATATCAAGCGCGGAATTGGATTAGTCGCCTCAAGTCAGCACTTATGCGGGATCAAGACTCTGATCATGAAAAGTGTTTGATCCTGGGCGATATATTAAAAGGACCATCGCACAATTGGCATCGCCAGCTGAGTAGAAGCACTCGATCAAGTTGGAAAAGTCTCGTGGATGAGTTTGAAGTTCAATATATGGAAGTGTTCAGTCGGCATCCCGCCTGTATTATTACACGAAGCAGCGGTCGGATGAAAGCCTTATCGAATATCTGCAGCGGTTGAATGTGGCGGGACTGCAAGCCAAGTTGCCGATCAGGGATGGATCGACTACGACCTTACGTGAGCATGTGCATCATTTTCTGGATACATTGGCCAATCGCGATCTCGCTGATCAACTGGAACTTTTGCGGTTGGATACCGCTATGGATCTGGAAGAGACGTTGCGGGCGTATGCACGCAATAGGTGGTACCAGCCAACAGCGGCGATACGTACCAGCCGATTCTGCCAGAAATTCGGCGATGATCGGACACCTGCCCCGGCGCAAAAGCCCAAGGCAGTACGCACGATCAAGGTGACGTCTGGGAGTGAAGAATCAAGTGCCGACACCACAGTGGAAGCGATGGAGATCAGCGCCGTTACATGATTACTGCTATACGCGATCAATCAGGGGCGCTCGAACAACCTGGTGAGTCCCGATCGGGTAATCGAAGTGATTCAAGTGCAGTTGATCAAGGGGCGGTGAAGAAGTTCAGTCATTGTGGATCGATTAGGCACGATAATTTACGTTGTTGGAAGCACCGGACCTGTATGAAGTGTGGCAAGAAGGGACACCCAACCGATCAATACTTGTACGTCTACCGAGCATGCGGCGAAGTTCACGACGCGGGCAAATGCCCTATGGAGGAATTCTACAATCATATTCGCCAGTGGTACAATCCTACAAAGCATGCCGGAATGTTGCCCAAGGAAGCAGAGGCCATGTTAAACTAGGACGCTCGCCAGGTTGGAATCTGGTACGAGACGAGCGTTTTAGTTTGTGTGTTTTTGCATATGTGGATAAGAAGAAGGCTGATCAAGCAGAACAAAAGGATTAGGATAAATGTGATCAGCCTGATTTACCACGTTTGGCTAATTTCCGTATTGATGAGTTTTCTCTGTCCCAGGTGATCATGGAAGTTGATCTACTTCCAGGTGAATCGTGCGGATATTGGAAGTACAACTCGCCAAAGAAAATTTTAAACAAGCCAAGGCGAGCGGTAAAATTAATAACGAACGTGCCACGTTATTGTTTGATTCTGGTGCCGAAGTGCCGATCATCGATTCAACCTTTTCTCGTAAGGTGAGTTGTCAGATCGATACGAGTCAAAGACAAGAATGTATCGGCATTGTAGAAAGTGCATACCTCACAGAATGGCGCACTAAAATCAAGATCACGTTAGCGGGCTCGTTGGTTTATTATTTCCATGCATGAGTGGGAACACTCGTTGGTTCAAGATGCTATATTAGGTATGGATTTTATGATCCCAGCTGGTGTTCGATTATACGTCGCCCATGGCGCACTAAGTTTGCCTGATGAAGTAAACATCCCATTGAAAGGGCGTCGACAGTCGTACGTGTCGAGTGGAAATTACATGAAACTTGGTCAGTAGAACAGATCCCAGTAGGTCGATCTGATGAGGTTCGGATTCGTAATCAACGATCTCGAAAGTTGTGGATTACTCGTGGAAAAGATTGGGTCCCCACTATCACTAGGGGTGTGGGTAATTTACGGTATCTGCGTATTACGAACGTCGTTGATCATCCGATCATTGTACAAGAAGATACGATTTTAGGTATCTGGATAAACAAAGATGACGTTCCCCGTCGCCCTGGATTTTTTTCGGTGGGGTCCAATCGCTATAGGGAGTGGCAAAAACTCGCGTATCAAGCCTCTACCGATTCTGCAAATGACGATCAAGAAAGTGTTGATCAAGGTCCCCTAGTCGAGAAGAGGGAGTATCCTACTCCTCGAAGTATTTTAGCGCGTCCTACGGACCCGATCGTCACATCTGTGGCATTGGTAACCGTAGGGCCGCAAAAGGTGCAAGAGGTGCAAGCGCGGTGCAATCAGGAGCCTGGGACGAAAGGTCCGACCTTGGATCACGGAGTTGAACGGCTTGTTGCAAGAGATACACCTATTCAAGATACGCGTGATCTCCCTGTCTCAGCAGATTCTAGCGAATTTGGTGTAGTCCCTATCGATGATCAGGTTTGTTACCATGAAGGTGGAGATTTGTATGTGGAAGAACTAGAGAAGCAGCTTGCTACGTTGCCCGAAGTATCTGCAAGCACCGAAGAAGTAACTAGGGACGACTTGCTAGTCGGAGACCCCTTGGTCAACTCACCAGAAGAAATTAATCAGCTTCGCGATATAATTTGGGCGAAGAAACGTCTGTTGATCGGAAAGGGGAACGCACTACCTCCTGCTGCACGTGGAGTTATTTGCGATATCGATGTAGGTAATGCTCGCCCGATCGCCCAAAAGTGTCGTAAGGTGTCTCCATAATTTCGCGAGAAGTTATCGGCTTTGATCAAGCGGTTATTATCTACTAAGATCTTTAAGCCGTCTACGTCACCCTGGGTATCACCTTAGTGATCATTGTGAAAAAGAACGGGGTTGATATTCGCCTATGTATCGACTATCGCGCGGTGAATCAACTCACGCGCCTGATGGTGTATCCAATGCCTCTGATCTCTGGTCTACTCGAAGATTTGGATAAAGCGCTGTGGTTTTGCTCTTTGGATATGGCGAGCGGTTTTTGGGTCGTATCTATGACCGATCGAGCGCGTCAGATTTCGGCGTCACTTCGCTTGGATTGTTCGAATGGAATAGGATGCCCTTTGGCCTAAAGAATGCTCCGCAAATCTACCAGCGATTGATTGATAATGCATTATATGGGTATCTCAAGGTTAAGGACGGTGCTGACGAATCGGTGATGTATTTACTGTGGGAGAGCCCGACCAAACACCGGGCCCGTCTGTGCTGCAGCGGCGGTCATATATCGATGATATTTTGATCCCTGCACCTACCTGGACTACCTGTGTGACAAGGTGCAGCGTTTATTGGAAAAGTGCGATCAATGGAACTTGTCGATCAGCGTGGCTAAATCGTACTGGGGGCGAAGTGAAGTTCCCTATTTAGGGCATCATGTCTCTAGCCGAGTTTTGGAAACAAATCCAAAAAAATTGGATGATCTGATTGATCTGCCTTTCCCTGGCACCTTACGGGCCATGCAATCGTTTTTGGGGAGTTTGAACTACTACCGTCGGTTTATCGAAGATTTTGCGATCTATGCCGCTGTGCTCTACGAATTAAGGGAAACGGATTATAAAGAGTTAAAAAGCCGATCGTTGAGCAAGGTGAAAATTCGGATGATCAAGACGATCAGCTGATCAGGGCAAAAGTAGCATTCAGCATGCTGAAGGCGAAGATTGCGTCAGCTCCAACCCTGCGCCACTTTGATCAGAACAAAGCCCAGCAATCGTGGTTTACGCCAGCAAATGAGGCGGTATCCGCCGCGCTGGTACAAGAACATGATCAGGTGTATTGTCCGGTCGCATTCACCAGTCAAACATTGAAGAACAGTGAGCTGAATTACAGCCCCGTCGAAAAGGAAGTTCTGGCGCTTCTACAGGTCGTGGATGTTTACTTCACGATGCTGGTCGGAAAGACGATCACTGTCTTGTCGCGTTTATCCACGTTGAAATGGTTACTAACCTCCAACGGGTTGGACGGACGACTGGGCAGATGGGCTGCGATCTTATCACAATGGGACCACGAGATCAAGAAATGTGTACAGGGAGAAGAGGACGTACTGGGGGCGTTAGCTGCAAGTATCACTCCTCGCACCGAAATCGATGAGGCCCTGATTGCGATCGCACCGAAAAAACAACCGCGGCAGATGATTGAAGTACCACCTCCTATGGTTTATAAATGCGAAGAACTCTACGTGATTAGTTTCGATGGATCTGCAAGTGTCAAGCGACGTGTAGGTGCGTTCGGCGCTATCGTATGGAAATTACCGGGATGGAAGATTATGACCGCGGTAGCCGATCATGCGCCTCATATCACGGTGAATGAAGCGGAATACCATGGATTGCTTTTAAGTTTAGACCTACTATCGAGATACCCCAAAGGAAGGACGATCGTGTGTGTAGATTCGAATTTAGTAATACGGCAAATGCGCGGCGAAATAGTGTAAAGCTCCGCGATTTCAAAATTTTGCAACAGCGTTCGTTCAATCTCCTTCGCGAATGGTCGGATCATGATCTGTTGCATGTCAAAAGAGAGTGGAATAAGAGTGCTGATCATGTCACCACTATGGCCATGCAGGGTGGAATAAGATTTGAAATCGATGATGTGAAACAGCTGGATGAATTGACCGATCTCAACAGGTCGTCGGAAGTGATCACGTGGAAGGAAGATCCCACTGCCCCACAAGTGCTAGTGATGACACGATCACGTAACCTCCGTCATCCGCGACCGTCAAACGTGACCCGACATATCCATAGCCGGGATAAGGGCGGAACGGGTGAAAAAGGCGCAGGACGAAGAGAAATGGATTCATGATTTGCGAATTTATCTGTATGGTGACGTCTCACAATTGAACGCAGACGAGGTTAAGGGCTGCGCGAAAATTGCTGACAACTAAGATGTCGATGAACAAGGATTGATGATCTACTGTGGAAACATGGCTAGGCGAAAAGCCAGCGATGACAAAGATGATCAAGACGATCGACACTCTTCGATTAAGCTGGTCTTACCAGAGACCCTACATGCAGATGTCCTCCACCACTATCATGTGAGCTTGGAAGGAGGACACCAAGGCATAGGAGCCCAATTATAACACGCTTTACGACACAGTGGCCTTCGCTTGTAAATCTTAGAGATTTACGGAAGTGGCTTAATTAGCCAACTATCTCCACAAGTACAGCGAGAACTACGCTGAAATGGCGAAGCAATTAACCGACCTTCTTAAGAAGGGTGTTGATTGGTGTTGGGAAACCAAACACCAAAACGCTTTTGAAGCGGTAAAGGGGAGCTTGTTAAAAGCTCCCGTTCTTGCTCTCCCAGATTCTGGGAAACCATTTCGTGTCGTCTGCGACGCCTCCGATTTCGCAATCGGATGTGCTTTGTTACATTCAGACGTGGCAGGAAGGGAACGCGTAATTTACTTTGAGTCGAGACAGCTTAAAGCTGCGGAACGTAATTATCCCGTTCATGACAAGAAGCTACTTGCAATAATGTATGCTCTTGTCAAATTTAGGGTTCACCTACTCGGCTCTAAGCCGTTCGTGGTTTATACTGACCACGCGTCCTTACGGACAGCGACAAAGTCGCCTCATCTCTCGCAAAGAGTGGCCCGTTGGCGCTCCTTCTTTGTGGAGTACAACTTTGAGGTTAAGTATAAACCTGGCAAGCAGAACGTGCTTGCGGACGCGTTGTCGCGTTGTCCCGATTACGAGCTCGCTCACGCGACATTCGTCACCACATCTGTGGTGGATCTCATACGCCAGGCGTATAAGAAGACCCACAGTGTACGGCGCTAATCAGCGCGTTAGGTGAAAAGGGTCTTGGATCGTCTGAGCCAATCCTGTCAAGTCGAGCTAAAGCTCGTTAACACCGTTGCAGGTACTGTGACGGTCTGCTATTTATAGCACGAGCGCGGAGGACACTCCGCGGGTGGTAGTTCCTCATGATGAGGAACTGAAGTATAGAGTCCTCTTTGAGGCACATGACGCCCCTACAGGGGGTCATTTGGATCGGGATAAGACCTACAGCGCTTTAAGCGCTTTGTATTGGTGGCCCAACATGTATAAGTGGGTCGGTGCGTATATACGCACCTGTGAGACGTGTCAGAGGGTTAAACCCTCTGGAAGCTCAGCTGCGCCTTTGGCGAGCTTATCGGTTCCAACGGAGTGTTGGAAATGCATTAGCATGGATTTTATCTTCGGTTTTCCGAAGGATAAGGCCGGGAACACCGGCATATTGGTTTTTGTAGACCGATTGAGCAAGATGGCTCACCTGGCGGCGGTACCAGAGTCCATAGATGGAAAAGGAACAGCGAAAGTGTTCCTAGACCGTGTCTTTCGACAGCATGGTCTACCCGATTCCGTTGTGTCGGATCGGGATCCCCGTTTTACGGGACAGTTCTGGGGAACGTTTTTAAGGTGCTAGGCACCAAGCTCCTCATGTCCACTGCGGATCATCCGCAGAAAGACGGTCAGACGGAGCGCGTTAATCGCGTTGTGGAGGATATTCTCCGGAGTTTATGTCCGTATTCTCCAAAGAGTTCGAGTGAGATGCTTCCGATGGTTGAATTTGCTATCAACAATTCGGTACATGCATCTACGGGGTTTACCCCGTTTTACGTGAACGGATTAGTGAATCAGAGGTTTGCGTTGACGCCACGTGTCTGTGGCCCAGGGCTTGAGGGGGGAGGATTCCCTGATGTCAGCCCTGTATCTGTGCGTAAGCACATCGATAATTTTTTATCGACGCGCCTTATTGTCTTACGACACGTCTGCGATGCCATGGCGGAAAGCCAAGACAAGAAGAAGGAGCAAGCTGACCGAAAGGGGCGGCGTAACAAAAAGGTATACAAAGTAGGAGAAAGTGTTTTATTAAACGCTAAAAATCTTCCTACACATGCAGTTTCAAATATGTTGCGCAATAAACTGCGCCCCAGGTTTGTGGGCCCCATTAAGGTGTTAGCCCGAAAGGGCTTGTTGTACACCTTAGACATCCCGAAGGCGATGCGTACGCATCCAACCTTTTATGTCGGTATGCTTAAGCCATACCAGGACCCGGAGGCGGGGCCCCTCCTGGAGGAGGGTGAGAAGCCGGATAGCCGAAAGGCGCGACAGGTCGGAACATCTCCGACAGGGTTAAATACGACCCTGAAGCTCCGCAACGAGAGATTAGAGAGAGACAAGCCGCCCCTCGATGCGTTCATTCGCACTCCCTTCGTTGAGGGGTCCCTCCTGAGCATCTTGGATGCGACGGTTGTGCCGATCGGGACTTCCGGTGGGCCAAAGTTCGCGTGCGGCGCGTCCAGACCGGTTATAATGGGCGAGAGGGGATAATTCGACCCTCTGCCCCCAAACACTCCGCGGCGGGCGGAGGCAACTAATGTACGAAAAGGGAAGAACGGCGACCCCTAGCTGTGGTGTGAACCAAGACCAGAAGAGGTTTTAGCCACTTATCCGAAAGCTAAAAGATTTCCTTACTTAAAGGTATAACCTCTGTCCTAAAAGGTAAAACCACAACTAAAATACTACTACCCTATAGTCCCTAAAATGTACCCCCACAAAAATATGTAAAATACCTAAAGTCGGTTGACTCACCAAAACTTGCGTTCTTGACACGTCTTGAGTCTGATAGTCTGAAAAGCCCCCTTGTTAAAACCAATCCGAAATTAGACCAAATGCCTTGACAAAACTTGACCAGAAGTGTGCCAAATTTTGGGCACGCTTCTCCACACAGCTGCTGGGACAATCACGGGGGGATTCTACGCTGGCTTGGTCGGTAAGGCTGTCTAGAAAACAATGATTTTGCCATACTTTTTGACGATACAAGCAAGAAGTGGTGCTTCTTTTCACTGATCTACCGTGTATGTCGGTCAGGTGGCCTGTTTCGTGGTCTTCAGGGTGCTACTTCCGGGGCAGCGGTGGGAGAAGCTGTGTTTTTTTGTCGCGAACAGTTTTACACGTGGCGTTTGAGTAAGGGCGTGCAGCGATATCAGTCAAAGTACGGCGAAGCTCCTGCCATTGATCACCCGACGACTGCATTGCTAGTTGAGAGCCAAGGTCCTCCACAAAAATTAGTGTTTCCATACTTGTTACCGAAGAGCATTAAGATTTCCGACGAAGAAATCGAACGTCGCATCGTCATCTGCATGGACGAACTACGGAAAGAAATGCAAGAAGAAGTCGCAATTTTAGATAGTAACGACAGAGTCAAGTAACGTAAATATTACAATGGCAGTAGCACTTATTGAAATAAACCACACACCCTGTTTCATTCGCTAAAACGATATCTTTTTCATCCAATAAAAAGTTATCGCTAGTGTAACCCGGTCAGTTTAGACACATGGCCCGGTCAGTTTATACAGCCCCATAAAAAACGTTTTCGTGTTGATTAAGTGATACGATTCATCTGTATGTATATATATAAAAGAATACATGTCACGCTGCTCGACCGTCGGAGCGTTCTGATTAGCCAAATTACAACCCAGAACGAGCGGTGGAGTACCTGATGACTGGCATCCCCGACGAAGCTGCTGCTCTTCCGCAGGTAGCTGTTCCTGCAGCTGGCATAGACACACGAGCTGGTGCTATCGGTGGTGAGACTGCCAACACTCTAGAAGTGCTTCGTAATCACCCTCAATTCGACGCGCTACGTCAATTGGTGCAATCTAATCCGGCAGCTTTGCCAGAGGTGATTCAGCAGATTGGTGGACAAAGTCCGGAGTTGCTACGTCTGATCAACCAAAACCAGGATCGCTTTGTGCAGATGCTAAAGAAACCTATTGGAACCCGATGGGTAGTATCAGAATCAAGTACTGCTGGTGCGGCCCCGTTCGACTTGGTAATGGGAGGTGGTGGTGCCGTTCCAACCCCACAACTAATTCAGCAGTTAGTGGACTCTCTCACACCAGAAAAGAAAGGCCAGATGGCAGCACAAATCGGAATGACTCCGAAACAGCTTCATGGACTCTCTCAAATGCTTAGTAACTTTCCACCTGGAGTGATGGAACAAATGATGGCTTCAATGAGTGGCGGGGGCCTATAAAGTCTTGATGGAGGAGCAAGAGCTGGTACCGGGGCTGCGGGTCACCGCATTATGTTATCTGAAGAAGCAGCATCAGTCGATCGGCTGTGCGAGTTAGGCTTTGAACGCTCAGACGTGATTCAAGCATATCTGGCATGTGACAAGAACGAGGCGTTAGCGGCCACCTTTCTCATGGATAGCGGAGACAGCTTTGGCGGTGGCGCTGTTGGAAGTGCAGCAGGAGATCAGGGCGAAGACAATGATGACATTTACGGCTAAAATAATCACACGCGGTAGCTGGTTAGCATGATACGCGATACTTCCGCTGATTGGTGCTATTCGTACATTAGGTGATCAGGACTGGAAACGGCGACGGAGTTTCGCTGATAAATTGATATATTTTCGTGGCGAGGAACATATCACTTCTTAAAAGGACTGTCTTTTAAGTGGAGTGAACATATCTATTCCAACTTACAGTATGTAAGCGCGCCAAATTTGTTTTCGTGTAGGTTTTAGAGTAAATACATTTTTCGACTAACATGGAAGGCGGTCTCATCAATAATTTCTTTTATTGACATTCTAAGATTTTTTTTTTCTTTTTCTTCCCCTGATCCGTTGGTATAACGGGTACATTATCTAGTCTATATATATAATAGAATTCGAAGTGTGTTTGGCGAGGCAAAATATTTACAAATATGCTCTACTTCTATAATATAAAACCGTCTGTCTGTCTGTCTGCCGAGGCTGTACCTAATCGAATTCCAACTGTACTATAAATCGGACCTAATTTAATTCGACTATATAAATAGCGCTTTTACAGAAGGAAAACAATCTGACAAAATACATAAAATACAAATTTGGCTTCAAGAATCATCGCTCTTTGAAGACTAATCCGTGGTAGTACTATTGACATGAAGATCAGTGTTAACGAGTATATAAGTGGTTAGGAATAGCGCTTTTACATCTACCTATTTAAAAGTTTCCGTCCCTGTGATGTTCCCGGTCACATAGTTGATTGTATGGTTTATTCTTATATACTCTCCGCCCCGGTACGACGGGGTACTACACGCCGTTACTGCAAGCAGTAACGGCGTGCGACCCAAGGATTGTGACCACATTATAATGTAAAGTATATGTTTTCGCTACCCTAACCCTGAAAATACTTGTGGGGCAAGTTTTGTAGACGGACAGACGGTTTTTACGCCCTGCCCTGTCGATACGACGGGTTCCATCCCCTAGTACACTATACTGACATTAATGAAATTTTATTCCTTCATTAAAACACCTTTTCTTGTAACGCAGTTCTTGAAGCAGCTAAGTGTCTAGGATATTTCTCTTGTAACAACTTCTCTATTTATTCCATCTTATTAGGGGGTTTCAGAGTTAGGTGATTTCGGGTAATTTTTGTAGGTGAAATGGTCGACCATTTGGCCGATTTTTCGTCCATTTCGGAAATCGACTAGCTCCGAGCTAGTCGATTTCGTTTTGGCGAAATGTACTATTTTCTTTTGTGAAATCACCGCCCTATACCCTAACCCCTGACACACGCGTTTGGTCCCGAGTCTGAGATTCGGTGGCAACCACAGTCTCTGCGCTACCATAGGTATGGAAATCTTAAAAGAGGTACGTATGGAATATGCTACTACTACTTTAAAATAGCTATTCACGTCGGTAGTTATATGTGAATAGACGGCCGGATATCGCCCCACTGCCATTTTTCCCCTGTCGGAGGCGGTGGGATGATTGCTGGTATTGCAGCTTATGCCAAGGAGGTAGCTCCCAATGTAAAAATTATTGGTGTAGAAGCCGAAGGCGCGAATCTACTTGAGGTATCGCTGCAGCAGAATTCTCGTGTGGCTATCCCGAGTGTTAATCGGTTCACCGAGGAAGTGGGGTTAAAGAGCCTCGGCAAGGAGAATTTTCGTTTGTTCAAGGACCTAGTGGACGACGTGGTCACCGTGTCAACGGATGAGATATTCTCAGCTATCAAGGATGTGTTTGGAGACAAGCGCTCACTCATGGAACCGACTGGTACGTGTGCGTCATTGCATCACCCGTTGCTATCAGCTAGCGAACGACTGATTGCAGTCATTGCAACCTGCGTCTCGAACAGGTGCCATTAGTGTTGCTGGTGTCAAGAAGTACGCCAAAGTGAACGACGCCCACGATGAAAAGTATATGGTGGTGCTCGCAGCTGCTAACATGGACTTTGATCGACTCGATTTTTTTCAGAGCGTTCGGATGACCACGAACGCTTTGTGGCCGTCAAGATTCCAGAAAAAATGGTAGTTTTCATGAGCTCTACACCATCATCTGTACGTTGGGACGATCAAGGTAGCGTGATATCTAGTGATGTGTGTATGCTACGAGTCACTCACATGATTGCACGGCTTTCGTTCTCGATTTTTCAGATCCCTATAACGTAACCGAGTTTTCGTACCGCATGGACCCGGAGAGTGACAAGGAGGCGCGTATCTGGATGAGTATCCAGACGAAGACGCATGACGAGTTTGTTGGTTTCGTAACGGCTATTAACGAACGCGGCGACATGCACGCCATCGAAGTGGCCTCGAACGAGCTCGCCAAGTCCCACCTGCACCATCTCGCTGGCGGCCGCCCTGAAAATGTGCGTTCTACAACTGCGTTCATCCTTATTGTCCGACGACTCGGACTCTATATCCTGCTCACGGTGATATATATATATTTCAACAGATCACGAACGAACGTTTGTTCCTACTGGAATTTCCCGAGCGCCCTGGTGCACTCAAATACTTTCTTGATACGCTCAGGTACGTTCCCTCTGGTATGCTTTGTTGAGAATCGGACATATTCGCAAGCTGTACTCCAAATCACACGTTCCAACACTGCCAGCGTGTACTTGTTTATGTAATTCCAAGCGTAAGAATGTTCAATAGAGGTGATAACGTAAAATAAGATATTCAATCGTAATCACAATATATTCTCCACGTAATGCGTAACCGGGCACGTAACAGTTCCACTATTCCACGTGATACAGCAAACGAAAGTTTCCAAACGTAATCAGTCGTACTCCCTTCCTGCTGATCGCAGTACTGAGAACAAGTCAAAAATCCAAAGTGATTTAGTAGTGTTAAGTTAAGTACTAAACGAATCATATTGTGGTGAAGTGTACCACAAATTTGGTCACTTTTGGTCAAGGCAGTTGGTCGAATTTCGGATTGGTCTAAACAAGGGGGGCTTTTTAGCCTATCAAATTCAAGGAGTATCAAGAACGCTGGTCTTGGGTGAGTCACCTGACATTGGGTATTTTACATAATTTTGTGTGGGTACATTAGGGACCATAGGGAGGTAGTATTATTGGTTACTTGTGGATTTGCCTAAAAAAAGTAGAAGTCTTTTGGTTGCAGGATTTTTCTAAGTAGAAGTCCTTTGGTCTTGGTCTATACCACAGCAAGGGGTCGACATTTTTCTTTGCACGTACACTAGTCGCCTCCGCCCGCCGTGGAGTGTTTGGGGGCAGAGGGTTGAATTATCCCCTCTCGCCTATTATACCCGGTCTGGACGCGCCGCACGCGCACTTTGGCCACCGGAAGTCCCTCGACAGGAGTACGATTTGGCGATCTCGACCCTTTAACTCAAGTACGTTTGGAACGTGCTATTCACTGGATTGGTCTTTACGTGGAGATATCGTTTGTGGAGTTTCACGGGCATGTTGGGTCTTCACGTGGACATATTGGCTCATTGTAACATTGGTTGGGTTTTAGACCGGTTTTTGCTCTTCTCTCATATTGGTCAGGGGCGATGTAACAGGACTGATCCTGTTACTGGCTTACACTGTATTTGTGCGAGGAAGCGCAATACAATTAGGGCAGGATTAGTTGGTAACAACTTATCCTATAATAAAAGTAAATATATTAATATTCACTTATGCCTAAGAACGCAAAATTAAGAGTGTTTATTTAATGGGTGGTTTAGAGGCTAATAGTATAGTAACTAACTAATTAATATGATAATATCAAGTCTTTAACTAACTGTACTATTAGTTAACCTGCAAGATTCGGTATTTATACCGAATCGACTTTTCCTTCTTAGATTATAATAACTTATAATCTCTTATTTAAATTTTAGACAACGCGTCTGAAATTAAACTGTGATATTCTAACTTGAATATCAATTATGTAATGGCACCCCATTACATCACCCCCCACTTAAGGTGGTTGGCCAATAATAATTCTTATTTTGGCCAATCATGGGTGGCACTTGTTGGTCGGAATTTCTCATTCACCAACTGATTGACCATCGACTCGATGGTCAAAGCACACGGCGGCGCTCTAAAGAGCGCTGCTGAAAACAATGATGGAGCTTCTTCCTCCGCCTCAGCACTAGGTGCTGAGGTGTTGAGTGACAACGGTGACGCTGCATTAGCAGCGTCAACTACGCAAAGGTCGGAAGACGTACCGTCTTCGACCACAGATGCTGCTAAGGCGGCATCTGGCAAGGAACAGGGAGATGCTGCTAATGCAACATCTCGCATGATGGCAACTTCCGAATGGCGTGTTGCCAAGAGGGCCCATTTCGGGAGTTCTGACTCCGAACAAAGTGATGGGGATACAGATGTCCCCACCAAAGGATCTAGCGAGTCGAAACTCGCTAGGTGCTCATCGCCTAACAGCGATGACGACTCTGGTGTCGCTGTCATAGCTGACAGCGACAATGATTATCACAGGTGGTTGCGGGAACGCAGAGCCCCACCTGGACCAAGTACTTCTCCACGTCGGGGTGATTTAACCCCAGCGCGTGGTGTTGAAGCAGGCGGTGCTCCGCCTGCTAAAAGAGCTCGAACAGAAGCGGCGGCTGCCGCTTCTAAAGCGTATCATCGTACGGAACCACATGTTCGTACAAAGTGGGGTTTTGGACCCCTGGCTGGGCTATTGCCCCCAACAGTGGCGGTCACCGTAAACGGGACTGCCAGTATGCGTTGTTCTATATCAACGTGCTGGATGACTGCGAAGCCATCCAGTCACGTCGATTCGATCGAAGTAGAGACGATAGACGTCTGTACTTTATTGACCTCTCTTTACAGGCTCGATATTATTCGAGCCGGAAAAGGGTCAAGGAAGAACAGGGACGATAAAGACGCCCTGACTCAGAGTTGGAATGCTTTTGTTGACAACTACAACAAAAGCCCAGATGATTACGTGAATTAAGTTCACGTAATGCGCGAGCGCTTTTTAAAGCACTCACGAACAGGCAAAATGGAATACATTAATTTTGCTTGCATCAAAGAAGGGTTAAAGTGTGGTGTCCCTTCTCACCTCGTTTGCCCGCGGTGTACGCAGGGCTCTCCTCGTCTGTCAGAGGAGGAGTTGCGGGGGTACGGTGGCTTTTCCGTACCCGCCGAAATTCAGGGTTTAATTGATACCCTGAATGCATCAACACCTACTGTTGATGCTACTTCGCATTATGAGTTTGAGACTTCTTCTCAAACTCAGTCAAAAGGTATGGGGCGTCGGCCCTCAGAACCTCAATCGGTTCCCAAGAGTCGAACTCTTGGGTTTATCCCAGCCAGCGTACCAAGTACTCGGTACGCTTCCCCTTCTTCAAAGGCACCGAGCGCTTCGAGATCAAGCGCTCGAGGATATATCGCTTGTTCCCCTGATTATCAATCAGGGGCGGCGGAGGTTGAGAATTCCCTCGCCGTTGTTGTTGCGGAGCATGGTTCTTTGCTCCGCAAGCTTGAGGAGGGTTATTCCTCCTTGAGCAGCGATATGTCTCACTGTGTGAAGACATATCGGTATCTTCGCGAGGATGTCCGCGACATCCTCGGGGCGCACACTGCCCTCCAGCAGAAGAATGATCTTCTGTACATTGAGCTTTCCCGCTATAAGGTAGAGCTAGATCGGCGCACGGCTGATCTTGAGCAGTCGAAGGCGGAGGTGAAGACTCTCCGCTCTGCTCATCAACGGCTGGAGGCCGATAACAAGTCTCTCTTGAGAGACTTGGAGAAGCACGGAATCTTCCGTGGTTCTGCGTCTTGTCGTATTACGACGAGACTTCTTCCTTCCTTTTTTATCTGCATTTTGCTTCTGCTTATCAAAAGCAGAGGCAAGTGCATCTTTTACATAGCGTATTACAGCTTTTCGCTGTAATACGAATTCATCTACTGCTTTATCAGCAGTAGGTGCATTGTCCTCGTTGTCTGCAGCCACTGCTGCAGACACATTTTCATCGTATGCAGCTTCAGTTTCAATTGAAGCTGCTTCCGCTTCTACTGTATTTTCAGTAGAAGGACCATAGTTTTGTTCACAAGTTGCACTCGCAATTTGCGCATTGACTCGCTCAAAATTTGAGCGGGTCCCTCCCCCACTTAGATTTGGCGTACCGCCAAGAATAGCTGGGGTTCGTGGATGCCTTAATTCATTCACGTAGAACGGTTTATGCTTAGTTGAAGCATGCACCGAGTTGTTAATCGCAAATTCAGTGAGTGACAGGTAGTCACTCCACTGTTCAAAGGCATGTGCGTATGATCGCAACATGTCTCCGAGAACGCGGTCAACCCGTTCCGTCTGCCCATCCGTTTCCGGATGGTCCGCAGTTGACATCTTCAACTGGGTTCCCAATAATGAGAACGTTTCTTGCCAGAAACGTCCTGTAAATCTCGGATCTCTATCCGAGACAATGTCTTCCGGCATTCCGTGCAAACGGAATACCGTATCAACGAATATCCGCGCTGTTTGAGCGGCGGTTACGTTCGCTGATACTGCAGTAAGATGTACCATCTTACTGAAACGGTCTACAAAGACCACTATTCCAGTCTTCCGACTATTGTAGGGTGGAAGACCGAATACGAAGTCCATTGAAATGGACTTCCAACACTCTGTCGGAACCGGCAGAGACTGCAGCGGAGCCAGTGCAGACTGCGCAGGCTTAACACGCTGGCAAATCTCGCAAGCGCGTACGTATTTTCGTATCCACTTGTACTGGTTTCGCCAGTAAAAGTCACGTGCGAGAGAAGCGTATGTCTTCTCTCGACCTTGATGCCCCGAAATCGGTGCATCATGATACTCAAACATAATTTGATGTTTGAGATCATCGTCGTTTGGAACGACGATGCGACTTTCATCTTTTTGGTCTGTGCTGTAAAGCAGCAGACCATCGTGCAGTCGATATTGATGTACGCAAGCGCGGAGGAACTCTGGGAGTTCGTAGCGTTTCTCACTTGATTGATTACGTAAGTAATCAATCAACAGACGTGTCTCCTCGTATGTCTTGTACGCCTTGCGTACTTGTCGTATAATTGACGACGACAAAGCAGTGCAACGGATCGCGTTTGCACTGGCCCCTTCGATTACGGACGGTTTCATCTCGTAATTGGGCCTTCGTGATAGCGCATCTGCTATCACGTTCAACTTTCCGGGTTAGTATTCAACCGTAAAGTTGTACTCAGCAAAGAATTACAGCCATCGAGCCATTCTTTGAGAAATTTGTGGTGAATTCACGGCCGTGCATAGCGACGCATGGTCCGTGTAAACCACAAACGGTCTATCTCCCAATAGATAGATCCGAAACTTAGCCAGTGCGTACTTCATGGCAAGGAGTTCCTTCTCATGCACTGGATAGTTGCGCTCGGCTGGGCTCAACTGACGCGATTGATAGCAGATTACGCGATCACGATCATCGTGATCACGCTGCATCAAGGCACAGCCGATAGCGAAATCGCTCGTGTCGCAAACGACGTGGAACGGACGCTCGTTATCGGCTTTAGCCAAGACAGGCGCTTCAGTCAAGCTTTACTTGACTGCATCAAAAGCATCTTGGCATTGGGTATCCCAACGCCATTCGAAATCTTTCTTAAGTAATTGAGAAAGAGGTCGTATCAACCCACCATAGTTGCACGAATACTTGTGCAAATATGCTGCCAACCCAAGGAACTTTCGAAGTTCCTTAACGTTGTTTTGCGTAGGCCATTCAACGATCACCCTGATCTTTGATGGATCAGGACGCACCCCGTTCTTGCCCACAAAGCATCCAAGAACGGGTATCTCAGGTGCACCAAAGGTGCACTTCTTCAGATTTTCATAGAGCTTATGCTTACGCATAAGCTCTAACACTCGACGTAGATGCTCCCTATGGACATCTACATCGCTTTTATCGTGTTCACCTTTACTATGGATGAACACGTCATCGAAATAACTCGGTGCGAATTCTCGCACCGGGCGTAATAGATGTGTTACGCATCTGTTAAACGTAGCAGGGGCATTTCGAAGCCCCTGAGGCATAACAAGCCACTCCCAAAGCATGCCGCTTGGGGTGATTACCGCCATGAGAGGAATATCCTTCTCACGCATTAGGATTTGATAAAATCCATCTCTTAGATCGAGAGCACTAAAGATGTTGCTCCCGCACATGCCATCTATGATGACATCCTTCCGCGGTATCGGTGTCTGTGCCGGTACCGTCGCTGCGTTAAGCTTGTTGTAAGCGTGAACGATTCTCCACCCACCTGTGGACTTCTTCACACAAAAGGTGGGGGTAGAGTGCGGTGAGGTAGACTCCCGCACTTGGCCTGATTTGCGACGAGCTTCGAAAAACTCGTCGATCGCTTTTACCTGATCACGCGGCAACGGCCATCGCCGCGTAATACAATACTTCGTGCCTGGAACGATGTCAATCTCATGACGAGTTCCCTTATCCTTAGGGAGCTCGCTAGGTACTTTTTCTGGGAATACGTCAGCGTATTCTCGAAGCACCTCATAAAATGGGGAGTTCGCTTTAAGCGACTCCCAGATCTGCGCTTCAAAGCGCTGAGCTCTGGTTTGATCATTGGGAACCTCTTTCCCAATGTTTTCCACTTGTAATGTGGATATTCGTTCACGAATATCCACTACATCATCTGTTGCAACGATGATACAGATCTGTTCGATCTGACCATCGTTCAAGTTTCTCACAAACTTCTTCCAGCTTAGCGCTGGAAGAGCCATCACCTCCGAACCTTCTTTCGGAGGGTCTTCCATCAACAGAGACTGGGTAGCAAATCCGGTCTCCGTTTGCGTCAAGACGTTGATCGTCTCGACGGAACTGCCCATGCAATCAGACGCACTCGTCTGATTGACTGCTACACGGTGATTACGATTCACCGTGTGCGGATACTCATCATCATGGTGGCCACTGACTACCATGGAATTTTGGCGATCAGATGTGCTCGTCTGATCGGCCGCCTTTTCTGCGACACGGTGGTCGTTATCACCCGTGCGCATGGCTAACGCAACGTGGTGGGCACTGGACACCACGGAGTTTTGCTCACGATTGCACTTGATCGTGAGTTCACTCTCATCAACAAGGAATTCATTCGTCGTGTTGGAACCTTCGGTCGCACAGTGGGTGTTTCCCACTGTGGATACATTTTCATTCTCACGGTGGGTGTTTCCCACCGTGGATATCTCTTCATTCTCACGGTGGTCTTTATCACCCGTGGAATGTTTCTCTCCAACACGCAACGACTCTTCTGTTGCGTGTGGTAGTCCCTCTGGACTCTCACCAGCGGAGGTACCTTCCGCTGATCGTGTCAGAACAGACCTGGTGGTGCCATCGCTATCCACCAGACTGTCTGACACTGCGGTTGTATCCTCTGATACAGCCGTATTAAACACAGTGTGATCAGATCCTGTGCGTCCGCCGCAGTCAATCGATAGGTTAACCCAGTCGATCGAAGTTTTAAACTTGGACATCCATGGGATTCCAAGTATCACATCGAACTTGTCATCTAAATCGAGGACGATGAATTCGTCCTCGAATGACAGTTCATTCAACTCGAAGCGTGTTTTAATCACACGCTTTGGAATAGTCACGGTTGCACCTGTTGCTAACCGGACTGACAACATACTTCGTGGGGTCTTTACCTCCACGAAGCTCAACAGCGTTAGACGCTGAGTTCTAACGAAATTGTTTGACGCTCCTGTGTCAAACAAAGATCGCATGGGGACATCTCTCCCGTGCGGCTTAACCTCCAGGGTGATAAGAGGCTTCCCATCACCCTGCACCTTTTGACAGGACATAGTCCCGTCTGGGGCTATTACCCTCACATGCCCTATGTCGGCATGTGGGATAACATTCCCAGTACGGCGCACCGCCCCTACTGGCGATTCTCGTTTTTTGCACCAAAAGGGTGATGTCCCTGTTGGTTTCGCCGTGCAGCGGACGGTTCCGTCCGCTGACTGCGTGGCATCGGACGCGGTGCCATACACTCATGGGCAAAATGCCCCATTTTCGCACATCTATTGCAGCGAATATTCTTCTTAAATTTCGGTTGCTTCGTGTTCGAAGCAACCGCAACTGATAGTTCCATCGGCTCTGGAACTCCACCGCCCATGCTCTGGCGCGGGTGGCTGTTTCTTGGGATGAAGTGTGAACTTCGTCTGCCCGACTGCTGATTGTTGACATGCTGTTGAGGCATGTCAAAAGCGAAGGGCTGTCGAGCCCTTCGGCTGTACCCAGCATGCAATGACGCTGATCGCATGCTGAACTCCTCACGGATGCTCATATCAATGGCATCCCTTAGAGTCTTTGGCAGGTGCCGATAGAGACTCTGTTTGACGGGACCATCATTGATTCCCTTCATGAATCCAGTGACCTGCATAGCAGGGGGCACCGGCTCATACACAATATTTGACAGCAAATATTGCGTCTTCTGAGCGTAAGCTTGAAGATTAAGCTTACCTTGCCGGAGTTCCATAAACTCTTGCCGACTACTTAGCTCCCTTTCTGGAGCTTCAAAGTTGAGCTTTAGCTCAGCTTTAAATTCCTTATAAGTAAGGAACGCAGAGTCATCAGTGGCTCTGCGACTCATCGCCCATGCGCTGGCTCTGCCACCTACACATGTTGTGGCGAAGTACGCCTGTTGACGTTCGTCAACAATATTTTGTGCAGAGATGGCATCTTCCACCTCTGCGAACCATCTACGAAGGGTCTCGCCCCTTTCGCCGGTAAAGGGCGGTACTCGCGCCTTTACTACTTCAACGATATGCGTTGCAGGTGCAGTTGCGGTCCGCGCTGCCTCTCGCACGGGCCGTACTGGATTTTCTAGGTGGTTTAGCCTAAAGCGGTTCACCACCTGTACCACTTCCTCCGGGGACTTACCCTTGAGGAAGGTAATGATGTCGTTCCCATAGACCGAATCATTTCCACCGTCGCGTCTTTACTACGCGACGAGAAGTGAGGGAAGTGTTTATTCACCTCATCCAGCGTTCTTTCTCGCTCGGCAACCGACATGTCTCGCGACATGATGCCGAGCGGCTCTTAATCTTCTCTCCGCTAGTTAATTATCAGAACGGAACTGTGGTCGTTAAGACGGACCACAAAGTGCTACCAGGTGCAACAGGACTGATCCTGTTACTGGCTTACACTGTATTTGTGCGAGGAAGCGCGCAATACAATTAGGGCAGGATTAGTTGGTAACAACTAATCCTATAATAAAAGTAAATATATTAATATTCACTTATGCCTAAGAACGCAAAATTAATAGTGTTTATTTAATGGGCGGTTTAGAGGCTAATAGTATAGTAACTAACTAATTAATATAATAATATCAAGTCTTTAACTAACTGTACTATTAGTTAACCTGCAAGATTCGGTATTTATACCGAATCGACTTTTCCTTCTTAGATTATAATAACTTATAATCTCTTCTTTAAATTTCAGACAACGCGTCTGAAATTAAACTGTGATATTCTAACTTGAATATCAATTATGTAATGACACCCCATTACAGGCTAGACCGGTTGATTGGTCTACCCTCTATTATTTCGTATTGGTCAGGTATAGATCGTTTGGACGATTGACCTATTGGAATCTATCTTTCGGAAGTGTTTCTGGTCTGTACGTACCTGGGGTGAAGAGTTCCGCCCTAGGTACACTTAGCCAGCACGGTCTCATATTCAAGACCGAATCAGATCGATCTGCGATCCCGATCCACCGAGTGTGTAACTATCCCACTCCAATGGGTACACAAGGTGAGATGAACTTAAGTGAATCGGACCAAGTGTCTTTGGATGATGAGCGGTCGTCTGCCAGCAGCGGACGATCGGACCAGATTTCGAATGGAGGTCCGCGGCGTACCCCCCGTAAGTTGGAAGTCTGGGCACGATGGTGGTGGTCAGGTTATCGATACAAAGGTATTCGATTTCGAACTTGACTCCACCACAATGGTGCGCGTGTCCGGATCACTTGGTGATCGTGGATATCACCGCGAGGTGTCATCAAAGATTGAATTTGAAGATTTGAATTTGGAATCGTTCTGGAGAGGGCGTAAGGAAAGGCTATCACCTTATGTCTTCGTTCTCGATAAAGATGACGATGTCCGGTCTGGCCTGGTGGAGGACCAGATCGGGATTAATAATTTTTTTCCTCCCCAAAAGCCTCCCACAGGAGCCGATCGGGACTATAGCAAGTCCTGATATAGTCCCGGAAAGGATCAGGACCTTGGTCCTGATCCTATGTATATGCATAAAAAAGTTAATGGAAAATCAAGAGACGAAAAATACTTGGAAGCTGATCAGAACGATCAGACCAACCTCCCCAAGGTTCCCAAGCTACCCAAGATTCCCAAGAAAGGGTTGGGAATGCCAGCCGACGAAGACGACCTCGAAGAAAAGTCGCAGGTCGGAGATGGAGGCATCACTAAAGAAGACCTAAACAAGATGTACTACATTTTTGAGCTGAAACGATTTGTTCGTTTTGACGTGGTCTTTCGGGTGTTGAACCTCCAGATCCCCGACCGTCTTCTCGGTCCCACTACCGAGCCGGTCCAGAGTGATCGCCCATTACTATTGGTGAAAAACTTGGTGGCGATGTTGGCGGAGATTGGCATTAAATGCAGAATCCCGCAGATGTCAAAAAACTATTTGAATTTGAGACTTGGAAGCTGAAATCGTCGATGTCGACCTTCTACGACCATTTGGTTCCACTGGTGGGGGCGGTTCGCCGCCCAACTCCCACCGCAGCAGTGAAGGTCGCTGAAGCCTCCACAGCGCTTGTCGACATTGGTTCTGATGACGAATCGGTTTATCAGTCTCCACCGGCCTCTAACAGCTCATCAGAGTTGGAGACCGGTGTCGAGCGGATGACCGTGGGGGTGGACCATGCCCTTCCTGAACAAAAAAAGGACATGCGGCAGCAAAGGGCTGCTTGCCAGTCGGGGCTCCAGCGACCCCCACAGCCCTCAGTTCCGCAAAAGGAGGGTATCAACACGTTGCCCATGACTCCAGCTAACGTCCAAGCCATGTTTGAGACGATGATGGAGCGTTTCATGGAAGACCGGGTTAGACCACCTCTGCGCCCACATGTCCAAGGCCGGTCTACCCAGCAAAGTGCCAATGTTTGCCGAGATGTGGATATGGAATCGGTAACATCTGTGGACAAGCCCACTCGAAGTGATAAGCAAGTCGGCAAAGGGAAGCGCAAGCCGCAACCGGCCAGACCGCGTAGACCAAGTAAGACAAGTGACTGTGACATGGAGTCGGTCGAAGGTCTTGACGACCACTGTGGGTCAGACGGTACGGGCGCTGGCAAGCCACACAAGGATAACCTAGCCTCCACAATTGCTTACGACTTTGGATCTTCTGCGATTCCGCGCATCCGTATGGCCGCGACGACCGACCTCAAGGACTTCACTGGCAAGGATACTGATGAAGACCAGGCCCGGTCTTGGTTCGGTCGGGTCAAGTCTGCGTTCCTGCGAGACCAGACCCCGAAAAGTGATAGGTGTCTGATTCTCCGGGATTTGTTGAAAGGACCGGCTGCCAACTGGATCCAACAGTTAGGTCGGGATGTCCTGTCTGACTGGTCCAGCTATGTACAGAGTTTGAAGGGCAATATTGTAACTCCGGATTTTCGAGTGCCCGCAAGTATCACCATATGCATAAGCGGAGCGACGAGACACCGATCGAATATTTGCATCGGTTGAACGTGGCTGCACTTCGTGCCGGCATAACAATTAAAGAGAATAACCCGCCGAACGGTGCTGCTCTGGAACATGTGGGTCACTACATTAGTACCCTGGACGATCAAGAACTGGCGGACCAGCTTACTCTGCTGCGTCTTAGGGACGCGGGTGAAGTTGAACAGACTCAACGGATGCTACAGCAGTCGCGTAGCATGAGGGCGAAGAGTGCTGGTGGATCAGGTCGCTACCGATCCAAGACCCAGACCCAGACCGATCCGGTCAAGAGACCCTGGACCATACCGACCCGAGCGGTCAAGACGATCGTAGCCGAAGACAGCACGGGATCGGAAGGGGAAAGTGGAAATCAATCCAGCCAGGAGTCATCGGATGAAGACCAGTATCGTTACGTCTATGTTGCGGGACCTGCCCCAAAGACCAAGTCGAAGTCCGACCAGGTAGACCGGAAGGGAAAGAACGGTAGCAAGCCGATCCTGACCGACCTCGTCAGAAGTGCTCCCACTGTGGGTCGAGCAAACATGATGGCCCAAACTGCTGGAAGAAGATGGTGTGCAAGAAGTGCGAGAGACGCGGCCACCCGACGGACCACTGTCTCTTCGTATTCAAGTCATGTGGAGAGATTCACGAGGCCGGCCACTGCAAGATTGAAATTTTTTTACATGATACGCAAGTGGTACGTGCCGGACAAGCACGCGGGGATGCTGCCGCCGGACGCAGAAAAGATGTTAAATTAGAACGCTCGCCAGGTTGGAATCTGGATCGAGCCGAGCGTTCTACGGTTCACATCTATGCATATGTCGGCAAGGAGGTAAGAACGACAATACACGTTCTATTCCAAATTGCGTCGGCCGAGCCCATCCGGTCTACAGTCTGAAGACCGATGATTACTCCCGAAATAAGGTGGTTATGCAGTTGGACTTGCTGCCTGGAGAATTCCGCGGATACTGGAAGTATCACGCGCCTGATAAATGGTTCAAGCAGGCGAAAGCCTGTGGCAAGATTAATAACCAGAAAGCGACGATGTTGTTCGACTCTGGAGCTGAAGTCTCGATAATCGACTCCGCCTTTGCTCGTAAGGTCGGATGTCGTATAGACGATACCCAGAGACAGGAATGCGTCGGGATCGGTGAAAACTCTTATATGACCGAAGGAAGAACGCGTGTGAAAACTACTTTGTCGGTATCGCTGGTCTACTTTTTTAGCGCTTGGGTTGGCAAGATGGCTGGTCAAGACGTTTTACTAGGAATGGATTTCATGGTCCCAGCTGGTATTCGTCTAGACCTGTCACATGGAGTGCTTACGCTCCCGGATGAGGTCCAGGTCCAGTTGGCTGGTCGAAGACCTCTGTATGGTTCGTATACTGATCTGGTCCGGTGGGACCAAGACCTCACTATCCCAGTTGGTCGGTCTGCCGATACCCCGGTTGAGAAAGGTTTTCGTTCGAGGAAGTTGTGGTTGACCAGGGGCGATCGGTGGGTCTCGACCTTCGTAAAAAGTGCTGGTCGACGTGATTTTGTCCGTGTTACCAATATCGGTGACAAGCCGCTGACACTGGACAATAACACTATTGTCGGCATGTGGTTAGCAGAAGGAAAGGTACCAAGGAAGATGGGGTTCGTCTCGATTGGGTCGAAGCGGTATGTCGAGTGGCAAAACCTGGCGTACCAATCGACCACAGATCTTATCATCGATGATGGGTCGGTGGAAGAGGATACCTCACCTTTAGTGGAAAGACCAAGTTATGTCACCCCAAAAAAGATGTTGGTCCGAAGAAAGGCGCCGCAGTCCCCAGGAACGGTGGACCATCAAGTAGACGAGCCGAGGCTAGTCAACGTGGTGTCAGCACAAGACCAGGCGACAGCGGAGCAAGAAACGGGAGAAGGGGAACATGAAGTTGCTAGGTCGGACCATGACGGTATTCCTAATCAGACCGATATCAGTGAAGGACAGCCCGTCGATCAAGACCAGGGACGTTCAGCCGGTCCAGATGGTCTAGGTGATATCGCCCCAGAAGATGAACAAGTCTGTATACATGATGGCGGGGAACAGCACATTCAGGAGCTGGAAATCCAAATGGCAGTCCTCCCTGAAGTGTCTGCCGACTCGCCCGAAGTTACAATGGATGATTTACAAGTGGGTGATCAAGACCTTAGCAGTACAGACCAGATCGAGCAGTTGAAGAATATCATATGGAAGAAAAGACATCTGCTGATCGGAAAGGGCAACGCCTTACCACCTGCAGCCCGTGGTGCGATTTGCGATATTGACGTTGGAGATGCCAAGCCGATCGCCCAGAGATGTCGACGCGTGGCGTCACAGTACCGCGAAAAGCTTTCTGATCTCATTAAAGGACTGTTGGTCACCAAGTTTATTAGACCTTCGACCTCGCCATGGGCCTCGCCGATCGTAATTGTTATCAAGAAGAACGGCTTTGACATTATACTGGGCATCGACTATCGGCTGGTAAATCGGTTAACTAAACTTATGGTGTACCCGATGCCGCTGATTCATGATTTGTTGGAAGACCTGGACAAGACCTTGTGGTATTGTTCGCTGGACATGGAAAGTGGATTTTGGGTGGTCTCGATGACTGATCGAGCCCGTGATATTTCCGCATTTGTGACACCGTTTGGTCTTTTCGAGTGGAACCGTATGCCGTTCGGTCTGAAGAACGCACCCCAGATCTATCAAAGGTTGATAGATAACGCACTATACGGACACTTCAAAATCAAAACCGATCGGGACCCTGCCGAAGGTTATGATGTGTTTACAGAGGGTGAACCCGATCGGGAAAGAAGATCGTCCGTTCTAGGGAGGCGGTCGTACATCGACGACATTCTGATACCTGCCTCGTCATGGAACGATCTGTGCGAGAAGGTTGAACGATTGTTGGAGACATGCGACCGCTGGAACCTATCTATCAGCGCCATAAAAAGTTTTTTGGGTATGTCCAAGGTTGCCTATTTAGGCCATATGGTCTCGAACAATGGTCTAGAGGCTAATCCTAAGGACCTGGATTCGTTAAGCAACCTCCCGTTTCCCAAGTCTCTGAAGGCAATGCAGTCCTTCCTAGGAAGTTTAAACTACTACAGCCGCTTCATCGAAGATTTTGCTATCTACGCGGCTGTGTTGTATGAGCTCCGGGAAGTGGACTACCATATGTTGCGCGAAGAAGACCGGGAAACTTTACATGGGGGCGCCGACTCTGGTCTTGCTGCAGATTGTCCGCAAGTGGAGGCCGAAGACCATATGAAGCGTGCAAAGTTTGCTTTTGGTATGTTGAAGGTTAAGATGGCGACGGCACCGATTTTGAAGCATTTCGATCCCGAAAAGGTCCCGACCATTATTGTATATGCTAGTCAGTGGGCCATTTCGGCCACTCTAGTACAAGATCATGATGGTATGTACCATCCGGTCACGTTCACGAGCAGAACGCTGAATCCAAATGAAGTGAACTATGGAATTGTCGAGAAAGAAGTTCTGGCGTTGCTACGAATTCTGGATGTGTGTTACAACCTGCTGGTCGGCCGACCTATAAAGGTCCTGTCAAGACGGTCTACTTTGGCATGGCTATTATAAGCCAATGGGATGGACGGACGTCTAGGCAGATGGTCGGCGGTCTTGTCGCAGTGGACCCTCGAGGTCGTTAAGTGCACCAGGGGCGAGGAAGAGATATTGGGCACATTATCTGCCAGTATCACCCCTCGGTCTGAAGTGGACGAGGCATTGATAGCGATTGCCCCGAGGAAGCAACCTCGGCAGTCAGTTTCGAGACCGCCACCGACCGTCGATCATGATGAAGAGCTCTTGGTCTTAAGTTTTGACGGATCGGCAAGCGTGAAGAAGAAGGTCGGCGCCTATAGTGCCATAGTGTGGAAGTTGCCACAATGGTCTATAGTTGCAGCCGCTGACGATTTCACGCCGGATGTTACGGTTAACGAGGCGTAGTACCGAGGTCTACTTCTATGTCTGGACCTGCTGTCGTCGCAAGAGAAGGGGTGAGTCATCATATGTGGTGACTCCAACCTAGTGATCAGGCAGATCACCGGAGAGATCGACTGCAAGGCTCCACGACTACGGACGCTAAATGATCGAGTAATGAAGGCATTGAAAGACCACCCCAACCACGAGCTATTGCACGTGAAACGGGACTGGAACAGAAGCGCCGACTACCTCGCGACAAAGGCCATGCAAGACCAGACCGGGGCTACGATCACCGAGAAGGCCGTTCTGGATGAATTGATGAATATAAACAGGCTCCCAGAAGTGATCGGACCCAAGAACTCCCCAGTCCAGGTGCATGTAATGGTCGAGACTAGATCGAAAGATCAGAAGTATCGACGACCGTTCCCGAAGGAAAGTTTGAATGAATACTCAGTGCAGCAGTTAAGGATGGAACGGATCCTCAAGGCGCAGGACGAAGAAGAATGGATTATGAACCTGAAGACCTACCTGCGTGGTGAACTGTCCAAGTTGACGAACGATCAAGCGAAAGAGTGCATCAAGATCGCGGATAGCTACGAAGTGGATGCCGCGATGCCGACCAAGGCAGTGCAGACCGGGACCGATTGGCGAAATTAGTGATCCCGAGTTGCTGCAGCCGGATGTCCTTCATCAATATCACGTGAGTCTAGAAGGGGGACATCAGGGTATAGGCAGGACATATCACAAGATCAGGTCCCACTTCCACTGGAGAGGTCTTTTCCGCAGTGTGAAGAAATATGTGGGCTGTTGCACGGATTGCGAGACCGGAAAGGGTAGACCGGTAATCAAGGGGCGATCGCCCGGAAATATCGAAGCTACCTACCCTTTCCAGGTCATAGCGATGGACCACATACCTTCACTGCCTAGATCGACGCGCGGAAACACTGAGCTGCTGATCTGGGTAGACCTGTTCACTGGTCTAGTTATTGCGAAGGCAAGTGCATCTCGGTCTGCGGAGCAGATCGCTCAGAGCTACGAATAATGTGTGTTCCGAAGATTCGGAGCCAGCGAGGTCATCAGGCACGATCGGGAATCCGGTTTTATGGCCGAGGTGTTCCGGTCGTTCAATAACATGCTGGGCCAGAAATAGAGTGTGACGATGGTATTATCGTCCGCAAGCAAATGGATCGGAGGAACGCATGGTGCAGACCATAACGAGGGCGATCAAGATGTACGTTGCTGATCCAGACCAGCGAGATTGGTACGAGTATGCAGAAAGGCTGGTGTTTGCACTCAACTCGTCGAACGATCGGGTCCGAGCAGAAAGGCTGGTGTTTGCACTCAACTCGTCGACCGATCGGGTCCGAGCAGAAACGCATTTTTATCTGACATATGGATGGGACCCTCGGTTGACACTGGAAGCTGCGATACCTATCGGTTGCACCAGGACCCGCGATCGCGATGCTCGACGCTGGCGCATGCAGGTCCAGAAACACTACCATCATGCAAAAGAAGTCGTCAACGAAAAGCTGCGTCAGTCCACACAAGACCGGGCAGACCGGACCAATGACCAGGTCCGACCCCACGGTATAGAACCAGGGGCGAGGGTATTTCTATACCTAGACCGAGTAAAAGAGGGCTATGCGAAGAAGCTGGCTCACATGTGGCACGTCCCTTTACGTGTTGCCGAGCTGATCGGTGAGCACGCTGCCCGTCTAGTAACAACTGGTACATATTACAAGGTCTTCCCGATCGTGCATGTGTCCAAGTTGAAGCTGGTCCGAGAATTTCCTGATCGACCCAAAACTCCCTGTCTGGTAGACGAAGAAAAAAGATTTGATTTCGATGAAGCGTTACTGCCGGAGGACAGTTGGGAACGGCCATTAGAGGAAGACGAGTTTGAAGTGGAGAAGGTCTTGGATGTTCGGTCGACCAAGAAGATCAGGTTCGGTCGGACTCACCGAGCGTACCTGGTCCGATGGAAGGACCATGATGAATCAACTTGGGTCGACGAGCTCGACTTGAATTGTGGGGCTCTTCTACGAGAGTTTGAACGAGAACGATTCAGTCGTAATCGCTTCGCAGTGATGCAGACTCATGAAGACCAAGACCAAGACACGCAGTAGCATCGGTCGGTCTAGACCGGCGTGAAGATGTGGAAGATCCGGAGTTGATGTGAAGTTGTGATGAACTGTGACGGATTGGAATAGCGGAATGATGAATGTGATGACTATTTTTCGTGATTGGAGTGGAACTGTTTACGATAACGTGTTCGGTGCAACTATGGAAAAAGTGGTGAAATTAGTTCAAGTGATTTGATGATCAGACATATAAAGAAGAAATGATGACATGTATTACGAGTTATCTGGTCGACTACCATCGACTTCACTTGCTATAGCCCCACAGACGGCCGATGACCATCGACGGATGATTCTCTACTTGATCATGAAACTGGTTACGCCATGGGTCCTTCCAGTCAAGCTGGACCAAAGCATCCTTGAGGTCCGCGACCGGCTCATCGTAATCAAGACCAGGGTACCATGTGCCGTCGTCGGCCAGCAGTCTGGTCTTCTCAACGCGACGCCTTGGCATGTGGAGGAACACCGGGTACAAGAACACGTCGACGTCACACTCGCGAGCTCGCATCCCGTCCAAAATGTACTGGCACAGGGATTGCCAAGCCTCGCCCGCTCGAATTCGACGTCGCTTGCGCTTGCTCTGGAACGTCGCCAGGACCGGATCTTGTCGCTCCCGGTCGGGAGGAAGCACCAAGTAGTGGGACGCTTCCCAAATTTCTTGGCCGTGGATCCTGTTGAAATTCTTCACCCGGCCTAGCAAAGTGCCGATCCATGGAGTCAAGTGGAACACAAGTCCTATCTTGGAGTGTTCGAAGATTTTCCATGGTTCATCGCCGTACAGGCGGGAGATCTGCGCCGACGTAATCAGGTCCGCCCTCCATGCAGACGCGGCAGGGGTTTTCTTGGCCGGTGGAAAAAGCCAGAGGTCCGGACGAGAGAAAGACCGGGCCAGAAGCTGCTTGGTCAGGGTAGACCGGCGTAAACAGCCGATTTGCCCCGACGACTACGGCCAAGTGACTTCAAACGTCCGCGGCGGAAGGGAGCTGGTGTCAACCGCCATGTTCTTTAATAGGGCGTACTTGTGAAGTCCGGATGTCCCGGGGAGAACCGAAGGCGCCGGCGTCGCGGATGTTGATACTGGTTCAGCGTCACTTGGCAGACCGGTCTTCTGCTCTGACCCCAATGTCGACGCCACTTGGACGAAACTGTCACGCAAATTCGTTCGTGACTTGGACTGGATGGGGACCATGAACTCGGAATCGCCGGACCCTTCGCTGGAGTCCTCCTCAGAAGAGACCCCTGTGTGCTGTATGCGACTTTCAGTACGGCGCGAGGGCGCTCGACTTTCCGAGGGGCTGTAGATGTCGTCCATGTCCGAGTCCGAGTCCATGAGAAGCGCCTGTGTCTTGGCTCGATAATGGGACACTGCACGCTTCCCCCCGATTCCGGGTCAGCGCGCAGTGCCCCGCGCCCTCGAGCTACTCGGCGCGTCCGCGCGCTTCTTTGACTTTGGTGTAACTTCAGACTTCTGAATATCAGCCAATTAACGAAGCCGGGCTTGGTCCTGCTTCAAGCGGTCTTGGTCTTGCTTCAAGCGGTCTTGGTCTTGCCCCGAGGCGACTAAGGTTGCCGATGCGGACCAATCTACGCTGGACGAAGCAGTCGAACACGGAAGTAGCAAGTTCATCAAGCGCTGGCGGCACTGGTCTTGTGCCACCTGACGACGACCCGACTCTTGCGTCCAAGTGTCGGGCCTGTCTTGACATGACCGGACCTTCCCGGTCTGGTCTTGAATCGCAATTTGCAACTCGGCAATGCGTCGCGCGAGGTCGTCGCCTTTCATGCACAGTGAAGTCGCGTCAAACTGTCCGTCCAGCTGCTGCCGACGAACAAGTGCAAGTTGATCCCGGAGATGGGACTGATGAGCCTCTAGATGGGACAGCTCATGGCGCGCGCTTATCAGCTCCTCCAAAATGTGTTGGAGCTGGTCAACATCATCGCCGGACTGCCTATCGGCATCAACCAAGGCAACTATTGCCTGGACTACGCTGGGAGGGATGAGAGCTGAAGACAAAAGAGGGTCAAGAAGAGTACAAGATAAAGACCAAAGATGCACACCTCGTGTTGCCTGGTGGGCCATCTGGGTCCTGAGACGCATGTTTTCTGCGAACATATCCTGCATCCGCGTGTCGGCTTCAGTCTGACACCCTTCCGATGTTTGAAGTGCATGAGAGTTACGTGGGCTGTCAGACCGAGCCGACCGAACAGGTGAAGCAATGTGGGACGTCTCGGCGCATAGAGTTTCTGAAAGAACGACAAGAACAAGTGTCAAAGGGAAGCATAAGAAGATCAAGTGCAGTAAAGTAAATACCTGGCGCAGGTGGCGAAGATGGCTGGTCCATGGTGAAGAAGTGTGAGTGACCAAGGTCCAGTTGGTCGAGTGATGGGTGAGTCAGACCGTTATCGTTGTGCGACACGGTCGGACTCAGGGGCGGCTGTGGTGAAGTGTACCACAAATTTGGTCACTTTTGGTCAAGGCAGTTGGTCGAATTTCGGATTGGTCTAAACAAAGGGGGGCTTTTTAGCCTATCAAATTCAAGGAGTATCAAGAACGCTGGTCTTGGGTGAGTCACCTGACATTGTGTATTTTACATAATTTTGTGTGGGTACATTAGGGACCATAGGGAGGTAGTATTATTGGTTAGTTGTGGATTTGCCTAAAAAAGTAGAAGTCTTTTGGTTGCAGGATTTTTCTAAGTAGAAGTCCTTTGGTCTTGGTCTATACCACAGCAAGGGGTCGCCGTTCTTCTTTTCACGTACACTAGTCGCCTCCGCCCGCCGTGGAGTGTTTGGGGGAAGAGGGTTGAATTATCCCCTCTCGCCTATTATACCCGGTCTGGACGCGCCGCACGCGCACTTTGGCCACCGGAAGTCCCTCGACGGGAGTACGATTTGGCGATCTCGACACTTTAACTCAAGTACGTTTGGAACGTGCTATTCACTGGATTGGTCTTTACGTGGAGATATCGTTTGTGGAGTTTCACGGGCATATTGGGTCTTCACGTGGACATATTGGCTCATTGCAACATTGGTTGGAGTTTAGACCGGTCTTTGGTCTTCTCTCATATTGGTCAGGGGCTATACCGGTTGATTGGTCTACCCTCTATTATTTCGTATTGGTCAGTTCTAGATCGTTTGGACGATTGACCTATTGGAATCTATCTTTCGGAAGTGTTTCTGGTCTGTACGTACCTGGGGTGAAGAGTTCCGCCCTAGGTACACTTAGCCAGCACGGTCTCATATTCAAGACCGAATCAAATCGATCTGCGATCCCGATCCACCGAGTGTGTAACTAGCCCACTCCAATGAGTACAAAAGTTGAGATGGTCTTAAGTGAATCGGACCAAGTGTCTCTGGATGATGACCGGTCGTCTGCCAGCAGCGGACGATCGGACCAGATTTCGAATGGAGGTCCGCGGGGTACCCCCCCCCGTAAGTTGGAAGGCTGGGCACGATGGTGGTGGTCAGGTTGTCGATACAAATGTATTCGATTTCGAACTTGACTCCACCACAATATGCATATATGCAGTTTGCTAGGTTTGCTAAAAATACACAAACTAAATGAAAGTCCTCGGCGACGCTGAGTGCCGCGCGAAATGCACGCACTTTCAACATGCTTCCCACGCCGCCACGAAAAACTAAGGCGCCCTCCATCTATGCTGGGTCGTGGCAGTGCATCCGCGCGTCAGTGGAACGTGAGTCTCTTTTACTATCGCAACCATGGCGCCGACGTCGGCCGTGTGCTCATTGGATTCCAAGTCCCTCGAATGGACGATGCGGCTTTCCACATGTTTCAGCGCTACGTAGGCTTTCGGTATGAAGAAGAGACGCAGAATGTAGCGGACATGAACCCTAAACCCTCAGAGGCAAATTTAAATTCCTGAAATGGACAAAAAAATTCCTTAAAATGGCGGGGGGGGGGCTCGACCTTGAACAGTTCGATTTGCCAAAACATGGTCGTCCCCAATTTTGGATGAAGTCGTTCTCCGAAATCGCCAACTTTGAAACCCCCTACTTATTGTTTCATATTTTAAGAACGGTTTAACGCCAAATGTTCGTATTTTGCCCACTTTTTACGCCAGTTTCCTTAGATTCTTCCTTGAATTGACTAAATTGCTATGGTAGGATGGACGCGACCGAAGGTCGATACGTAAAATGTGACATTTGGTATTGAGGACATTCTTCAAGATTCAAGTGCCTCATCGTTGTCTTGCTTGTGAACAACGAAAAATGTTGTCGTGTAAATCTGTTCTAGAGGCCAAATTGATTGCTCCGACTTTCTTCTCTAAAAATAAACAACAATTGAGGTGATCAATGCGCGGAATTTCAGGTGATGAAAAATCATCTTTACGATGGAAGAATATCGTGATCAGACGGGCAGCATGCTCACCGATTAGCTCTGCTACACGGAAAGGACCGTGCCACATGTGAGCCAACTTCTTCGCATAGCCTTCCTTGACCCGATCGAGGTATAACCATACTCTCGACCCTGGTTCAATACCATGAGGTCGGACCTGATCGTTATTCCGATCTGCTCGATCTTGCGTGGTCTGACGCAACTTTTCATTGACGACTTCTTTCGCATGCTGGTAATGCTTCTGGACCTGCATACGCCAACGACGGGCATCGCGATCGCGGGTCCGAGTGCAGCCGATCGGTATCGCCGCTTCAAGTGTCGATCGAGGGTCCCATCCATACGCCAGATAAAAAGGCGTTTCTCCTCGGACCCGATCGGTTGAATAGTTGAGTGCGAATACCAGTCTCTCTGCATACTCGTCCCAGTCACGTTGGTCCGGATAGGCCACATACATCTTGATCGCCCTTGTGATTGTCTGCACCATGCGTTCAGCCGATCCGTTCGCTTGCGGGCGATATGCCATCGTCGCGCTCTGCTTCTGACCTAGCATGTTTTTAAACGATCGGAACACCTCAGCCATAAAACCGGGTTCCCTATCGTGTCTGATAACCTCGCTGGCGCCTATTCTGAACACGCATTCCTCGTAGCTCTGGGCGATCTGCTCCGCAGATCGGGATGCACTAGCCTTTGCGATCACCAGATCAGTGAACAGGTCGATCCAGATCAACAGTTCAGTGTTGCCGCGCGTCGATCTGGGCAGTGACGGTATGTGTTCCATTGCTATCACCTGGAAATGGTAAGTAGCCTCGATATTCCCGGGCGATCGCCCCTTAATTATCGGTCTGCCCTTTCCGATCTCGCAATCTGTGCAACAACCCACATATTCCTGCACGCTCCGAAAAAGTCTTCTCCGGTGAAAGTGGGCCCTGATCTTGTGATATGTTCTGCCTATGCCTTGATGTCCCCCTTCTAGACTCACATGGTAGTGATGAAGGACATCCGGCTGCAGCAACTCAGGGATCACCAGTTTCGCTAGTCGATCTCGATCGGCACTGTCTTGATCAGTGTCGCGGCAGTAATATAGCAATCCATTGTCATCCACATCGTAACTGTCCGCGATCTTGGCACACTCTTTCACCTGACCATTTGTCAACTTGGACAATTCACCACGCAGATAAGCCTTCAGGTTGACGATCCACTTTTCTTCGTCCTGCGCCTTGAGGATCCTTTCCGCCCTTAGCTGTTGCACGTGCTCACTTAGCCTTTCCTTCGGGAACGTTCGGCGAGACTTCTGAGTTCGCGATCTAGTCGCCGCCATCACATGTACCTGATCGGGGCTGTTTCGACGATGCTTTCAAGTTCAGCTCTTGCTGATAAAGCTTTCGTAGACTCTGTCTATGTGTTGATGTTGAATCATAAGCGTAACTAACCAAGCCTAGATGCAAGTCAGGCTTCTTTGTTTGAAAATAAAACGAATGAATGAAGTTAACATCAGTCTGAAATATTGGTTGTTGGAATAAATAGACCACATCATGTCAGCCATCTCGATATTGTCATATCACTTCCTTCACACCAACAGCTCGAGCACAGAAAGGGAATAAAGTGTTGTGACGGACTGTGTTTTATAGCAACACCACCACACTTGCACCTCAATGCATTTACCAATCTGCAAACAACGGAAGAGCATTCTTCGACCCAAGCTTGCAACGACTTCTGGTCCGCCATGAAAGCTGCCGCCACATTTGCGACCTTCCTTACGCTTAGCATTTTCGCAAATACGGAAAGCACACCAAATGCATCTTCCTTACGTGGTCTACGTGTCAACGCAGATACGACAACGGTCGAGAAGACTACCGATGAACACAAGAAGGGCCACCACCATGTTAAGATAAACAAGAAAGTCAAGAAAATCGCCATTCCTGTGCCCGTAGAAGTACCGCAGTTCATTCCTGTTCCCGTCAGCGTCCCGTCCACAGTTGTGGCAAGCTCTAACACTGCCGTAGTTGGATCCTCCACTAATGTCGCTGCATCTAGTGGTGTTCCTGCCGCCGTTGGTGCAGGGGCTCGAGGAATTAGCACGGCATCGGGATCCGTATCTGTCACGCCAGCTCCGACGACAGTAAATGAACCACCCAGTCCAACTCCTGCAGCCACGATAACCGCGGGATTGAGCGTCACGCCAGAACCAACAAATTTCGCGCGTACTGGTCCATCTGGAGCGCAACAACCAGCTTCAGTGCCTCAGTCTGGCGTGCCCACGAGATCGTCATCGTCGCCACCCCTCGGAAATAACAATAACATATTCGGAGCTGGAATCGATGCGCCAGGTGCTACTGGCCGCTTCCCTGCAACCACTGGTGGCTTTGGTGGAAACTCGATAGACAGCCTTGGTGGCAGGTTCGGCAATGCCAATCAGATGGGAGGTTTTGGCGGCAACTCGTTTGGTGGAGCCGGTGCTGGCATGGGGGGGTTCCTTGGAAACGGTGCAACTGGCTTTGGGCAGGGGATGAGATTTGACACACAAGGTGGGAATGCATTTGGTGGAATTAGCGGTCGCCAAGGTGCAATGGGAAACTTTGGAGCAAACCGATTCGCTGGCAATCAGCCTGGGCTCGGAGGTGCCGCAGTGGGTGGTGGCAATGCGTTCGGTGCTAGAGATTTTCATCGTCGCCAGCGTCGTCGCTGACGAGCAAGCGGTAACCATTTCGATTGTCTATAATTGTGTTCCAGCATGTTTATCCCGTGCGCACTATGAACGTGAAGTAAAAGCAGAAACTGGCACATCGTTTCAATAATGTATTACAGCTTGCTTTGAAAACATAATGTTACAGATTTAATGTAATTCATCATTTCAAAAAAAGGGAGTGAGTGGTGTACCTCACCCCCCCTTGTTACATATACCTCACTTTTGATACGTGTACCTCACTTTCAGAAAAAAAAACTCTATCCAAGAGAATATTGGTTATTTGTGTGTGATTAACGAAGGCACCGATGCAGCAGGTGCGTGTTGTTCGGGCCTCTCAGGTGCCTGTTCCGCCCTCCAACAATGCGTTATTAGATCTATCGAGTGTTCTACGACAGCAGCTATGTGTAACACGCCATCGTGCGTACGAACGGTATCAAGAAAACGCACAGTGGGCCAAAGAGCTTCTGGAAGGCCCCAAGTCACAAAACGGCGAGTCGTTTTCTGCCAGTATCCATGCAGCTTCCGTATAGGAGCTTGAAAACGGGTTAAGGCACAGAAAGTGGCAGTAGAAGAGCTCGAGAGGCAGTTGGTGCATGAAAAAGAAGCGCAAGAGGTGACCCGACGCCGGTTTGTATCTGAAAATATCGTAATGTGCGATCCGGACTTGCGACTAACTTGTCGTGTATTTGAAGAATTGATGACGTCATTAAAGTCCGTGGAAGACGCTGCGGCACCCAAGGAGTGCGAAGAAAAGGTATCAAGTGAAAAATTGCTTCTGCTGCCCAGCAAGACACGCAAGCTGGAGTTCGTGCAACTCTAAAATCAATAGCAAGTTTAGAGATAAAAGTGACTGTTACTGTGCGTCCAATATATATGTCGTTAGGTGGCACCAAACAAGAATTTCCCCTAACTACTCTCTTTCTCTGAGACTGGTTGGTATAGTGTACCATGTAACAGGAAGTAAGGTTACGTCTATTTAAGTACGGCATGCAACTGGTCAACGATTTTCTCGAGTGCTGGATTCCCACCTAAAGAAGCAATTTCATGCCGAATATCCTGAATCGTATCGTTGAGTTTCGATAGGGTAAGATTGAATGCAAAACGTCAGAGGTTGGCAAGGGAGGCAGAAACCGCAAACGGAACAATACCAGGCACTGGCGTTGTGGGCGCCATGATTGCTTTTTTTTCAGATTCTTCCTATAATGTTGCGTGGCGCTCATTTTTCTGAAAGTGAGGTACACGTATCAAAAATGAGGTACATGTAACGAGGGGGTGAGGTACACCTATCACTCCCCATAAAAAAAAGCTCAAATGTATTTCCACTTTGTAAGATCTTAGAGAGATTTCACAGAATACCCCCCTACTGAGCTAAATTTCACAGAATACCCCCAAATGTTTTTATTCACAGAATGCCCCCCGGAATCTGTGAAATTCCGCTCAGAAGGGGGGTATTCTGTGATTTCTCAAAAGAATATTATGTCCAATGTTCTTGATTTAGACTAGATTAAGAAGGGGCCAAGTTTCCAGTTATTCACGTTCAAAACGCGACAATGGAGTCGCTCCACTCATGCTTGCATCATCCCGCCCAACGCGCATGGGGTGAGCAGCATATTCACTCGTCTCAGCTCATGTACCGTTTTTTGTAACAATGCGTACTGGGGACAAGAAGATTCCTGCTCTTGAGCCTGAAATGCAGTGGGGTCAAGGCGTTGGTGGCACCTTTGAACGCTCGTGACGCATCTGCAGACGCTCATGACCAAGGGATTGACGAGTGTTATGCTTTTCGGCGTCGTAGACGACAAAGACGAAAGCGGTTCCATCGCAGATGACGAGTCTACACCCGTTATCAAGTGCACAGCATCGTTGCGCAAGGAGTTACCAGAGTTGCTCGTGGACTGCGACTTGTGCATGTGCGAGTATACAGACCATGGCCATTGCGGCATCCTTCGTGAAGTTGACGGAGATCACGTGGTGGACAACGGACGCACATTGAAGCGACTAATTAACATTTCGTTGGCATACGCTAAGGCTGGAGCTCATATCGTTTGTCCATCCAACATGATGGATAATCGCATTGGCGCGATCCGCCAAATTTTCAACGAAAACGGCTTGAGCACGTATCGATTATGGCCTACACATCCAAGAAAGCTTCTGTCATGTACGCGCCGTTCCGCGATGCCGTTGAATCAACCTTTCAAGGTGATCGCAAACGTTATCAGCATCCAGTGGGTAGCACAAGCCACGCCGCCTTGGCTTTCGATCGTGACGTAAAGCAAGGCGCAGACAGTGTAATCGTCAAGCCAGCACTCTTCTACTCGGACCTTGTCGCTAGCTTTGCAGCAAAAAAGTTAGTGCAGTGGTCTGTTACCTCGTTTCGGGTGAGTACAAGATGGTAAAGATTATGGCGACTCTACTAATTCGCGCGAGAACGTCGTGCGCGAAGCTCACATTGAGCTCCTGCGTGCAGGCGCTAGTTTCATCACTAGTATCTCATCACACACTTTACCCCATACATTCTTGACCATTGCGCCAAGTGGTAAAACCAATTTTGGTGTAAGTAACATAAAAAATGGCGTTTCCATCACATCAATCAGTCAATAGAAATTCCACAGAATGCCCCCCTTCTGAGCGGAATTTCACAGCCGAGATTCCGGGGGGGGCATTCTGTAAATAAAAACATTTGGTGGGTATTCTGTGAAATTCCGCTCAGAAGGGGGGCATTCTGTGGAATTTCTATTGACTGATTGATGTGATGGAAACGCCATTTTTATGTTACTTACACCAAAATTAGTTTTACCACTTGGCGCAATGGTCAAGAATGTATGGGGTAAAGAAGGGGGGTATTCTGTGAAATTTCTTAAGATCTTAAACTACCTGGTCTGAACACTTTTGACCAGGTAGGATCTTCGGCATGAGCTAACTACTGCGCCACGCTTTCCACGCCGTGAAGGTTTCAGCTGAGTTTGTAGAAGCGATAAAAATGAAGTAGCTTATTATGTAAAATTACCTTAAAATAGAATCATACTAAACTGTATACTAAAAGTAACCCCAAATGTACCCATTCAGCCAATGTTGTTTCATCATCTTGGAGGGACGCAAAACACAAAATGGGTACATGCGCTTCCAACACATCTCACATTCTTGAGTAGCTCCTCCACGAGTGTGTGCATTGTACCGTTGAAAGCACGAGAGCGAATCAGTGGCTATCGATCCGGAAAGAACGCAGCCCATGGAGGCTGCGTGGGAACGGTAGGCGAGTGCCATAACAATGTGTGAAGGGTTGAATGTGCTCAGATTGTATTTTAATGTGCTTTTTCTGCGATAGGTATACATAGCACTCCGTATTTCATTGAAATCTTCTGCCTTGTTCTATGATAGAAGGTGGAATTCAACCCATGCTATGGTCAAGAGGGCTTTGCAGCTGAGGTACATGTTCGCCTTCAATGGATACTATCATTGCCACTTATTATCCTTTTCTCTGTCATTTGCCCATTCCACTGTTTAGACCAATTAGCGAACACCTTACGGATCCACGGCTGAGGAGTCGGACCTTTCAACTCCACCACGGAGGGGCTGTCCGGAGACATTTACCCGACTCTTGGACTATGCTTCTAACGTACTCTTATTTTCGGAAAAGCCTTTATCAGGATAAGAAACAATACGATGCTGCTCAGTTGGAACTTGCTGCTGACGCAATGTGGGACATACTAAAAGTATCATCGTAGCCGTGAAACCGGCCTCAAACTTTCTTGCAACTCTTTGGATCTCAGGTTCACTCTGAAATGGTTTGAGCATCCCGAAACTGGCTACGGAGCTTGCAGATTCACGGTCAGAGCGTTTACACTATCAAGGAGCTGTTTTTTAGTTGCGCAAATTCAGAAAGCCAAGCCAACCGAAGCAACTGGGTCAGTGAGGTTGTCAATTCATCTGCGACTTGATAAAATACATCTTACAAAGAGAAAAGCTTTGGTTGGGACCGCAAGGATGGAGAGAATGGGGGAAAAGTTCGTCTAACCTCGCTGGAGGTTGAGGCTAATCATTTTTTGTTCCTTATCACGCGATACCCTTTTTGCTGCTTGCCCACTAGATTGGTGGAGGGTTCAACAAAGCCAATTCCCGACAGTGGCGCGAATGTCCAGAGACAGACTCCCAATTCCGGCATTCAGTCCGCCATCGAAGAGCCACTTAGATGGGATAGGAGAATATTTTCTGGAATGTTTGCGGATGCATTGGTATGCTTGAAGATTTTTACATAAAGAGAGGTTATCTTGAAGTAGAAGACTAGATAATGACTGAAGGCGACAGTTTTTATTCGGGCTTTCCATTACCTCTTCCGTCGTGTCTGTAATCAATAAATCATTTGTCTGTAGAATCTACTAGATCGTTCGGGCATTTTGCCCTTAAGATCCATGGGTCTGGATCTGGATCACGGATCAGACCGCCAGCAATGGATATGGATCCTGGACCCTGTCAGATACTGATCCAAGATCCGTGGCTAGTGCCCTTAGTAATGACACAAAAAAGTATTGGTGAATCATCTTGTCATCAAAACAAAAAAATATCCCATTTAAGATATCACCCTATTTATTCAACCAAGTAAGGGTATCTCAAAACATGTGCGCACGTTATCCCCGCCAGCCTCGGGTTTGTTAGTGTTGTAAAACAGTTGTGCTTATAGATGAGATCTTATACTGACTGTTCTGATAGGTAGGATCTTGAGTTAGAAGAGACTGGTACGTGACGGATGCCACGCAGTGGAAGTTTCAGCAAGTAGAGAAAATTGTAGAAACATAAATACATTGTACTGTGGTGAAGTGGAATCTCTATTTACAACATATAGGAGATGATCTGCGGTAGTTATCAATTCATGGTATAATTTTTACCATGCCAAACCTCTACATGCACGATGTTGCCTTTTACGCTGGTGATCTTTCCAAACACTGAACATTAACAACAAAGATTGTGTTGTGCCTTCATCTTATGAACAACGTGAACATTTAGTGTGGAATGGCGCTAGGGATGCGATGCTTCCGTCTTTAAATAATGCACCTTGCGTTCACACAGTGTCTCAGCACAGCCGTTTTGGCTTTAGCATCATGGCAGTAAAGGCTAGGGCGCTAGGGCGCATGAAGTAATAGACTAACCAGACTATGCAAACAAACCATCACACATCACCAAAGAAATTCAAGACACAGGCGCAACTTACAAGTGTGGTGGAGCGGCTGATCAAAGTTTTTGAAGCTTGATCAGGCGTTACCACGGCGCCGGACTGCCGACTAACGAAGGGGATCCTCCGGTTGTCCCTTGACAGCTTGTGTTTCTGCTCACCTTGTGTACCCGACGGCTTGGGTGTGGGTCTCTCTCCAGGTGGCGGGGATGGCACGCTGCAATTCCTTGCTGCAACATTGAGATGACTTGTTATGAAGCGACTGTTGTGGATCAGGCCTGATCAGGAGCAAATAGTCGATGATCAGGGCCTCTGGTCGTTGATCAGGGCCTCTGGTCGTTGATCAGGGCCTCTGGTCGTTGATCAGGGGTTGATCAGGGGTTGATCAGGGGTGATCATAGCCAATAGTAGAAAATCAGATCGCGATCGACCTGATCGGCCTGATCGTTATGATCGTTCTGATCGGTCTGATCGATTTAGTCGATCAAGCACAATTTGGCGCGAGTTGCGAACAGATGAACGCAGGTGGCAGGTTGAGAAATGTCGATCAGGTGTCGATCGGCGAAGGGGGTACTCGATCAGGCAGCGGGAGTCTTCCCTGCCCGATCACGGAGCCCTTGAGTCCTAATCAGCTAATAGAATACCCAAAATAAATTTATTCTTAGCCTAGACCTACGAGGGGGTAAACTTCACTAAATCCACCTAGAGTTACCGTGGGGCGCTTACAGCAGCCGAACTCTAGGGGTCAAACGTGATCCAAAGGGGAAGAGGTGAGAGCGCTTCTCAATCACGTTCCCGAGACCAAAAACCTTTACAGAAGAACCGCTGACACGGACGGCGGAGTTTCGGGTGAGTTCTCACACTCTACGCCTACAAATGGGCCAAAAGCGCACTAAGTGCTCCCGCCCGGGACGTAGAGGTATATACTAGTGAGGGAGGCGCAAAGATGCCGTCCCTGAAACGATCTGCTCAATCGTACGCAAAAGGAGAACTTTATTATTGCTTAAATCCTAAGAACTACCAATTACCTAATATCTTCCAATCAGAACTATCCATTCCAGCGTCCTCCGTCGACCAGTCGACCTGATTTATCCGTCGTTCGTCGCTGTTCGTTGCTGTTCGTTAGGTACCTGTACATAGTCTGTAACGGGGTTACTTTCGGGTAAAACTGAGTGTAGGTGTACATGAGTACACCACGGTTGAGGTCAGTATTGGCCGGGTTGAAAGGTTTCGAACCTTTGGTTATTTTAACCAATCAGGGCATGGGCCCTTGGTGTGGTGGTGTGTCAGCCATCCACGTGTCAGTACACAGGTGTGTACACTACATTTTAGCTAGGTACGAATTAGGAATATTCTACTTATTGCTACATATAGTTTATATTAGTTTAAATAATTACATATTAAATATATTCAGTTTACATTTCACTCTTTCATACAGACGCACGACCCCGACCGGTCGTGCGTGTAGTGAGTGCCTTAGCCTAAGAGGAGCCCTCCCCTTAGCTACACCCTTTGTAAGGGAGCCTTGCCGTTAAGGCACTAGCAAAGGCTATAGTAAACTAACCCGGGAATCTTGGCCCCGAGTAGCAGAGCTCTCTCCTACTAAGCCCTTAATAAGGGCGTATCGGCTAAGTAGCGGCGAACGCCGCTTTAAGGAAAGTCTTCCTCTGTGCGCTAGCCGCACCGTGCGTATACGCATCGGCTACATCTGGTAGCACTTGTAGTCAATCCAACACCTGTGTTGGTAGACTAGGCATCCTCTGCAAAGGATTAATCAGGACAATTGGTATAGTTTGACCCTCGTCCAGCAGGAAGCCTTTAAAAGGCTGTTACCGTTAACGGGGGAAAAAGGTATGAAGCTCCTAGTGGAGCAGGGCCTTGAGGCCGTAAAGGCAAGGGTCAATGTCCTCATCGCTCATGAGGCGAGTTTTGGTGGAGGCCGTTCCACGGTGGTGCGCCCTCCATTATCGTTCAAAATAAAGGAGTTCACCGGAGAGAAGGGTGACAACCTTTATGTTTGGTTGCGAGAGGTCGAAACGGCTTTCGCCACCGCGAACATGACCGCTGATCACTTGCAAGTGGGACTTGCATTGACCTATCTTACGGGCAAAGCCCGTACATGGGCGTTTACATGCTCGTAATCAGTCAAGGACGTGTTACCAACATGGAAGGTCCTTAAGCAGAAGCTTATGGACATGTACGCAACGCCTGATCTGGTTTTCTAGAATCAACTGGCGTTCCTGAGGTGCCGTCAAGGCACTAAGGACCTGGAGGTTTATATCCAGGAGCTTAAGACCCTGTTGGCAGGGATGTACGCGAAAGCGTATTCGGACGATGTGTCCATCCACGTCTTCATGGGAGGCCAGAGAGAAGGGCCAGCACGTTCGGAATTGTTCCGATGCCGACCCGAATCCCTGGAAGAGGCATTCAAGATGGCGTTCAACGCCGAGAGGAACTTCCGTTCCTCTAAGGTGGGTCCCGAACCCATGGACCTGAGTCAGGTCGAAGCGGAGGATAAACCTCCCGCTAAGAGTCATTCTGACTCTCTTTCACAGAGCTTCGATACGGAGCTCTTGGTTATGTTGCAGCAGGGTGGGCCGCTGAGATGCTTCCTGTGTGGGAGCATGGATCATCTGAAGAACAGATGTCCGAAAAATCCCCAGCGAGACACTCGCTACAAGGGACCAAGGATGAAAAAAAAACCTTGTCCAAGCCGTCGGGAAACGATGGCTCCCAGTAGGTGCGGGGCGCCCTACTGGGGGACCCTTCAGTGCTGTTAAGCCCCAGGGTAGGGGACGACAGCAAAAAACCCCGAGGGATGCGGTGCTTTCTAGCACCGAGTTGGTGTATCAGCCTGGTTTGCTGGTAGTCCTTGCGGACGTGAAAGGCTTTGATAAGCCTTGGAGAGTCTTGATAGAGTATGGAGCGTCTGACAATTATGTCAGACGGGTTTCTGTTGTGAAGAGTCGGCTGTATGCCGAGGCCCTAGAGGCACGTTCTCGTGACGTTGTCACGGTCCGTCTTGCGACGGGCGTACAGGTTTCTGTACCCAAGGTCTCGATTGACCTTAATCTGAAGTTTGCAGACTTTGACAGCTTAGAACGTTGCCTAGTCCTGGATTTGGACTCGAGGTATGACGTCATTCTGGGCATGAAGTGGATGGAACGCCACGAGCCATGGATAGACTGGAAGTCTAAGTCCATTGGCTCAACGCACCCGCGGTCGGGTGAAGCATTGGCGAGTCATGAACCCACCTTTGCTCGATCGCAAAAGCTATTCTGGCGTGAGATGCCAGAGATTGGGATGTATGAAACGATCATTCCCAATGGCGTTAAGGAAGAGTTCCTTAACGAGGGGGATTCGGTGGTTAATCCCCGCGCCGATGTAGGCGAGACTGGTGAGTCGCCAGTAATAGAGGAGGAATCCTCTGAGGGTAAGCGCGAGGCTCTTAGAGAAGAGTCTTGAAGTTCGTCTCTTCTACAGGTCGGAATTGATTCCGACCACGCCGTGTCCGGCGAACAAGTTGCGAATCCAGTGGTAGGGGTAGAGAGACCCCTGTGGTTAAGCGCGAGGCGCTTCCAAGCGAAGAGACCCGAAGTTCGTCTCTTTCGCACGTCGGAAATGATTCCAATTACGCCGGTATAGGTGAGACCGGTGAGTCACCGGTGGTAGAAGTAGAGACCTCTGTGGATAGGCGCGTGGCGCTTCCAATAGATGGGGCAATTGACTCCCCCCATCTGTGTCTCGGGATGAGTCCCGAGGCCAGTAGTCAGCAGTCCTACAGGATGCTTAATAGTGTGACAGGTGTTGTCACAGAAGGCGTAAGCCTGGAACGGTTGCCTGGGGTAGGCGAACTGTTGTCGTTGGAGTAGATGTCCTTCAACGAGTTTGAGACTGCTTTGAAAGCAGATAAAATCGACGAGGTCGTCGTGTTGCGTCCGGAAGAGGAGTTGAACTCCTCATCCACGATGGAAGAGTCAGTTTTGGTGAAAACCAAACAGGCATAAATGCCCGAAGAGGCTTCAAGATCCTCGCGGATCCTGAGGACCCTTATCATTCCTTATTTAAGGAATTCGGAGATGTCATTAGTGACAACCCGCCGATGGGGTTACCACCGGATCGGGGAGTCCGACATGAAATTGATTTGGTTCCTGGAACCAAATACTGCGTCACTAGGCAGTGGCCTCTCCCCAAGGAACAATGCGACGTCATCGACGCATTCTTCAAGGGGAAAGAAGAGGCAGGGATGGTACGGGAGAGTAAGTCTCCCCACTCATCTTCCACTTTTTGTGTTCGTTAACCGAACGGAAAGTGGCGCATTGTGCATGCGTATAACAAGCTTAATGCAGTGTCGTAAAGCGGACTTTTTTATTAGGCTAAAATAGGGCCTAATGTTGGACATTTTATATGGCCCATAGGGGGCCTAATATTATGACTAATATTAGGACCTAAATTAGGGGCCTGATAGTGGACGCAGATAGTGGATACAGTAGTACATAATTAGGTACCGCCATGTGTACCACGGTGGGCACAGTAGTACGTACCACCGTGGTGTACATAGACAGGATATAGAAGGGGCACGGAAGATGTGCTGATTACTTACAGGTACGCGGCGGACACCAGCGAACAAACAAAGAACAAGCGGAAAAATCAGGTCGACTGATGGACGGAAGGCGTTTCGAATGGACGATGCGGATTGGTTGAAAGTAGGAACATGGTAGATCTAAGGGTTTAATTGCTAATAAAGTTCTCCTTTTGCGTACGATCGCGCTGGTCGTTTTTTGGGAAGGCACCTTTGCGCCTCCACCTTATTAAAACCTCTACGTCCCGGGAGGGAGCACTAAGTGCGTTTTTGGCCCACCGGTTGGCGTAGAGTGTGAGAACTCACCCCGCAACTCCGCCCGCAGTGTCTGCGGTTCTTCGCTTAAAGGTTTTTGGTTTTGGGAACGTGATCGAGCAGTGCTCTCACCTCTTCCCCGTGAAATTAACGTTTGACCCCTAGAGTTCGGATGCTTTAAGCGCCCCACGGGAACTCTAGGTGGATTTTAATATAAATACATTTTCCTCATATATTCTAGGCTAGTAGCGCATTGATTTGAGCGTTCCTTAGCTGTTTGACGGCTTAGAGGCTCCGCGATCAGGCAGTGAAGACTTCCGCTGCCTGATCAAGTACCCCCCTACCGATCAATACCTGATCGACACTTTTTGCGAATCGTGATCGTGATCGCTGATCGACACTTTTTGCGAATCGTGATCGTGATCGCTGATCGCAAATCGCGCCAACTGCTACTTGAACGACTTCCGGTGCTTGATCAAGTCTGATCAAGGTATATTACGACTGGGCAGCAGTTGAGCAGTTGTTAGCCCCTGATCGAGCCTTTCAGTACCAGATCGCACTTGCGATCAAGACACCTGATCGAATCTGCGATCAAGACAGAATATTGTTGATTGACGGTTATTAACGTCAGCCAAAGCCTTATCAAGCCTGATTACCACTGATCTACATCGTTTCAGCGCCTGATCGCGTCAGACTGCCGCCTGATCGCACTTGCGATCAAGACGGAATATTGCTGATCGTCGGTTATTAGCATCGGCCCAAACTTGATCAAGCCTTTTCGCGGCTAATTCACGTGGTTAAAGCACCTTATCGCACGTGATCACGCCTGATCGCATCGGTTGTATCGTCACAAGTTAGTTAATTCAATCTTGCACCAAGAATTTGCTGTGCGCTGTCCCCGCCACCTGAGGGGCGACCGACGCCTAGCCGTCGGGTACACAAGGTGAGAAAGAACACATACAGTCGAAGACATCCGGAGGACCCCCTTCGTTAGTCGGCAGTCTGGGCGCCGTGGTACCGCCTGATCAAGTCTCGAAAACTTCGATCAGCCGCTCCACCACAATGGTGCGCGTGCCCGGATCTTTGGGCGACGCGGGATATCACCGCGATTCTATGCAAGATAGCGCGGATGTGAAAGTGAAAACGGAAGCTGAAGCAGAGGTGAAAATCAAGGTGGAAAAGGAGGAGGTGGTTGTGACGTCGGAAGGCAGTTCGCCGTCGTCATGCCTGAAGAAGAAAGGAAATGCCGATCATCAGGACCTGGGGAGGAATCCAGATGACGTAAAGAAGGAGAAGCCTCAACCACATCCCGAGGCTCCTTCGGGAGCCCATGCGGATCATAACTTGCGTTATGATCCGCCAAAAATACGTGTATATAATGATCCAGATTGGGATCCGATGGAGAAGTAATACAAGACCGACCAACCGAAGATGTTGATCAAAGCGCCTGGGTCGGAGAGCGACGAAAGCCGATCAAGTACGCCGCCAACGGAAGCCGATCTGGTAGAGACGTTTTACCAAAAGATTTACCGAGAGCACCTAGAAGATTACCTGATGACGAACTCGATCATGAGCCGGCTCGGGGTCACGATCAGCGGGAAGCTGAGTAGACCGGTCAACCAGCCAATCACGAAGGGAAAAGATAAGCTAACAATTGTGCTAAGGATAATACGCCTGATCAAGCAGGCTGGTCTGATAACAGGCGCCTACGATGCCGAGGAAGTATTTGATCAGGACTCCGAAGATCTGGCAGAGGCCACCCAGCTGTTGTATTCCCTGTTGATACCCATCGTGGGCGAAGCAGACGAGATGAAGACTTCCCCAATTCACCACCACAATCCCGTTGAAGATTGAGGCAAGTCAGTCAATCAACGTAGCGGTACATTCGGGGTCATCGTGCTACGAATCTGCCCCTTCATAGGGTGACGATCAGGGAATTGAGTCAAGTAGCTCTGGGAGTATGGAGCCCAAGATAACCAGAATGTAAGTTTGCCAAATGGACAACTCCAAATTGCCGGTTGTCAAGACGGAACCTCAGTCGATCAAGACAGAAAACGATCAAGGGCCACAGTGGCAGATGTTTTTTTGACAAAGCCATGAAGAAGTTTCTAGCTGAAGAGAGCAGTAAGTGGGCACCTGGAGTCGTTGGCGCCAAAATCCGCCAGCCAAATCAAGGAAGAGCTGCGTCGATCAAGTATGTCGATATGAAGTCCGTACACTCGTTGCGTGGTCAGCAGTCGAAACCAGATAGTTCGAAGACGGTAAAAGATGTGGATATGGAATTCGTGCACTCGTTTCACGATCAACGGTCTCAAATTGAATACGTCGACCCTGACGCGCCGATCACACTGCCACGGTGAGCCACAGTGGCATCCGCGTATACTGGGACACCTGATCAGCAGCCAATTGCCAGAATTCGGATGTCTGCGATCAGCGATTTGAAAGAATTTTCGGGAAAAGAAGGGGATGAAGATCAAGCGAGGAACTGGATCAGTCGTCTCAAGTCAGCATTTATGCGCGATCAAGCTTCTGATCCTGAAAATTGTCTAATACTGGGCGATTTACTGAAGGGACCAGCGCGCAACTGGCATCGACAGTTGAGTAGAACCACCCGATCAAGTTGGAAAAGTATCGTGGATGAATTCGAAGTACAATACTGTGGAACTGGTCAATCGGTATCCCGCCAGTATTATTATATGAAGCAGCGATCAGAAGAAAGTCCTATCGAATATTTGCACCGACTGAATGTGGCGGGACTGCGAGCTAAGTTACCGATCAGAGATGGACCGCCCGAAAATCTGCGCGAACATGTCCAACATTTTCTGGACACTCTGGCCAATCGCGAACTCGCCGATCCGCTGGATCTCTTACGCTTGGATCGTGCTTCGGACTTGGAAGAAACGTTGCGGGCATACGCACGCAACAAGTGGTATCAGCCAACTGCGGCAGTAGGCACCAGTAGATTCCGCCCAAAATCCGGCAACGATCGAGCACCGGCCGCGACGCGAAAGCCTAGGGGCGTACGTGCGATCAAGGTAACGTCGGGGAGCGAAGAATCAAGTGCTGATGATAGTGGAAGTGATGGCGATCAGCGCCGCTATATGATTGCTACTATGCGCGATCAACCAGGGGCGCACGATCAGCCTGGCGAGGCACGATCAGGCAAACGAAGCGACTCCAACGCAGTCGATCAAGGGGCGATAAAGAAGTGCAGTCATTGTGGATCGATCAGACACGACAACTTACGTTGCTGGAAGCGCCTGACTTGCCTGAAGTGTGGCAAGAAAGGACACCCTACCGATCAATGCCTGTACGTCTGCCGAGCATGCAGCTAGATTCACGATGCGGGGAAGTGCCCTATGGAAGAATTTTACAACCGCATCCGCCATTGGTATAACCCTACCAAGCATGCAGGACTGTTGCCCAAGGAAGCCGAAGATTTGTTAAACTAGGACGCTCGCCAGGTTGGAATCTGGTACGAGACGAGCGTTCTGGTTTGTGTTTTTTTGCATATGTTGATAAGAAGAGGGCTGATCAAGAAGCAGAAAGAGATAATGAAAAATGTGATCAGCCTGATTTACCACGTTTGGATAATTTCCGTATTGATGAATTTTCTCGGTCCCCAGTGATCATGGAAGTTGATCTACTTCCGGGTGAATCACGTGGATATTGGAAGTACCACTCGCCAAAGAAATGGTTTAAACAAGCCAAGGTGAGTGGTAAAATCAATAACGAACGTTCCACGCGATTATTTGATTCTGGTGCTGAAGTGTCGATCATCGACTCAACCTTTGCTCGTAAGGTGGGTTGTTGGATTGACACGAGTCAAACACAAGAATGTGTCGGCATTGGAGAAAGTGCATACCAAACAGAAGGACGTGCAAAAATCAAGATCACGCTATCGGGCTCATTGGTTTATTATTTCCAGGCATGGGTGGGCAAACTTGTTGGTCAAGATGCCATATTGGGTATGGATTTCATGATACCAGCTGGTGTTCGATTAGATATCGCTCATGGCGCAATAAGTTTACCTGACGAAGTGATCATCCCACTGGAGGGACGTCGACAGTTGTATGGGACGAGCGGTAATTATATGAAGCTCGATCAGTATGAACAGATCCCAGTAGGTCGATCAGCCGAAGTACGAATTTACGATCAGCGATCTCGCAAGTTGTGGATTACTCGTGGAAGAGATTGGGTCCCCACTATCGCTAGGGGTGCGGGCAATTTGAGGTATTTACGTGTTACGAACATCTTCGATCACCCCATCATTGTTCAAGAAGAGACTATTTTAGGTATTTGGATGAACAAAGATGATGTGCCCCGCCGCCCCGGATTTGTTTCGATCGGGTCCAACCGTTACAAAGAGTGGCAAAATCTGGCATAGCAAGCCTCCACCGATCTGGTATCTGACGATCAAGAAAGTGTCGATCAGGGTCCATTAGTCGAGAAGAAGGAGTATCCAACTTCTCGAAGTAGCTTAGTACGTCCCACGGACACGATCGTCGCATCTATAGCGTTAGTAACCGAAGGGGCGCAAAAGGTGCAAGGGGTGCCAGAGCGGTGCGATCAGGGGCCGGAAGTGAAAGGTCCGACGCTCAATCATGGAGTTGAACAGCCTGTTTCAAGCGATACACCTACTCAATATGCGTGTAATCACCCTGTCTCAGTTAGCCCCAGCGAATTCGACGTGACACCTATTGACGATCAGGTTTGTTATCACGAAGGTGGAGATTTGTATGTGGAAGAATTGGAGAAGCAGCTTGCTACGTTACCCGAAGTGTCTGCAAGCACCAAAGAAGTAACCAAAGATGATTTGCTAGTCGGAGATCCCACAGTCAACACAGTGGAGGAGATATATCAACTTCGCGACATAATTTGGGCGAAAAAACATCTGTTGATCGGGAAGGGAAACGCACTACCCCCCGCTGCACGAGGAGTTGTTTGTGATATCGATGTGGGTAATGCGCGCCCGATCGCCCAAAAGTGCCGAAAAGTGGCCCCACAATTTCGCGAGAAGTTGTCGGCCCTGATCAAGGGGTTGCTAGCAACTAAGATCATTCAGCCGTCAACGTCACCCTGGGCATCGCCTATAGTGATCATCGTGAAAAAGAATGGGGTCGATATACGTCTATGCATCGATTATCGCGCGGTGAATCAACTCACGCGTTTGATGGTGTACCCAATACCCCTGATCACCGTTCTACTCGAAGATTTGGATAAAGCGTTGTGGTTTTGCTCTTTGGATATGGCGAGTGGTTTTTGGGTCGTGTCTATGACCGATCGAGCGCGTCAGATTTCGGCGTTTGTCACTCCGTTTGGATTGTTTGAGTGGAATAGGATGCCCTTTGGCCTCAAGAATGCTAATTAAATTTATCAGCGGTTGATCGACAATGCACTATATGGATATCTTAGGGTCAAAGACGGTGAAGATGTATCAGCTGACGTATTTACAGCAGGAGAACCAGACCAAACGCCGGGCCCGTCTGTGCTGCAACGGCGATCATATATCGATGATATATTAATCCATGCACCTACATGGTCCACCCTATGCTATAAGGTGCGGCACTTGCTGGAAAAGTTCGATCACTGGAATTTGTCGATCAGCGTGGCTAAATCGTACTGGGGGCGAAGCGAAGTGCCCTATTTAGGACATCACGTCTCTTGCCGCGGGTTAGAAACAAATCCAAAGAACCTGGACGATCTGATCAATTCGCCTTTCCCTGGCACCTTACGTGCGATGCAATCGTTCTTGGGAAGCCTAAATTACTATCGTCGATTTATTGAAGATCTCTCAATTTATGCCGCCGTGCTTTACGAATTGAAGGAGATAGATTATCAAGAGTTGAAGAAACGATCACATAGTGAGGCGGAATCAAATCACGAGGATGATCGACTAATTAGAGCAAAAGTGGCATTCAGCATGATGAAGGCGAAGATTGCATCAGCTCCAACCCTGCGACACTTTGACCAGGACAAGACGCCAGTGATCGTGGTTTACGCTAGCAAATGGGCAGTATCTGCCGCTCTAGTACAAGAATACGATCAAGTGTATCATCCCGTCGCATTCGCTATCCGAACGTTGAAAAGCGGTGAGCTGAATTACAGCCCCGTCGAAAAGGAAGTTTTGGCGCTTTTACGAATTTTGGATGTTTATTTCACGATGCTGGTCGGAAAGACGATCACCGTTTTACCACGTCTATCTACAAAGAAGTAGTTACTTACATCCAATGGGTTGGACGGACAATTATGTAGATGGGCTGCGATCCTATCACAGTGGGACCTCGAGATCAAGAAATGTGTGCATGGAGAAGAGGAGGTGCTAGGGGCGTTAGCCGCAAGCATCACCCCTCGCACCAAAATTGATGAAGCGTTGGTCGCGATCGCACCGAAAAAGTAACCGCGGCAGATGATCGAAGTACCACCTCCCACGGTTAGAAAAGGTGAAGAACTTTACGTGATCAGTTTTGATGGATCGGCAAGTGTCAAGCGACGTGAGGGTGCATGTGGTGCCATTGTGTGGAAGTTACCGGAATGGAAGATTATGATCGCGATCGCCGATCATGCACCGGATATCACGGTGAATGAAGCAGAATACCACGGATTGCTTTTAAGTCTGGACTTGTTGGCACGATATCCCAAAGGAAGGGTGATCGTGTGTGGGGACTCTAATTTGGTGATCCAGCAAATGCGAGGAGAAATGGAGTGCAAAGCTCCGCGATTACAAGTGCTACAGAAGCGTGCATTTAACCTCCTACGCGAGTGGAGTGATCATGATTCGGTACATGTTAAGAGAGAGTGGAATAGGAGTGCAGATCACATTACCACCATGGCTATGCAGGGTGGAACAAGAGTTGAGATCGAAGATGAGAAACAGCTAGAAGGATTAGTTGATCTCAACCGTCTACCCGAAGTAATCACATGGAACGAAGATCAATCCGCCCCGCAAGTGCTAGTGACGACCCGATCACGTAACCACCGGCAACCACGACCGTCAACATGGACCGATGTACCAGTAGCCGGAATAAGAATGGAACGGGTGAAAAAGGCACAGGATGAAGAGAAATGGATCCACGATTTGCGTTGTTATCTGTACGGTGACGTTATCCAATTGAGCGCAGACGAGGTGAAGGAGTGTGCGAAAATTGCTGACAACTATGATGTTGACGAACAAGGATACTGATTTACTGTGGAAATGCGGCTAAAAGGAAAACCGTGGATGACCAGGATGATCAAGATGATCGCCAATCGTCAATTAAGCTGTTACTACCCGAGACCTTGCACGCAGATGTCCTCCACCACTATCACGTGAGTTTGGAAGGAGGAAACCAAGGCATAGGGCGTACATATCAGCGGATCAGACAGTATTTCCATTGGCGTGGTCTATTCCGAAGCGTACAAAGATTTGTCGGGCAATGCATGGATTGCTAAACAGGGACGGGCCAGCTACGATCAAGGGCATGTCGCCGGGAAATGTCGAGGCGACGTATCCATTCCAAGTGATAGCCATGGATCATATCCCATCGCTGCCCCGATCAACGGATGGACATACGGAACTGCTGATTTGGACAGATTGGTTCGCGGGTATGGTGATCGCAAAAGCTGGATCGTCCCGTACCGCACAAGCAATCGCCGAAAATTATGAAGAATGCGTGTTCCGACGGTTTGGGGCTAGTGAGGTGATCAGGCATGATCGAGAACCTGGTTTTATGTCGGAAGTATTTCGCGCGTTCAACAAAATCGTGGGACAACGTCAGAGCGCCACTATGGCATTTCGACCACAGGCGAACGGCAAGGCGGAAAGGACGGTGCAGACGATTACGCGAGCGATCAAGATGTATGTGTCGGATATTGGACAAAAAGATTGGAGTTTGTATGCAGAACGCCTGGTATTCGCACTAAACTCAACCCCTGATCGCATCCGTGGGGAAACCCCATTCTATTTAGCGTATGGGTGGGACCCACGACCGTCGTTGGAATCAACGTTACAACTTGGCGGGATTTGACGTAAAGATCTAGACGCTCGTCGGTGGAGATATAAGTTGCAAAAAGACTACCGAAATGGCCCGCGATCAAGTGAGCACTCGATTGCACCAAGCGATGGTTGATCGAGCTGAGAAACACAACGATCAGGTGACGCCGCACAATATCGAGGCTGGCTCAAAGGTCTGGTTGTACCTTGATCGGGTGAAAGAAGGGTTCGCGAAGAAACTGTCGCATATGTGGCATGTACCCTTCCGAGTTGAGGAGGTGATCGGCGATCATGTAGCGAGATTGGTCACCGCCGGCACCGATTATCGTATGTTCCCAGTGGTACACCTGTCCAAGTTGAAATTAGTCAAATAATTTCCTGATCGTCCCACTACTGTGCTAGCAGCTGGAATAGAAGATCGTTTAGACTTCGACGAAGCTTTGCTACCTGAAGATAGCTGGGAAAGGACGCTAGATCCCGATGAATTTGAAGTTGATCGTATTACCGATGTGCGATCGGTTCGAAAGACTAGGCGTTACGAGAATATCAAGTCTACTGGAAGGGGTATTCCGAGCCGTCGTGGGTAGACGGGGCAGATTTAAATTGTGATGCCTTGATCAAGGATTTCGAAAGGAAGATGGTGAACAGACATCGTTTCGACGTCATGCAAGTGGATGAAGAGTCCAACTAGCGCGTGATCGACGTACCGATCAGGAATCACGATCGAAAAATCTCTGATCGCAGAAATGGTTTATGAAACTCACGATTAATGGAGGTACATTGAACGACTTGTAGTGGTGTGATTACGATGGATGTTGCGAGGTATGTTGATTGGATACGGCAGATGAGCCGACGGACTACCAATTTATATTATGTATTTAAGGACAAAGGACAAAAGTAAAATGACATGATTGAAAGAATGTATTGATTGAAGAAACGTGATCGACCGACTATTCAGACCCATAGAACTTACGGCGAAGGCGAGGAATCTTACGACCAGGGTGATCTTCGGGGCAGGAACGATATTGAACCCGCCAAGGTTCAAGGTCGTCGACATCTGCCAGCGCTTCTTGTAGGCTCTGAGGTGGCGGGTCCGATAGAAACCCAGGGTACCACGCTCCATCATCGGCCGGGGAAAACTTCAGCGGTCGATTGCGGGCACAATGGGTGATCGAAGGGTCCAAGAAGATGTAGAGATCACATTTCCCGTAGATCATACCCCGCAAGATGAGCTCCACGATACGTTTCCAAGTCGCCCCAGCCCGGCTTCTGCGTTGGCGACGTTTGATGTAATAATCGCGGAAGAAGTCATCAATATCACGAAGATTCTTCGCGATAGGGAGATAGTGGGTTGATTCTCAAATCGCCAATGCTTGATAATCGAGGAACGTGAGATACTTGGTCTCCAGGTCAGCGAACCAGCCAGCCGAGCGAAAAGAAAGAGGCGGCAACATGGTCGAAAAAATATCCCAGGGACGCTGGGAGTATAAATGTTCAATCTCTGCCTGGGTGATCAAATGACCGGACCATGCACTAGTAGGAGGGGCCAACGCAGCAGGCGGGAACAACCATCCAGCAGGTCGGGTCAAGTAGTAGAAAACCACACGACCGGAACACCTCGGCTATGAAGCCGGGTTCTCGGTCGTGTCTGATGACCTCGCTGGCGCCGAACCTTCGGAACACACATTCTTCGTAACTTTTGGCGATTTGCTCGGCAGACCAGGACGCACTTGCCTTCGCAATAACTAGACCGGTGAACAGGTCTACCCAGATCAACAACTCAGTATTGCCATATGTCGATTTAGGCAGCGACGGTATATGGTCCATCGATATGACCTGGAGAGGGTAGGCAGCTTCGATATTTCCGGTTGATCTCCCCTTGATTACCGGTCTACCCTTTCCGGTCTAGGGCCGTGACGTTGGGTAAATTGTACATGCCGAGTTGATCCGGAGTCCAAGGCAGGATATCGGCGTCAGTGGTACCATCAGGAACTGCAATCAAGGTCTGGAAGTCACCCGTGCGAGGAAAAAGAGACACGGTCGGGTCGTGATCAGGCTGGCCCTCACTCCGGAACTCGCTAATGGTTGGAGTAGAAGGAATGGAGGCGATCGGGCCAGTGTCTTCATCTTCAACGTCTTGATGGCAAGTAGCGGGATCATCATCCGCAGTCTTCGCCTCCAAAGCGGGAGAGAGAAGGCGTGGCCGATTAGACGGAGAAGAAGATCGGGAACGCCGAATACGCTTTCCGGACGATGGAGTGGTACTGCCTACCGAGTTGGTCGTCGAATCAGCAGAGGGACTAGCAGGCAATGGGACCTGATCAGGTCCGGCCAGAAGCTGCAGAGATATGCCCGTCCGTGCGGAATGAATATTCGATTAATGAGAGCGCCACCGCGCAACCTCGCCTTGGGCCTGTCGTAGCCGATCACGCAATGTGTTCCGGCCCGCGGAAACTTGATCGAGGTGACGTCGAGCGGTAGTGAGTTCCGCTTCAACCCGATCCGATATCTCCTGTGCTTGGGCCATAATGGCAGTGTAATCGTCCATCAATGCGCGAGTAGACTCGTTCTCCTTCTGGAGGCGATCGCATTGATCCTTGTACTTATCCACCTCGGTAGTGAGACTTACCGCCCGTTGGACCAAGCGCACATCGCGGGAAGTAACCTGATCGCGCTCGTGCTGCAACGTGGATACACGCTGCTCGAGTTGCTCCAATTCCTTCGTTCGGTATGCAATTGTGTCGTCAAGCGTTGATCGCAGGTAACGTTCACGGTCGTTGCAACACTCCAGATCCCGGATCTGGACACCCTGATCGTCTATGGTCTGCTCTTGATCGGCGATAGTGCTTTTGGCGTCTTTTAACTGGGTTTCGAGCTTCTTGACCGCAGCGTTGATAAAATCGCGCAGCGGCTCCAGTTTTTTAAGGCTTCCCTCGATTTCCTTCTTCCGGTCCGCTGCGTCACGTTGGGTACGAGTGAGCCGCCGACGAAGCATCGCAACCGTGTCTTCACATGGCGAGTGAGCCAGACAACAAGGCGACCTGCTCGTTGCTGGCACGGAGAGCCTCTTGCAGATCGCAGGCCTGCTTGATCGCGGCGATCGCCTGATCAGCTGCGGCCTTATCCAAGGCAGGAACGTTAGTGATGTGGGGTGACAAGCTGTCCAATGAAGATGGCATAGCAGACTGTGAATGCCTGATCGAGACAGCCTGATCGCAGTTGTCACGGTTGGCCACACTCGAGTGTTAGATCACAGTGGACAGCCCCAACGGTAACCACCTGATGGAATTGGGCTTGATTGATGGGAAAAGGGAAAGATGATGGATGATGATCGGCAGTTGGATGGTGACCTGATCGATGTGCAACGACAAATTCTCCAACGGCAGTATGATTCCCAGAATCAACGGCATGATCAACCCTCGCCCCAACCGCTGTACGGCTGGGACGAGACTCAGGGGCGGTTGTCGTAAAGCGGACTTTTTTATTAGGCTAAAATAGGGCCTAATGTTGGACATTTTATATGGCCCATAGGGGGCCTAATATTATGACTAATATTAGGACCTAGATTAGGGGCCTGATAGTGGACGAAGATAGTGGATACAGTAGTACATAATTAGGTACCGCCATGTGTACCACGGTGGGCACAGTAGTACGTACCACCGTGGTGTACATAGACAGGATATAGAAGGGACACGGAAGATGTGCTGATTACTTACAGGTACGCGGCGGACACCAGCGAACAAACAAGGAACAAGCGGAAAAATCAGGTCGACTGATGGACGGAAGGCGTTTCGAATGGACGATGCGAATTGGTTGAAAGTAGGAACAGGGTAGATCTAAGGGTTTAATTGCTAATAAAGTTCTCCTTTTGCGTACGATCGCGCTGATCGTTTTTTGGGAAGGCACCTTTGCGCCCCCACCTTATTGAAACCTCTACGTCCCGGGAGGGAGCACTAAGTGCGTTTTTGGCCAACCGGTTGGCGTAGAGTGTGAGAACTCACCCCGCAACTCCGCCCGCAGTGTCTGCGGTTCTTCGCTTAAAGGTTTTTGGTTTTGGGAACGTGATCGAGCAGTGCTCTCACCTCTTCCCCGTGAAATTAACGTTTGACCCCTAGAGTTCGGCTGCTTTAAGCGCCCCACGGGAACTCTAGGTGGATTTTAATATAAATACATTTTCCTCATATATTCTAGGCTAGGAGCGCATTGATTTGGGCGTTCCTTAGCTGTTTGACGGCTTAGAGGCTCCGCGATCAGGCAGTGAAGACTTCCGCTGCCTGATAAAGTACCCCCCCCCTACCGATCAACACCTGATCGACACTTTTTGCGAATCGTGATCGTGATCGCTGATCTCAAATCGCGCCAACTGCTACTTGAACGACTTCCGGTGCTTGATCAAGTCTGATCAAGGTATATTACGACCGGGCAGCAGTTGTTATCCCCTGATCAAGCCTTTCAGTACCAGATCGCACTTGCGATCAAGACACCTGATCGCATCTGCGATCAAGACAGAATATTGTTGATCGACGGTTATTAACGTCAGCCAAAGCCTGATCAAGCCTGATTACCACTGATCTACATCGTTTCAGCGCCTGATCGCGTCGGACTGCCACCTGATCGCACTTGCGATCAAGACGGAATATTGCTGATCGTCGGTTATTAGCATCGGCCCAAACTTGATCAAGCCTGATCGCGGCTTATTGACGTGGTTTAAGCACCTGATCGTACGTGATCACGCCTGATCGCATCGGTTGTATCGTCACAAGTTAGTTAATTCAATCTTGCACCAAGAATTCGCTGTGCGCTGTCCCCGCAACCTGAGGAGCGACCCACGCCTAGCCGTTGGGTACACAAGGTGAGAAAGAACACATACAGTCGAAGACATCCAGAGGACCCCCTTCGTTAGTCGGCAGTCTGGGCGCCGTGGTACCGCCTGATCAAGTCTCGAAAACTTCGACCAGCCGCTCCACCACAGCAGCTACTGTACCCATGCAGACTCCGATTCATCGGAAGGATGTCCTCCAGAACAATATGGCGGGCTGTACTATATACAGTGCCTTAGATCTGGTGGACGGGTATTATCAGGTGCTCATGCGAGCGTCCGATATTCCGCTTACAGCTGTCAGCACGCCTATCGGCATGCTGTGCGAGTGGCTTGTTATGCCACAAGGGCTTTCAAATGCACCAGCGACTTTCAATCGCTTGGTGACTCAACTCTTCCGCCCTCATAAGAAGTACGCTCAGACGTACTTCGACGATATATTCGTTCATAGTCGTGCGGAAGGAGACTCGTCTGATGTTCAGACGCACCTTATACGCCTTCGAGCTGTGCTCGAATGTATGCGAGAGCATAAGTTATATGCGAACGCATCCAAATGTATATTTGGTGCTGAGGAAATTCCTTTCCTCGGATGCTTCATCGGTAAGGATGGAGTGCGGGCGGATCCCGCGAAGGTGAAAGCCATTGTGGAGTGGCCTTCGCCTGTAAATCTTAGAGATTTACGGAAATGTCTTGGATTAGCCAATTATCTCCACAAGTAAAGCGAGAACTACGCTGAAATGGCGAAGCCATTAACCGACCTTCTTAAGAAGGATGTGGATTGGTGTTGGGAAACCAAACACCAAAACGCTTTTGAAGCGGTTAAGGGGAGCTTGTTAAAAACTACCATTCTTGCTCTCCCAGACTCTGGGAAACCATTTAGTGTCGTCTGCGACGCCTCCGATTTCGCAATCGGATGTGCTTTGTTACAAGCAGACGATGCAGGAAGGGAACGCGTAATTGCGTTTGAGTCGAGGCATCTTAAAGCTGCAGAACGGAATTATCCCGTTCATGACAAGGAGCTACTTGCAATGAAGTATGCTCTTGTCAAATTTAGGGTTCACCTAGTCGGCTCAGAGCCGTTCGTGGTTTATACTGACCACGCGTCCTTACGGACAGCGACAAAGTCGCCTCATCTCTCGCAACGTATGGCCCGTTGGATCTCCTTCTTTGCGGAGTACAACTTTGAGGTTAAGTATAAACCTGGCAAGCAGAACGTTCTTGCAGACGCGTTGTCGCGTCGTCCCGATTACGAGCTCGCTCACGCGACATTCGTCACCACGTCTGTGGTGGATCTCATACGCCAGGAGTATGAGAAAGACCCACAATTTACGGCGCTTATCCGCGCGTTAGGTGAAAAGGGTCTTGGGTCGTCTGAGCCAACCCTGTCAAGTCGATCTAGAGATTGTTTAAACCGTTACAGGTACTGTGACGGTCTGCTATTTTATAGCACGAGCGCGGAGGACACTCCGCGGGTGGTAGTTCCTCATAATGAGGAACTGAAGTATAGAGTCCTCTTTGAGGCACTTGAAGCCCCTACCGGGGGTCATTTAGGTTGGGATAAGACCTACAGCGCTTTAAGCGCTTTGTATTGGTGTCCCAATATGTATAAGTGGGTAGGTGAGTATATACGCACCTGTGAGACGTGACAGAGGGTTAAACCTTCTGCAAGTTCAGCTGCGCCTTTGGCGAGCTTATCGGTTCCAACGGGGTGTTGGAAATCCATTAGCATGGATTTTAGCTTCGGTTTTCCGAAGGATAAGGCCGGGAACACCGGCATATTGGTCTTTGTAGACCGTTGAGCAAGATGGATCATCTGGCGGTAGTGCCAGAGTCCATAGATGGACAGGGAACAGCAAAAGTGTTCCTAGACCGTGTCTTTCGACAGCATGGTCTACCCGATTCCGTTGTGTCGGATCGGGATCCCCGTTTTACGGGACAATTCTGGGGAGCGTTGTTTAGGGTACTGGGCACCAAGCTCCTCATGTCCACTGCGGATCATCCGCAGACGGACGGTCAGACGGAACGCGTCAATCGCGTTGTGGAGGATATTCTCCAGAGTTTATGTCCGGATTCTCCAAAGAGTTGGAGTGAGATGCTTCCGATGGTTGAATTTGCTATCAACAATTCGGTACATGCATCTACGGGGTATACCCCGTTTTACGTGAACGGATTGGTGAATCCGAGGGTTCCGTTAACGCCACGTGTGTGTGGACCAGGGCTTGAGGGGGGAGGATTCCACGATGTCAGCCCTGTATCTGTGCGAAAGCACATCGATAAGTTTTTATCGACGCGCCTTAGTGTCTTACGACACGTCTGCGATGCCATGGCGGAAAGCCAAGACAAGCAGAAGGAGCAAGCTGACCGCAAGGGGCGGCGTAACAAAAGGGTGTACAAAGTGGGAGAAAGTGTTTTATTAAACGCTAAAAACCTTCCTACACATGCAGTTTCAAATGTGTTGCGTAATAAACTGCGCCCCAGGTTTGTGGGACCCTTTAAGGTACTAGCCCGAAAGGGCTTATCGTATACCTTGGACATCCCGAAGGTGATGCGTACGCATCCAACCTTTTATGTCGGTATGCTTAAGCCATACCAGGACCCGGAGGCGGGGCCCCTCCTGGAGGAGGGTGGAAAGGCAGAAAGCCGTAAGGCACCGCAGGGCGAAGTAAGCCCGAAAGGGCTAAAATTCGACCATGAAGCTCCGCAACGGTCGTCTCGAGAGAGGCAAGCCGCCTCTCGAAGCGATCAGTGGCATCCCGCTCATCGCGGATCCCCTCGTGGAGATCATGGATGCGAAGGCTGTGTCGATCTCAGCGCGCGCGAATCTCACGTCGCAATTGCGTGACCTCCTCCTCCAATGCTCGATGTGGAGAGTACTCCACACTTTCATGTGGAGCGGCTGATGGCGCGACGCCATCATCGGGGTCAAACCCAGTATATGGTAAAGTGGAAAGGTTATCCACACTCACAGAGTTCGTGGGAGTTCGAGACTCCCCTACGGCATGATTGCCGCGACGTCGTTGACGCTTTTGAGGGGATAATCCCGCTGTAGGTCAACGACCAGAGGGGCATGAGAAGCCCCTTCACTCCCAATAAGTGGGAGTTTGCCGGGGGCAGATGTGGCTACCACACTGTCTCCGGACACCATGGTGGAGACAGGGGCGCTGGCGTAGCGAGTGCGATTCGGAGCACGTAGTTGCTCCATCGCCTTAGCTTTGGCAAATGTAAGGCGCAACACCCTCTCCACTCAAATCTCTCGACGGGAATAGATGTCATGCAGCTCATTGAAGCTGGGTAGAAGCTTCTCCCCTTCCGCCCAAGCGCGGAACTTCTTCTCTGCATCATCAGCACTTTCTCCCGGAGAAAGAACGAAAGGAACCTCGCGAGGTTCTCAACAGGGGCACCTTGTGCCTGCCTGTATAAGCGCTCTCGGTACGAGACGCTAGTGAACTGCTTTTGTGTAAGCAGTTGTTGCGGGAGTTTCTCACGGCGGTCGAGTTGGTACGGCTGTTCAGCCGCGGGGACAGGGGTATAGGACGCTAGATTAGTCCTTATCAAACGCCTGGCCCACCTTGGAAGGACACGAGGACCATCGAAATTATAAGCCGCCCTTGACGGGCGTTTGGGGGCGCGTAACGCATCCCTTAGTGCCTGTGCGGCAAGTTGGGAGTCTTGAGCTGCGTCCAGCTCATTAGTGATGATCGCCTTTGGCGATTCGGATGTATCATCCGATACGGGCAGGGGTGCAGCACTGGTTAGTGCATTTTTCTCACGTGTGGGGAAGGGATTAGGCTGCCGACAACGCCGTTCGGCGCTGTCAGAGCGGCTCACCATGGGGGAGGTATCCCCAAAGGCATCCACTCCCGAGTTTTCGGAGTAGTCTTCCTCTTCTAGAGGAGACGCCATAGCACCACTGGAGGTGTACATATGGATGGCCAGGGGATCTGGCTTTGGAGTTCTCCAACAAAATTTTGATTATTGCGTAAGCAATAGTCTTGATGGGGGAGGATGTAACGGGGTTACATTCGGGTAACACTGAGTGTTGGTGTACATGAGTACACCACGGTTGAGGTCAGTATTGGCCGGGTTGAAAGGTTTCGAACCTTTGGTTATTTTAACCAATCAGGGCATGGGCCCTTGGTGTGGTGGTGTGTCAGCCATCCACGTGTCAGTACACAGGTGTGTACACTACATTTTAGCTAGGTACGAATTAGGAATATTCTACTTATTGCTACATATAGTTTATATTAGTTTAAATAATTACATATTAAATATATTCAGTTTACATTTCACGCTTTCATACAGACGCACGACCCCGACCGGTCGTGCGTGTAGTGAGTGCCGTAGCCTAAGAGTAGCCCTCCCCTTAGCTACACCCTTTTTAAGGGAGCCTTGCCGTTAAGGCACTAGCAAAGGCTATAGTAAAATAACCCGGGAATCTTGGCCCCGAGTAGGAGAGCTCTCTCCTACTAAGCCCTTAATAAGGGCGTATCGGCTAAGTAGAGGCGAACGCCGCTTTAAGGAAAGTCTTCCTCTGTGCGCTAGCCGCACCGTGCGTATATACGCACCGGCTACATAGTCGTATCTTCTCACGATGCCCCGTCTATGCCCTGTCTATGTGCACCGCTGTTGTACACGCAACTGGTATACACCGTGGTACACACAATCGTACACGATTACGCACCCGATTGTGTCCGCAGTCACACCCCTAAAATCAGGCCCACAATTAAGACCTCAATTAGGCCCAATTTTATGGCACACTTTACCACAGCCGCCCCTGAGCCTCGTCCCAGCCGTACAGCGGTTGGGGCGGGGATCGATCATGCCGTTGATCACCGAAGATCATGCCACCGTTGACCGTGTTGTCCACACCCATTAATCATGACATCCTCGATCAGGCGATCAGCACCCATCAATCTGCCCTTTCTCCCGTCGATCATGTCACAATCGATCAGGCCGTTACCGTTTAGTGGACACCCATCGCGATCAGGCGTTCATCCTCCACCAACCGTGACATCAACGATCAGGCTCTCGCGATCAGGCATTTATGCATTTCCATCATGCAAGCAATAACGGACGGCGCCCCAGAGACTACCACGAACGCTCCTGCCCTAGATCGGGCCGCGGCTGAATAGGCGATCGCCGCGATCAACCAGGCTTACAACCTGCAAGAGACACTCCACGCACGCGATGAGCAGATCGTTGTGCTATCCAACTCGCTCGAGGTGAGCGAAGTTACTATCGCGATGCTTCGACAGCACCTCGCTCGCGCCAACCGTAACGCGGCGGATTGTGATGCCGAGATCGAGCGGGCCGCCATGAAACAGCTTGTGACACTACGTGATTTCGTCGGCACTGCAGTCAACGATCTCAAGTCCAATCTAAAGACCGCCAAGAATACCATAGCCGATCAAGAGAAAACCATGGCCGATCAGCGCGGCCAGGTCCGAGATCTGGAGAGCAGTCGTGATCGCGATCGCTATCTTCGATCGGTGCAAGAAGAGACCATTGCTGATCAAGCGCAAGAGATCTCAAGTCTAACGGCACTTCCTGATCAAGCGTCGTTTGATCAACTTCAGCAGCGCGTGAACGTGCTACAGGAACAGTACGATCAGGCCGCTTCCAAGAATCAGCGCTTGGTCGAGCAGGCATTCCTACTCACCTCCGAGGCTGAAAGATGCAAGCTTCAACGCGATCGCCTCTGGAAAATGAATAAAGCCAATCGCCTGCAGATGGACGACTATACTGCCATCATAGCTCAGATGCAGGAAATGTGCGAACGTGTCGAGGGGGTGTGGGATATCAAGACCGAGCTGGAGGATCTGCACGCCGATTATTCCCAGCTGGAGGAAGAGCTTTCCTCAGAGCAGCGCCGCTTCGATAAAGTTTCTGCAGATCGCGACACGGTGCGAAATCAGCTGCGACAGGCTCGAGATGAAGTTACGCAGTTGCGTTCACTCCACTCGGTCCTTCAAGACCAGTTGGCCGGCATGTCACTTCAGATGCAGATCACCCCGGTCGCCAGCACCCCTCTTACAGGTTCTGATCAGGCTGCATCATCTGCTAGCCTTCCCGCTGATTCTCCAGACAGCTCGATCGGCCGAGTCGCTTCTCCGTCTAAAAGACGCATTCAACGTTCACGATCTTCATTTCGTTCCAAGCGACCACGCCTCCTTCCTCCCATTTTGGTGGCGAAGTCGGAGGATGATGATCCTCCAAGTCCTGATCAGGACGATGAAGGTGGGTCCCCTGACCTGATCGCATCAATTCCATCCACTCCGACGATCAGCGAATGTGGGAGAGAGGGTCCGCATGATTAAGGCTCCTCCGGGTTCCTTTTTCCTCATACGGGTGATTTCAAGTCTTTAATCATGGTACCTGATGATTCAGCAGACGCGCAGGCATCCTGCCGTGGACTCCAAGTCAACTCGGTGGTTTCGATCTGCGTAACGTCACGGCTCAAGTGGTCTTTGACTACTTGACCCGCCCTTAAGGACGGTTGTTCCCAGTCGCCACGCACGCCCCTTCGGATTATCAGTGGTTTTGTCACTTGATCACCCAGCCGGAGGTAGAGCGGTTGTATTACCAACGCCCCTGGGACATTTTCACGACCATGCTGCCACCCATTTCTTTCCGCTCAGTCGGCTGGCTTGTCGAATTTAAGTCAAAGTACCGGTCGTTTCTCAACCATCACGCGCAGGCGATCTGGGAGTCGACACATTATCTCCCCACCGAGAAAGGCTTTCGCGAGAACGATGACTTCTTCCGAGACTATTACAACGGTCGACGTCAAAGCAGAAGTCGTGCCGGATCAACATGAAAGAGAATTGTGGAGTTTGTCTTGCAGGGGATGATCGACGGGAAGTGTGATCTCGACATTTTCCTGGACCCGTCGATCATCCATTGTGCTCGAAACCGTCCCTTGAAGTTTTTACCGGCCGACGATGGTGCGTGGTACCCCGGGTTCCTATCGGACCCGCCACCTCGGACCCTATCAGACGCGCTGAACGAAGTTTCGACTTTGAACCTTGGCGTATCTAATATCGCCTTTATCCTGAGGATCACCCTGGACGGAAAATCCCTTGCATCCGCCGTAAGTTTTATGGGTCTGATTAGTAGACTGATCACTTCTCTTTAATCAATAAACACTCTTGATCATGTCATTTCCAACTGTTGCTTCGTTACTTTTCAATGCATAATATAAATCGGTATTCTGTCGGCTCATCTGCCGTTACTCCATCACCATACCTCGCAAAATCTGTCGTAAATTCACCACTTCAAGTCAATCATAGTTTCTCCATTGATCGTAATCTTGTCAATCGTTTTTCCAATCATAGGTTCTTCGATCATAATCCCATGATCAGTCCGCCGATCACGCATTAGTTGGACTCTTTGTCCACTTTCATTACGTCAAACCTATGTCTGTTGATCATCTTCCTTTCGAACTTCTTGATCAGAGCATCAAAGTTCAGATCTGCCTCGTCTACCCATGACGGCTCATCATAACCCTTCCAGTAGACTTGATATTCACGTAACGTTCTGCCATACCTAGTCTTTCGACCCGATCGGACATCGGTGATGCTTTTAACTTCAAATTTGTTCGGCTCTAGGGTACTTTGTCAGCTTTCTTTCGGTAATAAGGCTTCATCGAAATCAAGACAATCCTCTACCCCAGCTGCTAGCACAGTAGTGGGTTGATCTGGAAATTCCTTGACCAATTTCAACTTGGACAAGTGGACCACTGGGAATATGCGATAGTCGGTGCCAGCTGTAACCAATATCGCCACATGATCACCGATCACCTCATCTACTCTAAAGGTTCCATGCCACATGTGCTCCAGTTTCTTCGCGAACCATTCTTTCACCCGATCGATGTATAACCACACCCTTGATCCCGCTTCGATCTTGTTTGGCGTCACTTGATCGTTGTGATTCTCAGCTCGATCAGCCATTGCTTGGTGAAATCGAGTGCTCACTTGGTCGCGGGCGTATATGTAGTCTTTCTACAACTTATATCTCCACCGATGAGCATCTCGTTCTTTACGCTAAATTCCACCCAGTTGTAATGTCGATTCCAACGACGATTGTGGGTCCCACCCATACGCCAAATAAAAAGGTGTTTATCCACGAATGCAATCAGGGGTTGAGTTTAGCGCGAATACCAGTCGTTCTGCGTACGAGCTCCAATCCTTCTGGCCGACATCTGATACATACATCTTGATTGCCCGTGTAATCGTCTGCACCTTCCTTTACACCTTTCTGTTCGCCTGTGGACGGTATGCCATAGTGACACTCTGTCGTTGTCCCACGATCTTGTTAAACGCACGAAACACTTCAGACATAAAACCGGGCTTCCCGATCATGCCTGATCACCTCACTAGCTCCAAATCGTCGAAATACACACTCTTCATAATTTTCGGCGACTTTCTGCGCTGTGCGGGACGATCCAGCTTTTTGCGATCACCATACCCGTGAACAGATCAGTCCAAATCATCAGTTCTGTATGACCATCAGTTGATCGGGGCAGCAACGGTATATGATCCATGGCTATCACTTGGAATGGGTACGTGGCCCTATATTCCCCGGCGACATGCCCTTGATCGTAGGCTGGAACTTCCCCGTCTCACATCTACGAATTGTCCAACAAATCTTTCTACGCTGCGAAATAGACCACGCCAATGAAAGTGTCGTCTGATCCGCTGATATGTACGCCCAATACCTTGGTTTCCTCCTTCCAAACTCACATGGTTATGATGGAGGACATCCGCATGTAGGGTCTCAGGTAAGACCAGCTTGATCGAAGTGCGTCGATCGTCTTGATCATCTTGATCATCGCTGGCTTTTCCTTCAGCCATATTTCTACAGTAAATCAACAATCCTTGTTCATCGACATCGTAGTTGTCGGCAATTTTCGCGCAATCATTTACCTCGTCTGCGCTCAATTGTGAGACGTCACCGTACAAGTAACTTCGCATATCATGAATACATTTATCTTCGTCATGCGCCTTTTTCACACGTTCTGCCCTCATCCCTTCTATGGATATATCGGGGCACGTTGACGTTCGCGGTTGACGGAGGCTACGTGATCGCGTCGTCACCAGCACTTGTGGGACAGTGGGATCTTTATTCCACGTGATCACTTCCGACAATCTGTTGAGATCGACCAATTCCTCCAGCTGTTTTTCGTCATCAATCTTACATCTTGTTCCAACCTGCATGGCTATAGTGGTGATATGATCAGCACTCTTATTCCACTCTCTTTTGACATGCAACATATCATGATCGGTCCATTCGCGAAGGAGTTTAAGCGCACGCTGTTGCAACACTTGAAATAGCGGAGCTTTACACTCTATTTCACCGCGCATTTTCCGTATTACCAAATCCGAGTCCCCGTACACGATCATCCTTCCTTTGGGGTATCGCGACAGTATATCCAAACTTAAGAGCAATCCATGGTATTCAGCTTCATTCGCCGTGATGTCAGGTGCATGATCAAAAACTGCGATCAAAATCTTCCACTCCGTTAATTTCCACACGATAGCGCCAAACGCACCTACACGTCGCTTGACACTTGCAGATCCATCGAAACTGATCACGTAGAGTTCTTCGCCTTTCTCAACCGTAGGAGGTGGAACTTCAATCATCTGCCGCGGTTGCTTTTTCGGTGCGATCGCGATCAGTGCTTCATCAATCTTGGTGCGAGGGGTGATGCTTGCGGCTAACGCCCCTAGTACCTTCTCTTCTCCATGTACACATTTCTTGATCTCAAGGTCCCATTGTGATAAGATCGCGGCCCATCTGCCCAATCGTCCGTCCATCCCGTTGGATGTTAGTAACCATTTCAACGTGGATCGACGTGACAAGACAGTGATAGCCTTTTCGACCAGCATCGTGAAGTAAACATCCAAAATCCGCAGAAGTTCCAGAACTTCTTTTTCGACGGGGCTGTAATTCATCTCACCGCTCTTTAATGTCCGGCTGGCGAATGCGAAGGGGCAATACACTTGATCATGTTCTTGTACCAACGCGGCAGATACTGTCCATTTGCTGGCATATGCCACGATCACCGGCGTTTTGGCTTGATCAAAATGGTGCAGGGTTGGGTCTGACGCAATCTTCGCTTTCAGCATACTGAATGCCACTTTTGCACTGATCAATCGATCGTCTTCATGATCCAAATTCTCCTTGTTCAATGATCGACTCTTCAACTCTTGATAACCTATCTCTCTTAATTCATAGAGTACAGCGGCATAGATCGCGAAGTCTTCAATAAATCGACGGTAATCGTTCAAACTTCCCAAAAACGATTGCATAGCGCGTAAGGGTGCCAGGGAAAGGCAAACCGATCACCTCATCCATTTTTTTGGATTTGTTTCCAAGCTGCGACTAGAGACATGATGCCCTAAATAAGGAACTTCACTTCGCCCCCAGTACGATTTGGTCACGCTGATCGATAAGTTCCACTGATCACACTTCTCCAACAAACGATGCACCTTGTCACACAGGGTAGCCCAGGTAGGTGACGGGATCAAAATATCATCGATATATGATCGCCGCTGCAGTACAGACGGGCCCGGTGTTTGGTCGGGCTCTCCCACCGTGAATACATCATCCGATTCATCAGCACCGTCCTTAACCTTGAGATACCCATATAATGCGTTATCAATCAACCACTAGTAGATTTGCGGAGCATTCTTTAGGCCAAAGGGCATCCTATTCCATTCAAACAATCCAAACGGAGTGACAAACGCCGAAATCTGACGCGCTCGATCGGTCATAGATACGACCCAAAAACCGCTCGCCATATCCAAAGAGCAAAACCACAGCGCTTTATCCAAATCTTCGAGTAGACCAGAGATCAGAGGCATTGGATACACCATCAGGCGCGTGAGTTGATTCACCGCGCGATAGTCGATACATAGGCGAATATCAACCCCGTTCTTTTTCACAATGATCACTATAGGTGATGCCCAGGTTGACGTAGACGGTTGAATGATCTTAGTAGATAATAACCGCTTGATCAAAGCCGATAACTTCTCGCGAAATTATGGAGACACCTTACGACACTTTTGGGCGATCGGGCGAGCATTACCTACATCTATATCGCAAATAACTCCACGTGCAGCAGGAGTTAGTGCGTTCCCCTTTCCGATCAACAGACGTTTCTTCGCCCAAATTATATCGCGAAGCTGATTAATTTCTTCTGGTGAGTTGACCAAGGGGTCTCCGACTAGCAAGTCGTCCCTAGTTACTTCTTCGGTGCTTGAAGATACTTCGGGCAACGTAGCAAGCTGCTTCTCTAGTTCTTCCACATACAAATCTCCTCCTTCATGGTAACAAACTTGATCATCGATAGGGATTACACCAACTTCGCTAGGATCGGCTGAGACAGGGTGATCGCGCGTGTCTTGAATAAACGTATCTCTTGCAGTAGGTTGTTCAACTCCGTGCTCCGGGGTCGGACCTTTCATCTCCGGCTCCTGATTGCACCGCGCTTGCACCTCTTGCACCTTTTGCGGCCCTCCGGTTACCAATGCCACAGATGTGGCGATCGGGTCCGTAGGGCGTACTAAAATAATTCGAGGAGTATGATACTCCCTCTTCTCGACTAGAGGACCTTGATCGACACTTTCTTGATCGTCATTCACGGAATCGGTACACAATTGATACGCGAGATTTTGCCACTCCTTGTAACGATTAGAGCCTATCGAAACAAATCCAGGGCGACGGGGCACACCATCTTTGTTCATCCAGATACCTAAAATCGTCTCATCTTGCACGATGATCGGATGGTCAACGACGTTCGTAACACGCAGGTATCGCAAATTGCCCACGCCCCTAGTGATAGTGGGGACCCAATCTTTTCCACGAGTAATCCACAACTTTCGAGATCGCTGGTCATAAATTCGAACCTCGGCAGATCGACCTACTGGGATCTGTTCGTACTGATTGAGTTTCATATAATTACCACTCGATCTATACTGCTGTCGGCGCCCCTCCAATGGGATGATCACCTCATCCGGCAAACTTAGTGCACCGTGGACGATGTCTAATCGAACACCAGCTGGTATCATAAAATCCATACCCATTATAGCATCTTGACCAACAAGTATGCCCACCCATGCATGGAAATAATAGACCAACGAGCCTGCTAGCGTAATCTTGATTTTTTTATTTAGTGCGCCCTTCCGTGAGGTATGCACTTTCTCCAATGCCGACACATTCTTGTGTTTGACTCGTGTCGATCTAACAACTCACCTTACGAGCAAAGGTTGAGTCGATAATCGCCACTTCAGCACCAGAATCAAATAATCGCGTGGCACGTTCGTTTTTGATTTTACCACTCACCTTGGCTTGTTTAAACCATTTCTTTGGCGAGTGGTACTTCCAATATCCACGTGATTCACCCGGAAGTAGATCAACTTCCATGATCACTGGGGACCGAGAAAATTCATCAATACGGAAATTATCCAAACGTGGTAAATCAGGCTGATCACATTTTTCATTATCTCTTTCTGCTTCTTGATCATCCCTCTTCTTATCAACATATGCAAAAAAACACAAACCAGAACGCTCTTCTCGTACCAGATTCCAACCTGGTGAGCGTCCTAGTTTAACAAATCTTCGGCTTCCTTGGACAACATTCCAGCATGCTTGGTGGGATTGTACTACTGGCGGATGCGAATATAAAAATTCTTCCATAGGGCACTTGCCCGCATCGTGAACTTCGCCACATGCTCGGCAGACGTACAAACATTGATCGGTCGGATGTCCCTTCTTCCTTCTTGCCACACTTGAGACAGGTCAGGCGCTTCCAGCAACGAAGATTATCGTACCTGATCGATCCACAGTGACTTCACTTCTTCATCGCCCCTTGATCGACGCTGGAATCACTTCGTTTGCCCGATCGGGGCTCACCAGGTTGATCGTGCGTCACTTGTTGATCGCGCATGGCAGCAATGATGTAACGGCGCTGATCACCATCACTTCCACTGTCGTCGGCACTTGATTCCTCACTCCCAGATGTCACCTTGATCGCGCGTACTGCTTTGGGCTTCCGCGCCGGGGCAGGTTCCCGATTATTGCCAAATGTGGTGAAGTGGATTCAAGAATCTTAGTCACTTTGTGTCAGCGGCACACCGATCAGCATATCAGCGATCGGATTGGTGGAAAACAAGGAGGCTTTTAAGCCTATCATGTGCAAGAAGTGTCAAGAACGCAGATTTTGGTAGGTCACATGATATTGCGTGTACTTTACAGATTTCATGTTTGTACATATTGGGGACCGTAGGTAGATAGGATTGGTAAGTTTTGGTTTTTCCTTCTAAGACGCACTGCACCATCAAACGATAAAACATATCCAGTGCTATCACGTTGTGGAATAGGAATTGGCTTAATGATCGGCACATCTTTGAACTCTTTTAACGGAGCAATATCTTCTAGCACTTCATTCATCTTTTCTGCGGGCACAATGGACGTGGCTAATAAAGCAGGTAATCCTACAGCTTCATTATTCGTTCGTATGATTTCCAATGACCACGGAGACAACATTACTGCCCATTGGATTCCTCTTCCTGTCAAACTTTTCGATGTGAACAGCCATCGCATTGTAGAATATCTTGCATACACTGTTATATGATGTCCAAACAAAATTTGACTGGCATTATGTAACGTTTTTAGCAACGCTAGCACCTCTTGTTCCGACCCTGTATATCTCGTTTCAGCATCTTTGAAAACCTTGCTAACGTAACGCACTGGGTGCAGTATCCCATCATAATCTTGACACACTGTTGCTCCGAACGCCCATGGATTGGTATATAGCACTTTACTCAATGGTTTTGATCGCTCAATATGTCGTAACAAAGGTGCATTTACCATACGATCCTTAAGCAACGAAAACGACTTTTCGGCGTGCTTCAGTTGGGTACCACCCTTGTAACGGGGTTACATTCGAGTTACATTTAGTGTCGGTGTACATGAGTACACTACGGTTGAGGTCAGTATTGACCGGTTTGAAAGGTTTGAATCATTGGTTATTTTAACCAATCAGGGCAGGGGCCCTTGGGTGGTGGCTCGTCAGCCATCCACGCGGCGGTACACAGGTGGTACGCTACATTTTAGCTAGGTACGAATTTGGTATGTTCTACTTAGTATTACATATAGTTTACATTAGTTTAAATTAATTTAGACTAATTACATATTAAATATATATTCAGTTTACATTTCACTCTATCGTACAGTCGCGCGACCTCGACCGGTCGCGCGTGTACTGAGTGCCGTAGTGTAAAAGGAGCCCTCCCTTTACCTACACCCTTGGTAAGGGAACACAGCCGTTAAGGCTAAGAAGTAAACCAACACGGGAATCTTGGCCCCGAGTAGGAGAGCTTTCTCCTACTAAGCCCTTTATAAGGGCGTATCGGCTAAGTAGCGGTAGACGCCGCTTAAGGAAAAGTCTTCCTCTGTGCGCTAGCCCCACCGTGCGTATACGCACCGGCTACAATCCTTTAACTGTAGTTCGGTTAACTCATACAGAGATGCAGCTAGTGTTGCAAAATTATCAATAAACCGTAGGTAGTATATCAAAATTCCAGTGAATCTTTGAACTCCTTTTAATGTTCGTGGTAACGCCATTTTGACAATCGAGTCCAAATTGCGGGGGGGGGGGGTTGCTTTAATTACTTCCGCAGATATACGATGACTCAAAAACTCCACACTGTGTTTGCCAAACGCACTCTTTGGTAAACGTATAGTGATACGCCAATATTTAAATGATTCCAGGAGATTCTTAAGCATGATGCACAATGTATCCCAACTTCTTGCGCCAAAGGTAATATCATCGATATACGATCGCCTCCCAATAATAGGTTGTTTATCAGTCATCACTACTTGGCCGTTATGAAAGACGCCTTGCATGATGGACACTTCTGTTTCCAACACATGTGCCTCTTTGCTGTCATTATCCATGTCTAACTTGCCGCCTAGCAGTTTACATTTTACTCCCATCTGTTGTGACCGCCGTACCATTGTCCACAAAGCTTTATCCACTATACGCTGATATATTTGAGGAGCGTTCTTAAGCCCTTGAGGCATCCGAAGCCATTCGAAATGTACTAAGGGACAAATAAATGCTATGATCAACCGAGCTCTCTTGGTCATCGGTATAGCCCAATACCCACTCGCATTATCCATTGAACACAACCATTTTACTCCCTCAAAATTGTCCAGTAAATCATCAATTAACGGCATAGCATACACCATCAATATCGTCTTCTCATTCACTGATCGATAATCAATACACAGCCGTATTTCAGTTTTGTTCTTTTTTAACAATATGACGATCGGTGATTCCAAAGCAGACTCCGAATACCGAATTAGTCCTGCCTGTAATAGACCTCGTATCAATTCATACAATTTAGGTAATAGTGTAGGCGGTACTCTTCGTTCTCTTTGTGCAATAGGTGCATTGTCACCAACATCCACGTCACAAACTACACCTTTAGCTGGAGGGTGTAGCGCATTACCAGAACTTATAAAACCATCGGCATACTCAGACATCAAGGTACGTAGATTATCTTCTTGTTCTTTAGTAGTAACTCCTGGTTCTCCTATGTCTGCAGTAGTCATATCTGGTGGTTCGATTGGACTTTTATCTACTTCTGGAATGAGTTCCAGCTGTTCTTCCATAGATTCAGCCGACATCTCTGCTCCTTCATGCAAGTACACCTCTCTTTCCAATTTTTTCTGACCCACCTTCATTGGATCTATTGCATCCATTACATACACAGCAGGAGGTTTATCTCCAACAGTTCTCACTGCGTGCACGTTAGTCCAATTGATCGATATGTTAGCGCTCTCCATCACTTGTGTGTGAACTTGTAGAATATCTTCTGACTTTAGATCTGCTTGTGTCATTAGCGGCAATGGTTCTTCCCTGGGAATCTGACAACTTTGATCTTTCATGTTCAACATTACACCCGCCTTGACCAAAAAGTCTGTACCCAGTATATCTAGCGCATGTGTATCAATACTAGCAACCCACATATCACAGGTGAAAGCCACTGATGAGCCTATGCGAACCTTGACTGTAGCCACACCTATTTCTCCAATATTACTGTCTGTCACGCCACAAAAGCTAGTTGGGGTATCAAACATCCGAACCGCTACTTGTAGCTTCAGTGCCGTGGGATGTAAAACGGATATGTTTGCGCCTGAATCCAACATTAATGGTAATTCCAGATCATCAATGGCCCCATTTACATAGAATTGGGTTGCAGGCTGCTTTTCTTCCATTGGCCGTTGCCATCCATCTCTTTCTCCCACATTTTTTTTCACCAGTGTGACGTATGCTGGAGACTCTGTTACTTCATCACTTATCATTCGCTCGGCTTGTGTCTTATCCTCACTGGAAATAGCTTGTTTATTTACTTTTTCTTGTTTTTTCTTCTTTTCTTGATTCTCATCCAAAGTGAGTGATCCATCCATATAACATGTATTATTTTTTTTGGTTTTCTTTTGTGCGCAGGGTGACAGCGGTGTCGCTTCAATTTAATTTGACAATGCCCCCCCTTTCCTCACGACAGTGGTAACAATGCACTGTAGGGCTAGGCGTTTACTGCTCCGCCACCTGAGCTTTAGTCAATTCCCCTGACTTCAATTTAGCACGCATCTCGACCATCTCTTCGATGAACTTCCGACAATACTTTGCATCATGACCAACATTATCGCAATGCTCACACTTCACCAATTTCCAGCAGTGACTTTTGTCATGTCCCCGTCGATTACAATGCTCACAAATCACTACATTGTCAGTATTAGGATTTGTTGACGATCGCGCACTCTTGGCTTCATATACCGGCCGTGCCCGCTGTGCTGCATGTACTTCCCCGCCCATCATATACACGCTAGGTTGCAGGTCTCCATACATAGCATCAGCGTTCTTACGGGTAGCTACCTTCTTTCCAGGCCTCATAAGCCGCGCTTCACGTTTAATTAGTAGCTTTTCTAGCTCTTCGATAGTTGAGAAGGTTATGTGTTGATACTGCATCTGTATGGTGCGATCATGAATAGTATCAAAGAACTGTTGAATGTGTTCTTCCAATAATGATGCATTGAAAGCATGTCTAAAATCCATCCCTGCTCGCAACGCTGCTGCGTTTAATCGGTATAGATATGTAGTAGCCAACTCATCATGTTTCTGCGTTAATCTTGAATATATAACTCGAGGCGACACTTTTTCCACACAAAACCTCTTTTGGAAAAGCGCAATCACCTTATTCCAGTCATATTTTACCGAATCGGCTAGTTGTTCGTACCACCATGATGCTGTGCTTGTCAAGCTATCAACAAACATCCCAGACGTTGACTGTCATTCCAATGTGATATATTAGCCACATGTGAGAATCGAGCGACACAAGCCCGTGCACTTCCGGCATCCTGCCTATTCCCATCAAAAGATTTTATCTCAGTGTTCTGTAAGATGGCTGTAACTGGTTGTGGTGAGGGTACCCATGCGTTTGAACTTCCACCAGGCATACCATACCCTGAAGTACTATAATGTGTTCGTGGCTGCGTAGCCGGTGTATGATATGAGGTCCTAGGCGCCCCTCTCGTTATATTGGGTGTGCGACAAGCTGACAAGGTTTCCGTGACTTTAGTCAATTCTTCCAAACTTAAATGCCCATCTTGCATCATCTTAACTAAATTAGCTACCACTGGATCTTGCTTAGGCGCAGCCACTCCTGGACCCTGCTTAGGCGCCGACACTCCTGGACCCTGTCTAAGCATAGACACCCTTGGCTCGTTTTTAGGCACGGCTGGTTTGGGGGTGAGCATAATTTCATCGTCATCTGGCGAGAATTCCAATTTCTTCTTGGTTTTAGCAATTTTCCGGGGTCGCAACTGTGGTGCTTCCTCAGACTCACTTTTGTCAATTAGCTCCAGCATACCCGGTGGTTTAGACTCCCTTACCGGTGTATGTATAGTATCTGATATTATATAATAAGTGGGAATGATATTGTCAGTTTCTTCTCGATATATCATTAATGATGTTTCCCACTGATTTTCTGCTAATAGTAAAGACATCATCAGTACAATATCTTCTGCGGTCCGTGCCAAATCGTAATCACACGCTCTCTCAAACTCATCCCGTCTGATAATCTCATACCCCAAGTTTGGAAACAAATTCTCCAGTGCCAGCACAGATGCTTGTAAATTCCCAAATATAGTGAGATCTTCTCGCACCCTAAAGTTGGGTGCAGCTGTGGTGGAGTCAAGTTCGAAATCGAACACCGAAGTGTCGAGAACCTGACCACCATCAGGCCCGGCCTTCCAACTTACGGGGGGGGGGGTACCCCGCGAACCCTCGTCTTCGATCCGATCGGATCGTCCGCTGCTGGCAGACGACCGATCGTCAGCACTGGACGCCTGTTCCGATTCTTTTCGCATCTCACCTTGTGTACCCGATGGATTGGGCTGGTAACACACTCGGTGGATCGGTGCTTGGGACTGACTTGTGGTATAAATGCGGTAGACTGTGCTTGGTGATGTACCCGGGGCGGAACTCTTCACCCTGGGTACGGGTATACCTGTTATACTCGAAATTCGTATACTCCCGAGGGCAGATCGCTAACCCGATCGTAAAGCCCGGCCAATATGGGAGATAAACTCCGGTAATCCAATGAGGTTCAATAATCCAATCCAATAGGGAGATCCAATAAGAACGTGACTTAATCCACGAACGATCTCCATAAAATAATCCAATAGGTGAAATAACACGTTCCAAACGTGTGCAGCTTAACGTAGGGGGTTGACCAAAGTACGCTCCCGTCGAGGGACTTCCGGCGGGCCAAATGCGTCTATAACGCGTCCCGGCCGGGTATAATGAGCTGGAGGGGATTACTCGATCCTCCGCTCCCAAAACACTCTGCGGCGTGCAGAGGCGACTAACGCGTAAGGCAAAAACGACCCCGGTTGAGCTGGGGGTCCAACGGTCACTTAAGCGAAGCTAAAAGCCAAGAACCTTTACGAAGAAAAACCCAAAAGAAAGCAAATTCCCAAACTTGGCAAATCCCCAACTTGTCAAATCCCCAACTTGGCAAATCCCCAACTTGGCAAATCCCCAACTAACTACCTACCCCCTATAGTCCCCAATATGTACCAAACATGAAAATATGTAGTACACGCAATCTCATGTGACCTACCCGAATTTGTGTCCTGGACACCCCTTGCACATGACTGACCCAAACACCTCTTGACTTTCCACCAATCCGATCATCGACAGGCCGATCGGTCCATTGTTGACCGAACCGACCAAAATTCTTGGGTCCGCTTCACGACAGCCGCCCCTGAGTCGTGTCGCAGCCGCGCAACGGTAGCGTCCCGATATCATCAAATCCCGATTTCCGTCGAAGCGGACTTGACCAATGGACAGATCTCCAACTTCACCTCCGTCAGGTACTTGTTCTGCATACCCGATCGCCTTGTGACCTCTCTTGACCTTCTTGCTGCAGGCGCCCTGCGTTCTTCATCGCCTCATGTTGACTCGCCGACCAGATCGGCCCGATCTGACAGCCTTCTTAGCTCTCCACCCAACACTCCGGGGTCCGATACACCGGATAGGCATCAGATCGAGGCCGATCAACTTCGAAAAACAGTCGAAGAGCTCCGGTCCCAGTTGGCCATTATAGACCAACTGTCTGCCGATATCACCAAGGCGTTCGGCGCCTTATTGGCGGCGGATCGGCAGTCTCGTGATCACCGCGATCAGTTCCGACCGATCTTGGACGGGCTGATCGGCGCACGCCATGACTTGTCCCGTATGGAAACTTATCGTTCACATCTCCTAGAACAGCTCGCGGTAGTCGGCCGACAGATGATAGAAGACCAGTCGGACCGGGTCCTGCTTCGCACCCAACGTGGTGACCTGGAAAGGCAGACCAGCGAATTGCAGGTCATGGTCCGGGAGCAGATCGGGAAGGTCGAGTCCTTCCAGGCCCGATCAGACGCCTGGACCCAGGAATCAAATCGTCGCTGTGCGGCCGTAAATAGATGTTATTAACAGTTAAATGACTTGTTGCATCAGTGTCCGGATGTTAGTTCCAATGCTGACCGGTCTGCATCGACCGTTCCGGTCGGTCTACATCAAGACCAGACCCGGCGCCATTTCATTGGCCAAAAGTGGCCCACCGAAAACTTCACAAACTTCCCAGTCTAAAAAGCGCAAGGACGCGCCGAAGAGCTCGAGGGCGCGGGGCATAGCGCGCGACTCCAAACTCGAGGAGAAGCGCGCGGTGCCCCAGAAGAAGGCCAAGACGCCGGCTTCTCTCTCAAGTCCCGAATCGGTCGCGGATGACAAGTCTGTCCCCGCCAAATCTCGTGCGCCCTCGCGGCCCCGTGCCGCGCACACCAAGCGCATAGAGGTCTCGTCTGGAGAAGGCTAGGAGGGCGGATCCAGTGACTCCGAATATCTGATGCCCGCTTTATCCAAGTCTCGGTCGGATTGGCGTCGAGGTTCCGTTCCAGCGAAGCCCGCATCGGGGGATAAAAAGCCGACCAGCTCCCAGAGTGATGGTGATGTGCCGACGTGCGGGTCGACCGGATCGGTTCCTTCGTTCCAGCCCGGCACCTCTAGATTAAATAAGCATGCCCGACTGAAAGGATTGCTGGCTGGAGTTCAGCCTCTCCCATCTCGGACTTCGGATGCTACTTCGCCGTGGCCATAGTGGCAGATCGTCAGCCTGTACCATTCTGCCCTGACCAAGCAAATATTAGCACGGTCTCTGTCGCGCCCGTACTCCTGGATCTTTCCTCCGTCTCCCAAGACCCCTGACACTTTTGCATGGTGGTCGGACTTGGTTACAGCGCCACAGATCGCCCTTCTGTACGCATATGAGCCGTGGAAGGTGTTCGTCCGCCCTAAGCTGGGGCCCATGTTTGCGCCGACTCCGTGGATCGGCTCGTTCCTAGGTCGAGTGAAGGCTTTCAACGAGACTTACAGCCAAGCGATCTGGGAGTCCAAGCACTATCTAGTGCTTCCCGGTCGAGCGCAGCATGACCAAGGTCTGATCTTGTTCCAGAGGAACCGCAAAAGACGCCGGAGTCGGGCAGGCGAGGACTGGCAGTCCCTATGCCAGTTTGTTCTGGGAGGGATGCAGGCCCGCGAATGCGACCTCGACATCTTCCTGTATCCTATGGTTCTACATATGGCCAAGCGTCGGGTCGAGAAAGCTCGGGTGCTAGCTGACGACGGCGCCTGGTATCCCGGTCTTCATTGTGACGAGCCGGTCACCAACCTCAAGGACGCTTTGGCCCAGATCGATCGGAAGGAGACCTGGCGCAATCAATACCAGAACCAGATCGAAGGCCATCCGGCGTTGACTATAGGCCGTCTGTGGGGCCATTGTGATCCTTGATGCAGCAGTTATCTGACCAGATAGTTCGTAATATATGTGGCGAAGCGAAGGCAAAATTTTGGTCACCTTCTGTCAACGGTGTGCCGATCAGCTGGTCAGCGATCGGATTGGTGGAAACAAGGGGGGCTTTTAAGCCTATCATGTGCAAGGAGTGTCAAGCACACGGATTTTGGTAAGTCACATGGCATTGCGTGTATTTTACATATTTTAGTGTTTGGTACATATTGGGAGCGTAATGTTAGTGGAAAAGAAGTAAATTGTTCTTGGATTGGAAAAGTGGCTAAGAGGTCCTAAGAGACTCTCTAAAAGTTTGGTTTTCTAAGTCGCCTTCGCACTTCGCGGAGTGTTTGGGGGCAGAGGGTCGAGTAATCCCCTCCTGCCCATTATACCCGACCGGGGCGCGTCGCAGACGCATTTGGCCTGCCGGAAGTCCTTCGACTGGAGTATCCATTGGCTGACTTCTCACAAGTTTAAGTCACGTACGTTTGGAACGTACTAACAAGTGGATTGGTCTTTACGTGGAGATATCGTTTGTTCAATTCACGAGAATATTGGATCTTTACGTGGACATATTGGTTTACTATAACATTGGTTGGAGTTTAGACCGGCTTTGGTCTTCTCTCATATTGGTCAGGGGATAGACCAGTTGAGTGGTGTACCCTCTATTATCTCGTATTGGTTGGGTCTAGATCGATTGGACGGACGACCCATTGGACTATACATATTTCAAGTGTAACCGGTCTACAAGTACCCAGGGTGAAGTGTTCCGCCCAGGGTACACCCCCCCAGTACGGTCTGCATACTATCAGACCCAAGTCAACCAGCAACACGATCCACCGAGTGTTGAACTAGCCCATTCCATCGGGTACACAAGGTGAGATGGCAACGCAAGATCAATCGGACCAGGCGTCTTCTGTTGATGATCGGTCGTCTGCTAGCAGCGGACGATCAGATCGGATCGCATGCGAAGGTCCGCGGGGTACCACCACCCCGGAAGTTGGAAGGCTGGGCACGATGGTGGTCAGGTTCTCGACACAACTGTGTTCGATTTTGAACTTGATTCCACCACATATATGTCATCATTCCTTTCACATTGCTGATCATCTAATCACTTGACCAAATTTCACCATTTCCTCCAAGCTTGCACCAACACGTTATCATATACAATTTCCATCTACATCGCGAGAATCATCACTACGTTCGTCATTCCACTACTCCAATTCGTCACGGTTCATCACAGTTCATCATAAATTCACAAAGTTCCGACATCACACATATTCACACCGATCGATATACTGATCGGCGCTACTGTGGGTCTTGGTCTTCGTGGGTCTGCATTACTGCGAAGTGGTTCCGACTGACTCGGTCTCGCTCGAACTCTCGTAGCAGTGCTCCACAGTTTAGGTCGAGCTCGTCGATCCAAGTTTCTTCATCATGATCCTTCCACCGGACCAGATATTCTCGGTGGGTGCGTCCGAAACGGGTCTTCTTGACCGATCGGACATCCAGCACCTTCTCCATTTTGAACTCGTCCTCTTCCACGGCCGTTCCCAACTGTCCTCCGGCAGAAGAGCTTCATCGAAATCGAATCTCTCTGCTTCGTCCACCAGACAGGGCATTTAGGCCGATCGGCGAATTCACTAACCAGATTCAACTTGGAGACGTGCACGATCGAAAAAAACTTTGTAATCCGTGCCGATCGTGATCAGACGGGCCGCATGCTCACCGATCAGCTCTGCTACACGGAAAGGACCGTGCCACATATGAGCCAACTTCTTCGCATATCCCTCTTTGACCCGATCGAGGTATAGGCATACCTCGCCCCTGGTTCAATACCATGGGGTCGGACTTGGTCGTTGTTCCGGTCTGCCCGATCTTGTATTGTCTGACGTAACTTTTCGTTGACGACTTCTTTCGCGTACTGGTAATGCTTCTGGACCTGCATACGCCAACGACGGGCATCGCGGTCGCGGGTCTGAGTGAAGCCGATCGGTATCGCCGCTTCAAGTGTCGATCGAGGGTCCCATCCATACGCCAGATAAAAAGGCGTTTCTCCTCGGACCCGATCAGTTGAAGAGTTTAGGGCGAATACCAGCCTCTCTGCATACTCGTCCCAGTCACGTTGGTCCGGATCGGCCACGTACATCTTTATCGCCCTCGTGATTGTCTGCACCATGCGTTCAGCCGATCCGTTCGCTTGCGGGCGTTATGCCATCGTCGCGCTCTGTTTCTGGCCCAGCATGTTATTGAGCTATCGGAACACCTCGGCCATAAAACCGGGTTCCCGATCGTGTCTGATAACCTCGTTGGCACTGAACCTTCTGAATACCCATTCTTCATAACTTTGGGCGATCTGTTCCGCAGATCGGGATGCACTAGCCTTCGCAATCACCAGACCAGTGAACAGGTCTACCCAGATCAGCAGCTCAGTGTTGCCGCTCGTCGATCTGGGCAGCGACGGTATGTGGTCCATTGCTATCACCTGGAAAGGGTAAGTGGCCTCGATATTTCCGGGCGATCGGACCTTGATTACCGGCCTTCCCTTTCCAGTATCGCAATCCGTGCAACAGCCCACATATTTCTGCACGCTCCGAAAAAGTCCTCTCCAGTGAAAGTGGGCCCTGATCTTGTGATATGTCCTGCCTACGCCCTGATGTCCCCCTTCTAAACTAACATGATAGTGATGAAGGACATGCGGCTGCAGCAACTCAGGGATCACCAATTTCCAGTCGGTCTCGATCGGCACTGTCTTGGTCAACATCGCGGCAGTAATATAGCAGTCCATTGTCATCCACCTCGTAGCTTTCCGCGATCTTGGCACACTCTTTCGATTGATCATTCGTCAACTTTGCCATTTCACCGCGCAAGTATGCTTTCAGGTTGACTATCCACTCTTCTTCGTCCTGCACCTTGAGGATCCGTTCCGCCCTTAGCTGTTGCACAACGCGCTCACTCAGCCTTTCCTTCGGGAACGATCGGCGAGACTTCTGAGCTCGCGATCTGGTTGCGGCCATCACATGCACCTGGTCGGGTCTGTCCTCGGGCTTGATCACCTCCGGGAGCCTGTTTATATCCATTAGCTCAAGTAGAATGGCCTCCTCGGTGATCGTCACCCCGATCTGGTCCCGCATGGCCTGGGTCGCGAGATGGTCGGCGCTTCTATTCCAATCCCGTTTAACGTGCAATCGCTAGTGGTTGGGGTATTCTTTTAACGCCTCATCACCCGGTAGTTTAACAACTTCAGCCGTGGTGCCTTGCAGTCGATCTCCCCAGTGATCTGCCTTATCACCAGGTTGGAGTCACCACATATGATGATCCGACCTTTCTTCTGTGATGACAGCAGGTCAAGACATAGAAGGAGCCCCCGATATTCCGCCTCGTTGACCGTTATGTCCGGCGTGAAATCGGCGGCGGCTGCAACTATAGACCATTGTGGTAACTTCCACAGTATGGCGTATAGGAGCCGACCTTCTTCTTCACGCTAGCCGACCCGTCGAAACTCAAGACCAGGAGTTCCTCATCCCGATCGATGGTCGGTGGCGGCCGTGAGATAGACTGTCGAGGTTGTTTCCTTAAGGCAATCGCCGTCAGAGCTTCATCCACTTCAGAACGAGGGGAGATGCTGGCAGCTAATGTGCCCAATATCTCTTCCTCCCCTTTGACGCACTTGAAGACCTCGAGAGACCACTGTGAGGGGATCGCTGACCATCTGACGAGCCGACCGTCCATCCCATTGGCTGATAATAACCAGTCCAATGTCGACTTCCTTGATAGGACCTTTATGGGTCGGCCGACCAGGAGGTTATAGCACACATCCAAAATCCGTAGTAAAGCCAGAACTTCTTTTTCGACGATCCCATAGTTGACCTCGTTCGGCTTCAATGTCCGGCTCGTAAAAGTGACCGGGTGGTACACCATCATGTTCTTGTACTAGAGTGGCCGAAATGGCCCACTTACTAGCATACACAATGACGATCGGAATTTTCTCCGGATCGAAGTGCTTGAGAATCGGTGCCGTCGCCATCTTGGCATTTAGCATACCGAAAGCAACCTTTGCACGCCTCATGTGATTCTCTGCCTCCATTTGCGGACAATCTGCGTGCAGATCAGAGTCGCTGCCCTCCCGTAAAGTTGCCCGATATTCTTCGCGCAACATATGATAGTCGACTTCCCGGAGCTCGTACAGCACGGCCGCGTAAATCGCAAAGTCTTCAATGAAGCGGCTGTAGTAATTCAGGCTCCTTAGAAGGACTTCATTGCCTTCAGAGATCTGGGAAACGGGAGGTTGCTCAGTGATTCCAGATCCTTTTGTAGATCGTCCCAGGTGACTTCGGGCGGATCGGCATACACTTCAGGAAGGACTGCCACCTGGCTCTCCAGCTCCTGAATGTACTGATCCCCGCCCTCATGTATGCAAACTTGGTCGTCTTCTAGGGTGACATCACCCGACCCGTCCCGATCGGCTGTACACTGCTGTTCCCGGTCTGCGGGCTGCTCTTCAACAACATCGACCTGTTTAGGCGCGTCATCGTGGTCCGCCCCAGCAATCCCGTGTTCTACTTTCTCTTCTTCTGGTTCCGGCTCCTCTGTCGCCTGTTCCTGTGAAACCACCATGTTGACGAGCCTTGGATCATCTGCTTGATGGTCCACCGTGTCCGGCGACTGCGGCGCCTTTTTTCGGAGCAGCATCTTCTTCGGGGTTGCATAGCTTGGTCGTTCCACCATAGGTGAGGTATCTTCTTCCACCGATCCATCATTGCTGACCAGATCGGTGGTCGCTTGGTATTCCAAGTTCTGCCACTCAACATACCGTCTCGATCCGATAGAGACGAACCCCGCCTTTATTGGCACCTTCCACACCGCTAGCCACATGCCAACGATAGCATTGTTGTCGGGAGTAAGCGGCTTGTCACCGATATTGGTGAGTCGAACGTAATCAAACCGGCCGGCGCTCTTCAGAAAGGTCGACACCCACCGGTCGCCCCTGGTCACCCATAACTTCTTTGATCTGAAACCTTTATCGACCGGGGCATCAGCGGATTGACCGACTGGAATGGTGACATCTTGATACCACCTGACCAGATCGGTGTACGATCCGTATAGGGGCCGCCGACCTGCTAGCTGGATCTGTACCTCATCCGGGAGCGTAAGAACCCCATGAGACAAATCCAGTCGAATACCCGCCGGCACCATAAAATCCATGCCTAACAGGGCATCCTGACCGGCCAGCTTGCCGACCCAAGCCCTGAAGAAGTAGACCAACGAACCTGATAGGGTGATCTTCACGCGCGTCCTTCCTTCGGTCATGTAAGAGTTTTCTCCAATTCCGACGCATTCTTGTATCTGGGTGTCGTCTATACGACATCCGACCTTACGAGCAAAGGCGGAGTCGAATATCGAGACTTCGGCCCCAGAGTAGAACAACATCGTCGCCTTCTGGTTATTAATCTTGACACAGGCTTTCGACTGCTTAAATCATTTATCGGGCGCGTGATACTTACAGTATCCGCGAGACTCCCCCGGCAGCAAATCCAACTGCATGACCACCTTCGATCGGGAATATTCATCGGTCTTAAGACTGTAGACCGGATGATCCCGACCGACGCGATTGCGAATTTAGAACATGTATTGTCGGTTTTATTCTCCTTGCCGACATATGCATAGATGCCAAACGTAGACCGCTCGGCTCAATCCAGATTCCAACCTGGCGAGCGTTCTAGTTTAACATCTTTTCCACGTCAGGTGGAAGCATCCCCGCGTGCTTTCCCGGCACATACCACTTGCACATCAGGTTAAATAATTCTTCCATCTTGCAGTGACCGGCCTCGTGAATCTCTCCACATGACTTGCACACGAAAAGGCAGTGATCGGTGGGATGGCCGCGTCTTTCGCATTTCTTGCATATTAACTTCTTCCAGCAGCCCCGATCATCATGCTTTCTTGACCCGCAGTGAGAACACTTCTTGCGGGGTCGGTCCGGGTCAGACTTGTTTCCTCTCCTGCCCTTCCGATCTGCCTGGTCAGGTGTCGTTCTGGTTTTCGGGGCAGGTTCCGCGACGAAGATATAGCGGTACTGGTCCTCGTCTTACTCCCGACTGGACTGGCCGCTGCTTTCCTCTTCAGATCCAGTGCTGTCATCAGCTACGATCGCCTTAACAGCACGGGCCGATCTGGTAAAGGGTCTCTTAACCGGATCGGTCTGGGTCTTGGATCTGTAACGACCTGATCCAACGGCGCCCTTTGATCTCATGCTGCGGGAGTGTTGCAACGTTCGCAAAGTCTGCTCCACTTCTCCCACATCCTTTAGGCGGAGCAGGGTGAGCTGATCTGCCAGCTCCTGGTCATCAAGTGTACTAATATAGTGACCCACGTGCTCCAAAGCGGCACCGGTCGGCGGGTTGCCTTCCTTGATCACTATGCCGGCGCGAATTGCAGCCACATTCAGACGGTGTAAGTACTCGATCGGCGTCCCGTCGCCCCGCTTCTGCATGTGATGATAATTGAGGATGCTGGAGAATAGGGAGTTGCAGTACTGCCCCTCAAACTCTAAACATAGCAGGTCCCAGTCAGATCGGACATCCGGACTCAACTGTTGGACCCAGTTCGCAGCCGGTACTTTCAGCAGATCTCTAAAATCAAACGCCGTTCCTTTTTTGGTGTCTGATCCCGTAAGAAAGCATACTTGACCCGACCAAACCACAACCTGGCCTGCTCCTCGTCGGTGTCCTTTCCGGTGAAATTCTTGAGATCAGTAGTCGCAGCCATGCGAATGCGCGGGATCGCAGTAGATCCGAAATCAAAAGCGGTCGTTGAGGCTAGATTAGCCCTGCGCGTTCTGCCCGCACCTGCACCGTCTTACCCATAGTGTTCATCCGGATCGCCGATCGACTACATGTCGTAATCAATGTTCTTGCTTGATCGGCGCGATCGAGCTGGTTTCGGCTTGCGTCTTCCTTTGCCAATTGGTTTAACACCTCGAGTGGCCTTGTCCACTGATGCTACTGACTCCATATCTACATCCCGGCAAATATTGACATTTTGCCGGGCAGATCGGTCCTGAGCATGAGGGCGCGGAGGTGATCGGCATCGATCTCCCAAGAAACGTTCCTTCATCGCTTCGAACATGGCTTGGACGTTGGCTTGGGTCATGGTCAACGTGTTGGTATCCTCCTTTGGAGGTACTGAGGCCTTTGGGGGCACCCGGGGCCCCGACTGGCATGCAGCCCCTTGTTGCCGCACCTCCTTTTTATGCTCCCATGGGGTCTGGTCCGACCCCATGGTCATCCGCTCGACACCGACCTCCAAGTCCGATGAGTTATCCGAGGCAAGTAGAGACTGATATAACGACTTATCGTCGGAGCATGCATCATCATCCATTTCAATAGTCTCAGCGACCTTCAATGCCGCGGTGGGAGTTGGGCGGCGGACCGCCCCCACCAACGGCACCAAATGGTCGTGGAAGGTCGACAACGACAACTCCAACCTCCAAGTGTCCAGAGCGAAAAGCTTCTGCACGTTGGAGGGCTTCCGCATCTTCATGCTTACCTCGGCCAACATCACCAGCAGGTTCTTCACCAATGACAACGGTCGGTCGCTTCGGATCGTCTCGGTGGTGGGTCCGAGAAGGCGATCGGGGATCTGGGGGTCTACTATTTGCATGACCTGGTCTTCGCGAATAAATCGCTTCAACTCATGAATGTAGTACATCATGGTCAGGTCTTCTTCTTCGATGACCCCATCCCCGACCTGCGACTTCTCTTCCAGGTCGTCTTCTTCGGACGGCATTCTGAGCCTCTTCTTGATACCCTTGGCGGGTTGTCCTGGATCGTTCCGATCCGGCTCCATGTGGTTTTCGCTAATTATTTTCTCCTCATCCAAACATTCATTCAAATACATAGGATCAGGACAAAAGTCCTGATCCTTTCCGGAACTATAGCAAGACCTGCTATAGTCCCGATCGGCTCCGGTGGGAGCCTTATGGGGAGGAAAAAACTTATTCATCCCTATCCGGTCCTCCACCCGGCCTGATCGGACATCGCAATCCTTATTAGCAACGAAAACATAAGTCGATAGCCGTTCCTTGTGTTCTATTCAGAACGATTCCACATTCAATTCCTTGTAATCAATCCTTTGCTGAATATCGCTGCGGTGATATCCACGATCACCAAGTGATCCGGGCACGCGCACCATTGTGGTGGAGTCAAGTTCAAAATCGAACAACGAAGTGTCGAGAACCTGACCACCATCGTGCCCGTCCTTCCAACTTACGGGGGGGTACCCCGCGAACCCTCGTCTTCGATCCGATCGGATCGTCCGCTGCTGGCAGACGACCGATCGTCAGCACTGGACGCCTGTTCCGATTCTTTTCGCATCTCACCTTGTGTACCCGATGGATTGGGCTGGTAACACACTCGGTGGATCGGTGCTTGGGACTGACTTGTGGTATAAATGCGGTAGACTGTGCTTGGTGATGTACCCGGGGCGGAACTCTTCACCCTGGGTACGGGTTATACCGGTTATACTCGAAATTCGTATACTCCCGAGGGCAGATCGCTAACCCAATCGTAAAGCCCGGCCAATATGGGAGATAAACTCCGGTAATCCAATGAGGTCCAATAATCCAATCCAATAGGGATATCCAATAAGAACGTGACGTAATCCACGAACGATATATCCATAAAATAATCCAATAGGTGAAATAACACGTTCCAAACGTGTGCAACTTAACGTAGGGGGTCGAACAAAGTACGCTCCAGTCGAGGGACTTCCGGCGGGCCAAATGCGTCTATAACTCGTCCCAGCCGGGTATAATGAGCTGGAGGGGATTACGCGACCCTCCGCTCCCAAAACACTCTGCGGCGTGCTGAGGCGACTAACGCGTAAGGCGAAAACGACCCCGGTTGAGCTGGGGGTCCAACGGTCACTTAAGCGAAGCTAAAAGCCAAGAACCTTTACGAAGAAAAACCCAAAAGAAAGCAAATTCCCAAACTTGGCGAATCCCCAACTTGGCAAATCCCCAACTTGGCAAATCCCCAACTAACTACCTACCCCCTATAGTCCCCAATATGTACCAAACATGAAAATATGTAGTACACGCAATCTCATGTGACCTACCCGAATTTGTGTCCTGGACACCCCTTGCACATGACTGACCCAAAAACCTCTTGACTTTCCACCAATCCGATCGCCTACAGGCCGATCGGTCCATTGTTGACCGGAACCGACCAAAGTTCTTGGGCCCGCTTCACGACACAGCCCGCTTCATCTTACGTATCTCAAATAATGAAAACCAACAGCTCGAATCACCCGGTAATCTGAGCACCTGTTGTTGATACTGTTCCACCTTTGCACACGCCTCATAAAATGTGTAAGTCCTGTGAGTATCATCATCGGAGTATTCTAGTGTAAAATGGATATCTGGACCATCTTCTTGTGGTACTAATGCCATTGTGTAAGCTTGAATCTGCAGTCGACGTTAGTCCAGGGTCGCGGCACCAGTTGTCGTGAAGGGGTTGAAAATTATTATAAATCCACTTAATTAACAACACAAAGAGGTAATACGCTAGTCTTCCTTGTTTTACATCCCGGGTACTTAATACTTCCGCCCGAACCAACAAATCAGTCAACCACACTTGGGGTACACTTCCAAAGGCGGTTCCGGGCTGCCCCCAACACTAGCGCACTTCAAACGGCTGCTGCTCCACTTGCTAGGGCGTGCGCTCACCGACTTCCTTGTATTACACTTGGTTGTTGTATGGAATCAAAAAGAAGGTTTTTTAAAGGCTGCCAGAGATCTTTGCACTTCAAGGGAAATTTCGTTCTATTAAGTATTACTACCTCCTACATCAACGTCAATCACTTTTTCACCCACTACTTTTTGGTTACTTCAGCGCTGACTTCAATACGTGGCAGTTACCGCTGAGGCCCTCTGTAACCTGATTGATCATCCTTGAGATCTACCACTGATTCCCTCTGTAACCTGATTGATCATCCTTCAGAGCTACCACTGATTCTCTCAGTAACATGATTGATCAGCTTTGACAGTTACTTCAGAAACCCTCTGTAATATGATTGAGCGAGGTGGCCGTCGCGAGGCGGCCGTCGCATGTCACTCCTGATTGGTCAAAAACTCCACTTAGTTTTCCACATTCATACCAATCACAAGCAAATTAGCCGTGAAAGGGCCGTCGTATGTCACTCCTGATTGGTCAAAAATTCCACTTATTTTTCCACATTCATACCAATCACAAACAAATTAGCCGTGAGATGGCCGTCGCATGTCGCTCCTGATTGGTCAAGAATTCCACTTATTTTTCCACATTCATACCAATCACAAACAAATTAGCCACGAGGTGGTCGTCGCGAGGTGGCAGTCGCAGGTCGCCTCTGATTGGCTGAAAATAGTTTTTCCAAAATAAAATACTTAACCACTTGAAAACAATCGAGAATACCCAAGCCGATCAACTGGAGCAGCCGATGGCGCATAACTTTTCGTTGGCTTCACCGCCATTAACGGACCCGCCGTTGTACTAGTAAGTTGCGCCTATGTCTTGACTCCCTTATGCACTGCTGACAGTTCGTCTTCACAATCTGTTTGTCTATTTATAGCATGTGCCCTAGCGCCCCTTTGTTGTTGAGTATGAGACCAAGGGCGCATGAATTGCGTTGGCTTGCTGCCACGAACGAATCCACCGTTGTGCTGGTAAGTTGAGCCTATCTCTTGACTCCCTTATGCAATGCTAACAGTTCATCTTCACAGTCTGTTTGCCTCGTTTAATTGATGTGCCTTAGTGCACCTAGTTGTTGGACCTCGAATTAGACAGTATGAAGCTGAAGACGCTCAACTTGGCGTTTAGCGTCACTGCCATAATCCTAGAGGTAAAGCAACTGTGTCGAAACCTTGTAAAATGTGGGAAGCATCACTTGGCACTAGTAATGAATTGAAGCATCTTGCTAGAAGACAGAAGCTCCGCACTACTAGCATCGCGTTACACTAAGTATTCGTATTGTTCACCTATTAAAGGCATGACACAATCTTTGTCACTAATATTCAGTGTTTGAAGGAATCACCAGCGTAACAAACGTCATCGTGCTAGTATGTAGAGTTTGGCGATATAAAATATACCAAGCATTGATAACTACCATAGTCCATCTTTATATACTGTAAATATAGCTTCCACTTCACCACAGATCATCCGCGAGTACGGCGTCAAACGCTTTGGCACGCGAAGGAAGGTTGGAGAAGATCCAAGACGAAAAACATACCGATCAGCTTACCTCGCGTTGTTTGTTGGGCGATCTGGGCCCGGAGATGCGCGTTCTCGGCGATCACCTCCTTCAACTTCGAGTACATGGGGATCAAGGTATCCACTTCCTTCCGCAGTGGCAAGAATGACGTATTCTTAACGTCCAACCGCGACTGAAGCCCCCGGACTGTCTTCCGGAGATAATCGACCCCGATCTGATGCCCATCCGGTGTGTCAGAATCTGGAGTGTTGCGAGGGCTGTCAGATCGGGCCGATCGGGGAGGCGAATTGACATGGGGCGATTGGGAACACGGGGCACCTGCAGCAACGAGCGTCAAGAGAGGTTACAAGATGATCAGGTGCACAAGGACAAATACCTGGCGAAGGCGTATTTGAAGATCTGTCCATCGGTGAGGAAGTCTGCTACTGTGAAGATCTGGGATGCCAACTGGTGGTGAGATCGGGTCGCTACCGTTGTGCGGCTGCGACCAGATTCAGGGGCGGCTGTGGTGAAGTGGATTCAAGAACTTTAGTCACTGTGTGTCAGCGGCACGCCGATCAGCTTATCAGCGATCGGATTGGTGGAAAACAAGGAGGCTTTTAAGCCTATCATGTGCAAGAAGTGTCAAGAACGCAGATTTTGGTAGGTCACATGATATTGCGTGTACTTTACATATTTCATGTTTGTACATATTGGGGACCGTAGGGAGATAGGATTGGTAAGTTTTGGTTTTTCCTTCTAAGAGTCTTTTGGTTTTTCCGTCTTTCTTGGTCGTTAACACCTCAACAAGGAAGTCGTTTGCATCTTTGCACAGTACATCAGTCGCCTCCGCACGCCGCGGAGTGTTTGGGAGCAGAGGGTCGAGTAATCGCCTCTAGCTCATTATACCCGGCCGGGACGCGTTACAGACGCACTTGGCCCGCCGGAAGTCCCTCGAAAGGAGTACGCATTGGTCGGCTTCGCAAGCCCAAGTTACACACGTTTGGAACGTGTAAACAAGTTTTTGGATTGTTACGTGGAGATATCGTTCGTGGAGTTTGTCACGTTCTCGTTGGGTCTCCATATTGGAATATTGGACTTTTCTTCATACATCGGTTGGGCTCTACGATCGGTTAAGCGATATGCCCTTTGGAGTACACTTACTCTAAGTATAATTGGTCTGCCCGTACCCAGGGTGAAGATTTCCGCCCAGGGTACACTACCAGCACGGTCTCGCATTTTAGACCCAAATCAATTCACAGCAACGATCCACCAAGTGTGCAACCAGCCCATTCCATCGGGTACACAAGGTGAGATGGAGACGCAGAAATCGGACCAGGCGTCCTATGCTGATGATCGGTCGTCTGCTAGCAGCGGACGATCAGATCGGATCGTAGTCGAAGGTTCGCGGGGTACCCCCCCCCGTCAGTTGGAAGGCTGGGCACGATGGTGGTCAGGTTCTCGACACCACGGTGTTCGATTTTGAACTTGAATCCACCACATACGTAAGTACACAACGGTTAAGGTCAAGTATTGACCAGTCCGAAAGGTTCGGACCTATCGGTTATTTTAACCAATCAGGGCAGGAGCCCTTGGTAGAGGCGTGGCAGCCTGCCACGTGTTGGTACACAGGTGGTGTACATTACATTTCGGCTAGGTACGAATTGAGTAAGTTCTACTTAGTATTACATATTGTTTACATTAGTTTAATTAATTTAGGCTAATTACATATTAAATAAAAACCTGTTACAAAATACACTGCATCCAGCTAGACGCTAGATCGCAAGGGTCGAGCGTGCTGTGAGAGTAGCCAAAGGTAATACCTCCCTTAGCTACCCCCTTTCTAAGGGAAGCCTTGTATCAAGGCGTTAGTCTCTACTAACAGTAAAACAAGGGAATCTTGGCCCCGAGTAAGAGAGCGATCTCTTACTATGCCCTTATATAAGGGCGTATCGGCTAAGTAGCGGCGTATCGCCGCTTAAGGAAAGTATTCCTCTGTGCGCTAGCCGCACCGTGCGTGTGGTGGAGCGGCCGATCAAAGTTTTGAGGCTTGATCAGGCGGTACCACGGCGCCCGGACTGCCGACTAACGAAGGGGGTCCTTCGGTTGTCCTTGACTGCTTGTGTTTCTGCTCACCTTACGTACCCGACGGCTTGGGCGTGGGTCGCTCTTCAGGTGGTGGGGATGGCACACTACAATTCCTTGTGGGAAGACTGTGTTGACTTGTGATGAGTCGACTGATGCGATCAGGCGATAATCAGGCGCAATCAGGCTTGAATCACGTGCGATCAGGTTTGATCAACAGTGATCAGGCTTGGGAAGGCACTAAAAGTCGTCGATCAGCGGCTATCAGACTTGATCAGGCTTGATCAGGTACTGGAAGTCGATGATCAGCTGGTTGGCGCGAGTTGCGAGCAGCTGAGCGCGGATCGCGAGTTGCAGAGTGTCGATCAGGGCGGTGATCGGTGGAGGGGTACTTGATCAGGCAGCGGAAATCTTCACCACCCGATCGCCGAGCCTCTTAAGCTTAGTCCGCTAATAGAACACCCAATATACTATGTATTCTAAGCTTAAGCCTAAGAGGAGGGTCGATCAGCGACTGGCTGTTCGACGGTTCCACTAAAATCCTCCAAGAGTTCCCATGGGGCGCTTAGAGCAGCCGAACTCTAGGGGCCAAAAAACGTGGACCAATGGGGGAAGAGGTGAGAACACCTTCCCCAAAAAAAACCTTTACAAAATAACGGCTAACACAGCGGGTGGAGTTGAGGGTGAGCTCCCCAGACCTTTACGTCTGCCGGTGGGCCAAAAAGTGCACTGCGTGCTCCCGCCCGGGACGTAAAGGGTGCGTATGCAAAAGAGAGGGAGGCGCGAACTCCTCCCCCTCGGTGATCTTATCGATCGGACGCAAAAGGAGAACTCAATTAGCACTTATATCCTAAAACTACCAAAAACCTAATATCAGCCAATCAGGTCTACCCATCCCTATACGCCTCGTCGCCCAGTCGACCTGATTTATCCGTCGTCCGTCGCTAACCGTTAGATACCCGTTAGGTAACTGTATCAGTTGTCGCGTCGTCCCAGATGTCCCGTCCATGCCCCGTCCATGTTCACCGCAGTTGTGCCGACTGTTGTACTGACTGTTGTGTCAATAGTCGTACCGGCTATTGTACCAACTATCGTACCAACTATCGTACCGACTAATATATCGCCTATTGTACCAACTATGATACTGACTACTGACCAACTATGGTGCCGCAAAAAGTTATAATATGCTTCACCACATGCGTGTACGCACCTGCTACAGCGAACATGAGGCGAGAGACCATTGCCTACCTCCCCTTACTCGCCGCCCTCCGGGACGCCCAAAGAGAAGCGGCTGCTAACGGAAGACTTCGGTCGCGAGAAGCGCGTCTTCCGCTGTTCACGTTGTAATGGCCCGGTACATTCGAAGCGTACGTGCCGTAATTCCATCTGAGTGACCAGTGACACACAAGGCAGTGGAATGGAAGGAACGGATGGGGAAAGTAAGATGTAGGGGGGCAAGTGCTTGGATGCAATTTCCGAAAACTCAGGGGCTGGCGTGGGGGCGCGGTTGGCGCATGCAGGCTGGCAGGGGCATGGATGTAATCTTCATAAAATCAGGGGCATGCATGTAATTTCCGCAAAAGCGAGGGCATGCATGTAATTTTCCCTAGTTTGTACTGGTTGTGTATGCTACACTATATATAAAATGAACCCCGCGGTACTTCTCGTCTGGCTTCTATACGCCAGCGTAGCGCTAATCCTCTTTTTTTTGAGCTTGTTCCTGGTGCTCTACGCACAACCCAAGCATGGCGCATCGTCATCGCTGGCTGCCTTTGCGGGAACTTCAACAATCAGCGCTGCGCCTCTCACCATCTCGTCATGGTTTGTCAATGGCATTTGCATCCTGGCCCTGTATATATCGCTGTTGTGTTTATTTACGTCCCCCGTGGACGTGTATCTGCTGGAAAATGCATTGCCTCATGTACCAACTGACGTCCAAGCGCTGCGAGTGCTGTACCAAGTATATTTCGTAGCGTTGGCCTTCCACTCATTTGTTGGGGCACCACTTGCCTACAACTACTCAAAGCAGACGGAAATTGCACACTTGACGTTGAAATTTTCCACGAAGGATCGACTCTTTGCTGCAATGAAGCGAACGGCGTGCTTCGTACTGGGAATCTCACTCTTTCTAGTCTTGTTCATGGTCGTGCTTCTCTGTGGCAAGCCTGCTAGCTCTGACATTGACTGGTTAAAACCATTGCTAAAGTTCTCGTCGGATATGGATACCTTTCTACGACTAGTAATGGGAATTTTAGTACTTACAGGGATGTATCTATGGTTGTTTGTGTGCTGTCGTGGGCTTGCTAGCGTGCCGTTGGTAGGACTGCTAATGGAAGACCACAGTATTGACGAGAACATGACGACGTTTGAAGACCTGCTTCAGGAAAATACGATGGAGACAAAGGCGACAAAGCAGACGAGAGAGACAATTTTGCAAAGATATGTTGTCGATCAACAAATGAGCGGTGCAGATAAAGAACGACTGTCGCAACTGAAGACGCGTGAAAAGCTTCTTGAAGAGCGCCGAGAAGTTCTTCGCGCAAATCTGCAGAAATTCGCGCTTAATGGAAAACTATCCATTTGGAAGGTCCCGATTGGTGTTATTTTGATACTTCTGTCGTTGCTTATCGTGGTGTCAATGTTTATCACCAGCATCGACAAGATGGTTCACTCAAATTTTGAGCACGGATTCCTCCTGAACGCTCCGACGTTTTTGAACCCGATGGATTTACTTTTGGTGATGGCCTCACGCGTCTTTCCATTAGACTATTTGTTTTTCGCAGTGCTGTTTGTGTACTTATTCACACTGTCGTTGATTGTGCTGAAACGCCATGGATTGCAATTTTTATGTTTTCAACTTGGGCGATTTCAGCCGCGGCTTACTTCTGCTGCAACGATGACTATATTGTCGCTCGTGCTTATGCAACTTGCCATGGTAGGGCTGTTCGCACTGCTTACGTTGGCACCGCAGTATTCCACTTTTGGTCACCAAATGTTCACGACCACGTCTGGGCGCGTCATTCCTTGCACTTTGAAAGAGGCGGCTTCAGCAGCTGCAGCTGCAGTTAAGTCTGGCCGTATGCCCGATCATTGTCGCATCACGCAACTGGCACAGTTTTACAATACCCTTGCCGTTGAGCTGCCCATGTTTGGTGTGGCATTTTTTGTGGGCCAGAGCTTATTTGCCGCAGCCTTCATACCATGGATCGCACATGCCTATTGCATGGCAAAGAAGCTTGATGATCCAAAACGTCACCGACTACTTGACGACTACTAAAACCTTGTCCAGCTAGTAGCTTAACATTTAACGTGAAACGAATGCAGGGAGAATTCATCCATGAAAAAATGATAACAGACTTTATATGACGTTTTCAGTATTAAATTTGATCAACTATAAAATTGCTTCATCTTTGCTCCTACTTATTGTGTTGTAATCATCTGTTTCCATCATGCGCTTATCGATGCGCAACATTCTTACACAATTGTTCCGGACTAATGAGTTGAGGATGATGCATGATTAGTCGTGTCCATGGATCCCGTACGCTCTTTGCCTAGAAATCGGTTTTGAAGGCCTCCAAAAATGTTGCGGATGCCAGCAGCAGGACTAGCAGCTTCATTTTGCGTACCCTTTTGTCCAGTTTGCGATGTGTTAGAGCTCCGTGACTCGTCATTCGCACCAATAGGATGGTTGGGATCGCAAGCAGAGAGGAACGCTTCATATGAATGCTCACGCTGCTGCAGCAGTTCCTCTGTGTGAGTTTGTTTAGCTTCCACGCGACCACAGACTTCCTCAAAGGCTTTCTTGGCAGCCACATATTCTTTTTGTAGCGCATCAAGGTCATGCTTAATCTGCGCTAGTTCATGCTCGCTTTCCTGGATGCTGCGCAACGCTGGTGATTCTTCATCGATTTTCAGACACTTGATCGAGTATTTTACGGCCGACAACCAGTTGTCTCCGTAGACGCAGAACAAATGCTCACCTTTTTCCAGCGGCACAGTACGTCTCACTTCAAACAGACTCAATTTACTAAAGATTTCGGGGAGTTCTGAGTCAATGTTAGCTCCGGGCCACATCTCTGGGTTTAGGTCCATCAGTTCCACGGTACTGGACAAGTACATATCAGCAGCAGTGCAGCGAGGCTTCTTGACTGACTCCTGCACCAGACGCACGGCTCCATGTCGGTCAAAAAGTACCACTTTAAACTTGCTCTTGCTGGCAGAGCGACACATAAAGACTACCGACTCTCGGTCTTTTTGTACTTGGAGCTTGTAAAAATGCGCGTCCTGCTTGTCTACCTTAGCATGACGCTCCATCCCGAAAACCATTTTCGTGACGTGTGACAGCTGCGTTGAGTTGTTACGTTCATCACACAAGTCTCTTGCAGCTGACAGCACTGACTGGGAAATCTGCGTAGGAATGGGCATCCCGATCTTCGTGAAAAGCGCACCGACGACACGGCCAAAGCCACCCATAGATTCCACATCGACACTCTCGAATTCCATATTTTTGCCACTATCTCCCGCCACATCATACTGTCGGCGCTTATTCGGGTCGCTCAGCACGGCGTAAGCGGCGCTGGCCTGTTTGAATTTATCAGCAGCTTCCACGGAGCCAGCATTACGGTCAGGATGATACTTAAGCGCCAGTTTGCGGTATGCCGTCTTGATCTCCAGTTCACTCGCTGACTTTTCTACACCAAGAACTTCATACAGATTGATCTTCTCGCATGGTTGCTTCGGCACAGGGTCACTCATGGGGTGATATCGACGATGGGGAAGGAATGTTCACTTATATGCGATGCGGAATAGGTCCAAGGGTTGTGTGTGAGAGATAATCATTTTAAATCATTTTGATCCGAATCCAATTTGATTTAAATCTACAGTTTCAACATTCCATCTTAAAGTGAATTTCGTCCAAAAGCAATTTACGGTCTCCAATCGTCGCTTTTAGTCAACATTTCAGCCGACATATCAAGGCTCGAAACAAGGCTTACATCGATATCCCCTTCTTTACGCCTTGGAAACTATAATTTTTTGTCGTACAGCCACATATTTCGTATTTTGTTTTTAGCTTCATTCCGAGCCTTGAACTGATTTTATAGCAAAACTTGGTTGTCTATGAGATGCTCCATAGGACGTTGCACTTTCACTTCAATCGCTTGTAACAATCACGAAATCGTACCATCTCCATGTGGTGAAGTGTACCACAAATTTGGTCACTTTTGGTCAAGGCAGTTGGTCGAGTTTCCGATTGGTCTAAACAAGGGGGGATTTTTAGCCTATCAGATTCAAGGAGTGTCAAGAACGCAAGTTTTGGTGAGTCACCTGACATTGGGTATTTTACATATTTTCATGTGGGTACATATTGGGACCGTAGGGAGGTAGTATTGGTTTGAGTTGTGGATTTGCCTAAAAGAGAAGAAGTCGTTTGGAATCTTTTGGTTTTGCCTTCGGGCTAACACCTCAACAGGAGGTCGTTTAAACCTTTGCTATGTGCAGCAGTCGCCTCCTCCCGCCGCGGAGTGTTTGGGAGCAGAGGGTCGAGTAATCCCCTCTAGCTCATTATACCCGTTCTGGACGCGCCACATGCGCATTTGGCCAGCCGGAAGTCCCTCGACGCGAGCACGCATTGGTCGACTTCCTCAAGTTTAAGTCAAGTACGTTTGGAACGTGCTATTCAGTGGATTGGTCTTTACGTGTAGATATCGTTTGTGGAGTTTCACGGGCATATTGGGTCTTCACGTGGACATATTGGCTCATTGTAACATTGGTTGGAGTTTAGACCGGTTTTGGTCTTCTCTCATATTGGTCAGGGGATAGACCGGTTGATTGGTCTACCCTCTATTATTTCGTATTGGTCAGGTCTAGATCGTTTGGACGATCGACCTATTGGAATCTATCTTTTGGAAGTGTTTCTGGTCTGTACGTACCTGGGGTGAAGAGTTCCGTTTTAGGTACACCTAGCCAGCACGGTCTCCGATATTCAAGACAGAATCAGATCAATCTGCGATCCCGATCCACCGAGTGTGTAACTAGCCCATTCCATCGGGTACACAAGGTGAGATGAACTTAAGTGAATCGGACCAAGTGTCTTCGGATGATGACCGGTCGTCTGCCAGCAGCGGACGATCGGACCAGAATTCGAGTGGAGGTCCGCGGGGTACCCCCCCCGTAAATTGGAAGGCTGGGCACGATGGTGGTGGTCAGGTTGTCAATACAAATGTATTCGATTTCGAACTTGACTCCACCACATCCACTTGAACCTTCGAAGCGGCATAAAATAAAATTTACAGTTGATGTTAAAATAATCCGCCTATTTTTGGTTTTTGCTAAAACTGAGGAGGAAATTGTATTTCGTTCTTATTAGTAGCATAATTAGTGTAGGGAAAAACTAAACAGTACCGTGTCCAAATAGGCCTATTTAGAACTCGATTTTACTCGATTTTGATTGGCTGTTTTCAGCCTGCAGGGTTTAGGGCTTAGGTTTTAGGCTTTAGGGTTTAGAGTGTAGGGTTTGGGGTTGAGGGTTTGGGGTTTAGGGTTAAGGGTTTAGGGTTGTTTGTTTGTTTGGTAAGTTTCCGTGGTCAATAGGTTGGTTGGTTGCTTGTTTGCTTGGTGGGATGGGGTGGTATATGTGAGACAGCGGAGAGGCGCCAAAAGTGAGCGGGACCCAAAAAAATGCAAAAAATGCAGGCTGAAAACAGCCAATGAAAATCGAGTAAAATCGAGTTCTAAACAAGCCTATTTGGACACGGTACTGTTTAGTGGACCTCATTAGTGTATTAGTACTCGGTTCTGAGTATACACATTTTTTGCCACGCATAAGAAATGTATACCACACAACAGATCGAGGTTTACCATAACTTCAACATCTGGTACATATTTCATGTTAGGCTAGTTAAACACTTCTCAATATACATCCCGTTGATTTAGTTCCTGGTTTGGATATTTTCTTGTTCTCGTTACGAACTGTCTTCGGGTATGCATTTCGCTGTTAACCTGTGATTGACTGTGGAGATATCGATTTAATTGACTTTTCGTTATATTGAATTTATTTCGAGCACTTACGACTCAAGTTTTCGACTAAAAGCGCTACTATGGACACGAACAACATTCAACAGTTGATAGCGAAGCAGCACCTTGCTTATTGCAGATCCAGTCGAATGTTGTCGAATTTTCGTGTATCCATTTAGACTTATAAATAAGTGAAAATTCGTAATGTGGAAATGGATTGGCTATAAATGCATATGGATAAATGTGGAAAGATTTCAAAGTTAAATTTATCTGTGAATTTAAGATTTTGAAATCTTTCTAATTTTATAGTATACCAGTGTAGTACCCCGTCGTACCGACGGGGCGGAGGGTATATATATAATGTCAAACTGTAGAAGCAACTAACGTGACCGGGAACGTCACAGGTATGGAAAACTTTTAAATAGGTAGACGTTTCTGGAAGAGTGTGTATCCACTCTTCCGTATAGTGGAATCCCATTGGCTGTTCAGGTAAGCCATACATTTATTGCATATAATAGCGGTTACGAGATTAAGTTGCAGTAGTGCTGGATAGCTACTTAAGTAACCATACATAATATATCTTACTTTCCGTTTTGCATTTACATTAGGAGTACACGCACTGAACTCTCTGTGGTCACTACGCGACGCACGCCTCTACACACCTACCGCTGATACTCCCGCGCTGAAACTTCATCAGCAGGTGAGTCTTGATCGTGTGAAGTGCACGCAACTATTTTGGTTGAGTTTTAACAGATGTAAAAGCGCTATTTCTAACCAATTATATAGTCGTTAACACTGATCTGCATGTCAATAGTACTACCACGGATTATTCTTCAACAGAGCGATGATTTTTGAAGCCAAAATTGTACTTTATGTTTTTGTCAGATAGTTTTTCCTTCTGTAAAAGCGCTATTTATAAAGTCGAATTAAATTAGGTCCTATTTATAGTACAGTTGGAATTCGATTAGGTACGGCCTCATCAGGCGGACAGAAAAAATCGGTTTATATTATAGAACTAGATAATTACTTTCTTTTTTCAACTTAGCGACTACTCGTCACTTCTAGCGGCGGCTGAACACCGTAGCGCTTGTCTACGCTTATACTTTCTGACTAAAAGTATCAGGTCAGGTAGTATACATTGCGCTGCTCATACTTTTCCCGACAAATGTTGTGCAATCCATCGTAAAACGCCACCTGTATTTGACTTTCGATCGTCATTTTATCCAGCATTATAAAAATCGCTGTGTCCAACGATATCAAGCGAAGTTTCGTCGGATTTTCGAATACGCATACTTAGTTTTAGATTTTTGTCCTTGTGGTGGAGTCAAGTCCGAAATCGAAAACATTAGCATCGATAACCTGACTACCACCATCGCGCCCAGCCTTCCAACTTTCGGAGGGGGTACTCCGCGGACCACCACTCGAGATCTGATCCGATCGTCCGCTGCAAGCAGACGACCGGTCGTCATCAGAACCCACTTGGTCCGATTGTTTAGTGTCCATCTCACCTTGTGTACCCAATGGAATGGGCTAGTTACACACTCGGTGGATCGGGATCGCAGATTGGATCGAAGCGGTCTTGAATATAGAAGACCGATCTGGGTAGGTATCTCTGGGGCGGAACTCTTCACCCCAGACACAAACAGACCAAAAACACTTCCAAGAGATAACTTCCAATAGGTCGATCGTCCAAACGATCAAGACCTGACCAATACGAAATAATAGAGGGTAGACCGACCGTTCCGGTCTAGTTCCTGACCAATACGAAATAAGACCAAAACCGGTCTAGTTTCCAACCAATATTAAAACAAGCCAATATGTCCACGTAAAGACCCAATATGCTCGTGAAACTCCACAAACGATATCTCCACGCCAAGACCAATCCAGTGAATAGCACGTTCCAAACGTACTTGAGCTGAGGTGTTGAGATCGCCAAATCGTACTCCCGTCGAGGGACTTCCGGTGGGCCAAAATGCGCGTGCGGCGCGTCCAGACCGGGTATAATGGGCGAGAGGGGATAATTCGACCTTCTGCCCCCAAACACTCCGCGGCGGGTGGAGGCGACTAGTGTACGAAAAGGGAAGAACGGCGATCCCTAGCTGTGGTGTGAACCAAGACCAAAGGACTTCTACTTAGAAAAAATCCTGCAACCAAAAGACTTCTTACTTGGAAAAACCACAACTAAAATACTACTACCCTATAGTCCCGAAATGTACCCACACAAAAATATGTAAAATACCCAAAGTCGGGTGACTCACCAAAACTTGCGTTCTTGACACTTCTTGAGTCTGATAGGCTGAAAAGCCCCCCTTGTTAAAACAATCCGAAATTAGACCAAATGCCTTGACGAAACTTGACCAGAAGTGTGCCAAATTTTGGGCACGCTTCTCCACAGCCGCCCCCGAGTCAGACCGTGTCGCACAACGACAACGGTCTGAGCTCGTCCATCAAATTCGGTTGAACCTTGGTCATTCAGACTTTTCCGACATGGAGAAACCATCTTCTTCATCCGTTCCAGGTACTTGCACTACTGGACTTGACCTTCTTGTATTTCCTTAACGACCGTTCTTGTAGGCACCTCGCATACCACGTCATCGCATGTCACTTCGCCCGTCCGGTCGGTCCGGTCTGGCAGCCCCCATCGTTCTACTGCACCTCAGACATCGGCAGGGCATCATACTGGGACCGACGCGCAGTTGCAAGACGCACTTGAAGATATCGCACGTCTCCAGGAGCAGATTGCTCAACAGGCGACACAACGTAAGCATGCATGTCCGGTCTTCACCTTGTACCTGTTCTAACCTTCGTTTGTCTTCAGCCCGTATACCTCCATCCCGTATACCTCCTGGCATCAGCAAGGCGATCAATGCCCTGCTTGCCGCCGATCGGCAGTCGAACACGCATGACCTCCAGCTGCGTCAGGTTTTGTCTGGACTCATAAACGCGCGCAACAGGTTGACCCGCTTGGAAGCTCATCAGCTTCATCTTCGGGAGAAGCTTGTGCTGGTCCAACAGAAGCAAGCGGAAGACCTGCTTGACCAGACCACGTTGAGCATTCAAAGCGACGATCTCGAGAGGCGTCTCACCGAGCTCCGAATTTCGATTCAAGACCAGACCGAGGAGGTCCGGTCTTGTGAACGCAAGTCAAACGATTGGACGCAGGCAGCGAACGGTCGTCGGGCGGTATTAAAAGAATGTCATCAGCTCTTGGTTGACCTGTTGCGTCCTCGTCGGCATCCGGTTGCTGCCTCCAGCGTACCGGTCTGCGTCTGCCGCCTTGGTGGACCTACACCGGGACCAAGACCAAGGCCGTTCATTGGCCGAAATTCTCCAGCCCGAAATCGCACACAAATCAAAGAAGCGCGCGGACGCGCCGGGTGGCTCGAGGGCGCGGGGCATAGCGCGCGACCCTGAACTCGAAGGGAAGCGTGAGGTGCCCCATAAGCGAGCCAAGACGCAGGCGCTTCTCGTGGGCCCAAGCTTGGACGAGGATGACGACAGTAACATCTCCAAAAATCAAGCGCCCTCGACCGCCGGTGCTGACCGTGCCAAGTATTCAGAGGTCTCGTCCTGGGATGACTCCGGCGAAGACTCCGGTGATTCGGAGTTTTCTGTCCCCATCCCAACCAAGTCGCGAACAAGTCCACATGAAAGTTTTGTTCAAGTTGCATCGACTTCGGAGCAGACCAAGAAGACCGGTCCGTATGGTGGCGTTCCACCACCTCATGCGTCGACAAAGTCAACACCTACGGTCTTGCCTGGGACGTCCAAGCTCCACAAAGATGATTTGTTGGCCAACGTGGCAATCGACAGTTCTTCCCTTTCGCCACGAACGCGTGAGGATACTTTGCCGTGGTCGCCAGGGCAGATCGGTTGTTTACGCCGGTCCACCCTGACCAAGCAGCTCCTGGCCCGGTCTTTCTCTCGTCCAGACCATTGGCTTTTCCCGCCGGCGAAGAAAGTTCCTGCCGCGTCGGACTGGCGGCCGGAATTGATCAAGTCGGCACAGATCTCCTGCTTGTACGCTGACGAGCCGTGGAAGATTTTCGAGCATCCCAAGCTGGGGTTCATCTTCCACTCGACTCCGTGGGCCAATGCTTTCATGAGTCGGGTGAAATATTTTAACAAGACTCACGATCAAGCCATCTGGGAGGCATCCCACTATCTGGTGCTTCCCCCGGAACGAGTTCGGCAAGACCCTGGCTTGGCGACCATCCAGAACAAGCGCAAGCGGCGTCGGATCAGAGCGGGTGAGGCATGGCAGTCCCTGTGCCAATATGTTTTGGACGGGATGCTGGCCCACGAGTGCGACGTCGATGTGTTCTTATATCCAGTTGTACTTCATATGCCGTGGCGTCACGTCGAGAAGACCCGGCTGCTGGCTGACGGTCGCACATGGTACCCCGCTCTTGGGTGCACTACACCGGTCTTGGACCTCAAGGATGCTTTGGTCCAACTAGACCAACAAGAACCTTGGCGTAACCAGTACCAGGACCAAGTTGAAAAGCATCCGTCGTTGACCGTCGGACGTCTGTGGGGTGATGGCGAGTGAGGTCGTAAGTAGTCGACCATATAACACTTAATATATATCATCGTTCTTTTTCACATGTTCGGTCATCAAATCACTTGAGCAAATTCCACCACTTTCTCCAGAGTTGCACTAGACACGTTATCACCAACCGTTCCACTTACATCGCGAGAAAACAATCCACGTTCTTCACTCCACTATTCCAATTCGTAACATATTCACAATACACAATACACGAGGCACAAGACCTTCCACCTCTTCACGTCGGTAGGGAAGACCGATGCTACTGCATGTCTTCGTCTTGGTCTTCATGGGTCTGCATCACTGCGAAACGGTTCCGACTGACTCGGTCCCGTTCGAATTATCGTAGTAGTGCTCCACAGTTCAGGTCGGACTCATCGATCCAAGTTGTTTCATCATGGTCCTTCCATCGGACCAGATATTCTCGGTGGGTCCGGTCGAACCTGGTCTTCTTGACCGATCGGAAATCTAATACCTTTTCCACTTCAAATTCGTCCTTCTCCAGCGGTCGTTCCCAACTGTCCTCCGGCAGTAACGCTTCATCGAAATCAAATCTCTTTTCTTCGTCTACCAGACAGGGAGTTTTGGGTCGATCACGAAATCCTCGGACCAGCTTCAACTTGGACACACGCACGATCGGGAAGACCTTGTAATCTGTACGATTTGTTACTAGACGGGCAGCGTGCTCACCGATCAGCTCGGCAACACGGAAAGGGCCGTGACACATGTGAGCCAGCTTCTTCGCATAGCCCTCTTTCACTCGGTCTAGGTATAGCCATACCCTCGCCCCTGGTTCTATACCGTGGGGTCGGACCTGGTCATTGGTCCGGTCTGCCCGGTCTTGTGTGGCCTGACGCAGCTTTTCGTTGACGACTTCTTTTGCATGCTGGTAGTGTTTCTGGACCTGCATGCGCCAGCGTCGAGCATCGCGATCGCGGGTTCGGGTGCAACCGATAGGTATCGTAGCTTCCAATGTCGACCGAGGGTCCCATCCATATGCCAGAAAAAAAGGCTTTTCTCCTCGGACCCGATCGGTCGACGAGTTGAGTGCAAACACCAGCCTTTCTGCATAATCGTCCCAATCTCGCTTGTCTGTGTCAGCAACGTACATCTTGGTCGCCCTCGTTATGGTCTGCACCATGCGTTCCGCCGATCCATTTGCTTGCGGACGATATGCCATCGTCGCACTCTGTTTCTGGCCCAGCATGTTATTGAACTACCGGAACACCTCGACCATAAAACCGGGTTCCCTATCGTGCCTGATGACCTCGCTGGCGCCGAATCTTCGGAACATACATTCTTCGTAGCTCTGGGCGATCTGCTCCGCAGACCGAGATGCACTTGCCTTCGCAATAACTAGACCGGTGAACAGGTCTACCCAGATCAGCAGCTCAGTGTTGCCGCGCGTCGATCTAGGCAGTGAAGGTATGTGGTCCATCGCTATGACCTGGAAAGGGTAGGTAGCTTCGATATTTCCGGGCGATCGCCCCTTGATTACCGGTCTACCCTTTCCGGTCTCGCAATCCGTGCAACAGCCCACATATTTCTTCACACTGCGGAAAAGACCTCTCCAGTGGAAGTGGGACCTGATCTTGTGATAGGTCCTGCCTATACCCTGATGTCCCCCTTCTAGACTCACGTGATAGTGATGAAGGACATCCGGCTGCAGCAACTCGGGGATCACTAATTTCGCCAATCGGTCCCGGTCTGCACTGCCTTGGTCGGCATCGCGGCATACACTTCGTAGCTATCCGCGATCTTGATGCACTCTTTCGCTTGATCGTTCGTCAACTTGGACAGTTCACCACGCAGGTAGGTCTTCAGGTTCATAATCCATTCTTCTTCGTCCTGCGCCTTGAGGATCCGTTCCATCCTTAACTGTTGCACTGAGTATTCATTCAAACTTTCCTTCGGGAACGATCGGCGAGACTTCTGATCTTTCGATCTAGTCTCGACCATTACATGCACCTGGACTGGGGAGTTCTTGGGTCCGATCACTTCTGGGAGCCTGTTTATATTCATCAATTCATCCAGAACGGCCTTCTCGGTGATCGTAGCCCCGGTCTGGTCTTGCATGGCCTTTGTCGCGAGGTAGTCGGCGCTTCTGTTCCAGTCCCGTTTCACGTGCAATAGCTCGTGGTTGGGGTGGTCTTTCAATGCCTTCATTACTCGATCATTTAGCGTCCGTAGTCGTGGAGCCTTGCAGTCGATCTCTCCGGTGATCTGCCTGATCACTAGGTTGGAGTCACCACATATGATGACTCGCCCCTTCTCTTGCGACGACAGCAGGTCCAGACATAGAAGTAGACCTCGGTACTCCGCCTCGTTAACCGTAACATCCGGCTTGAAATCGGAAGTGGCTGCAACTATAGACCTTTTTGGCAACTTCCACAATATGGCACTATAGGCGCCGACCTTCTTCTTCACGCTTGCCGATCCGTCAAAACTTAAGACCAAGAGCTCTCCATCATCATGGTCGACAGTCGGTGGCGGTCTCGAAACTGACTGCCGATGTTGCTTCCTCGGGGCAATCGCTATCAATGCCTCGTCCACTTCAGACCGAGGGGTGATAATGGCAGCTAATGTGCCCAATATCTCTTCCTCGCCCCTGGTGCACTTAACGACCTCGAGGGTCCACTGCGACAAGACCGCCGACCATCTTCCTAGACGTCCGTCCATCCCATTGGCTGATAATAGCCAGGACAAAGTAGACCGTCTTGAAAGGACCTTTATAGGTCGGCCGACCAGCAGGTTGTAACACACATCCAGAATTCGTAGCAACTCCAGAACTTCTTTCTCGACAATTCCATAGTTCACTTCATTTGGCTTCGGCGTTCTGCTCGTGAACGTGACCGGATGGTACACACCATCGTGATCTTGCACTAAAGTGGCTGAGATAGCCCACTTACTGGCATATACAATAATGGTCGGCACTTTTTCGGGAGCGAAATGCTTGAGAATCGGTGCCGTCGCCATCTAACCTTCAACATACCAAAGGCAAACTGTGCACGCTTCATATGATCTTCGGCCTCCACTTGCGGACAATCTGCAGCAAGACCAGAGTCGGCGCCCCCATGTAAAGTTGCCCGGTCTTCTTCGCGCAACATACGGTAGTCCACTTCCCGGAGCTTACAACACAGCCGCGTAGATAGCAAAATCTTCGATGAAGCGGCTGTAGTAGTTTAAACTTCCTAGGAAGGACTGCATTGCCTTCAGAGACTTGGGAAACGGGAGGTTGCTTAACGAATCCAGGTCCTTAGGATTAGTCTCTAGACCATTGTTCGAGACCATATGACCTAAATAGGCGACCTTGGACATACCCCAAAAACTTTTCACGGCGCTGATAGATAGGTTCCTGCGGTCGCATGTCTCCAACAATCGTTCAACCTTCTCTCACAGATCGTTCCATGACAAGGCAGGTATCAGAATGTCGTCGATGTACGACCGCCTCCCTAGAACGGACGGTCTTCTTTTCCGATCGGGTTCACCCTCTCTAAACACATCACAATTTTCAACAGGGTCCCGATCGGGTTCACCCTCTGTAAACACATCATAACCTTCGGCAGGGTCCCGATCGGTTTTGATTTTGAAGTGTCCGTATAGTGCGTTATCTATCAACCTTTGATAGATCTGGGGTGCGTTCTTCAGACCGAACGGCATACGGTTCCATTCGAAAAGACCAAACGGTGTCACAAATGCGGAAATCTCACGGGCTCGATCAGTAATCGAGACCACCCAAAATCCACTTGCCATGTCCAGCGAACAATACCACAAGGTCTTGTCCAGGTCTTCCAACAAATCATTAATCAGCGGCATCGGGTACATCATAAGTTTAGTTAACCGATTTACCAGCCGATAGTCGATGCACAACCTAATGTCAACGCCGTTCTTCTTGATAAAAATTACGATCGCCGAGGTCCATGGCGAGGTCGACGGTCTAATAATCTTGGTGACCAACAGTCCTTTAATGAGATCAGAAATCTTTTCGCGGTACTGTGGCGCCACGCGTCGACATCGCTGGGCAATCGGCTTGGCATCTCCAACGTCAATATCACAAATCGCACCACGGGCTGCAGGTGATAAGGCATTGCCCTTTCCGATCAGCAGATGTCTTTTCTTCCATATGATATTCTTCAACTGCTCGATCTGGTCTGGACTGTTAAGGTCTTGATCACCCACTTGTAAATCATCCATTGTAACTTCGGGCGAGTCGTCAGACACTTCAGGGAGGACTGCCATTTGGATTTCCAGCTCCTGAATGTACTGTTCCCCTCCTTCATGTATACAGACTTGTTCATCTTCCGGGGCGATATCACCTAGACTATCTGGACCGGCTGAACGCCCCTGGTCTTGATCGACGGGCTGTCCTTCACTGATATCGTTCTGATTAGGAATACCGTCATGGTCCGACCTAGCAACTTCATGTTCCCCTTCTTCCGTTTCTTTCTCCACTGTCGCCTGGTCTTGTGCTGACACCACGTTGACTAGCCTCGGCTCGTCTACCTGATGGTCCACCCTTCCTGGTGACTGCGGCGCCTTTCTTCGGACCAACATCTTTTTTGGGGTGACATAACTTGGTCTTTCCACTAAAGGTGAGGTATCCTCTTCCACCGACCCATCATCGCTGATAAGATCGGTGGTCGATTGGTACGCCAGGTTTTGCCACTCGACATACCGCCTCGATCCAATCGAGACGAACCCCATCTTCCTTGGTACCTTCCCTTCTGCTAACCACATGCCGACAATAGTGTTATTTTCCAGTGTCAGCGGCTTGTCACCGATATTGGTAACACGGACAAAATCACGTCGACCAGCACTCTTTACGAAGGTCGAGACCCACCGATCGCCCCTGGTCAACTATAGCTTCCTCGAACAAAAACCTTTCTCAACCGGGGTATCGGCAGACCGACCGACTGGGATAGTGAGGTCTTGGTCCCACCGGACCAGATCGGTATACGAACCATACAGAGGTCTTCGACCAGCCAACTGGACCTGGACCTCATCCGGGAGCGTAAGCACTCCATGTGACAGGTCTAGGCGAATACCAGCTGGGACCATGAAATCCATTCCTAGTAAAGCGTCTTGACCAGCCAACTTGACAACCTAAGCGCTGAAAAAGTAGACCAGCGATCCCGACAAAGTAATTTTCACACGCGTTCTTCCTTCGGTCATATAAGAGTTTTCGCCGATCCCGACGCATTCTTGTCTCTGTGTATCGTCTATACGACATCCGACCTTACGAGCAAAGGCGGAGTCGATTATCGATACTTCAGCTCCAGAGTCGAACAACATCGTCGCCTTTTGGTTATTAATCTTGCCACAGGCTTTCCCCTGCTTGAACCATTTATCAGGCGCGTGATACTTCCAGTATCCGCGGGATTCTCCAGGCAGCAAGTCCAACTGCATAACCACCTTAGTCCGGGAGTACTCATCGGTCTTCAGACTGTAGACCGGATGGTCTCGGTCGACGCAATTTGGAATAGGACGTGTATTGTCGGTCTTATCCTCCTTGCCGACATATGCATAGATGTGAACCGTAGAACGCTCGGCTCGATCCAGATTCCAACCTGGCGAGAGTTCTAGTTTAACATCTTTTCTGCGTCCGGCGGCAGCATCCCCGTGTGCTTGTCCGGCACGTACCACTTGCGTATTATGTTAAAAAATTATTCAATCTTGCAGTGGCCGGCCTCGTGGATCTCTCCACATGACTTGCATACGAAGAGACAGTGGTCCGTCGGGTGGCCGCGTCTCTCGCACTTCTTGCACACCATCTTCTTCCAGCAGTTTGGGCCATCATGTTTGCTCGACCCACAGTGGGAGCACTTCTGACGAGGTCGGTCTGGATCGGACTTGCTTCCGTTCCTTCCCTTCCGGTCCACCTGGTCGGACTTCGACTTGGTCTTCGGGGCAGGTCCCGCAACATAGACGTAACGATACTGGTCTTCATCCGATGACTCCTGGCTGGATAGACTTCCACTTTCCCCTTCTGACCCCGTGCTGTCATCAGCTAAAATTGCCTTGACCGCTCGGGTCGGTCTGGTCCAGGGTCTCTTGACCGGATCGGTCTGGGTCTGGGTCTTGGATCGATAGCGACCTGATCCACCAGCGCTCTTCGCTCTCATGCTACGCGACCGCTGTAGCGTCCGCAGAGTCTGTTCAACTTCACCCGCATCCTTAAGACGCAGCAGAGTAAGCTGGTCCTCCAGTTCTTGATCGTCAAGGGTACTAATGTAGTGACCCACATGTTCCAAGGCGGCACCATTCGGCGGGTTGTTCTCCTTAATTTTTATGCCGGCGCAAATTGCATCCACGTTCAACCGATGCAAATACTCGATCGGTGTCTCGTCGCCCCGCTTCTGCATATGGTGATACTTGAGGGCACACGAAAATCCCGAGTTGCAGTATTGCCCTTCAAACTCTGCACATAACAGGTCCCAGTCAGACCGGACGCCCCGACCCAACTGTTGAACCCAGTTCGCAGCCGGTCCTTTTAACAAATCCCGGAAGATTAAACAACGTTCGCTTTTTGTGGTCTGGTCTCGCAGGAACGCAGACTTGACCCGACTGAACCAAGACCGGGCCTGTTCTTCATCAGCATCCTTGCCGGTGAAGTCCTTGAGGTCGGTCGTCGCGGCCATACGGATGCGCGGAATCGCAGCAGATCCAAAGTCGTAGGCAGTAGTGGAGGCTAGGTTAGCCTTGTGCACCTTGCCTGCGCCTGTACCATCTGACCCACCATGGTCGTCAAGACCGCCGACCGACTCCATATCACAGTCACTTGTCCTGCTTGGTCTACGCGGTCTTGCCGGTTGCGGCTTGCGCCTTCCCTTGCCGGTTGGTTTATCACTTCTAATAGGCTTATCCATAGATGTTACCGATTCCATATCCACATCTTTGCAAACATTGACACCTTGACAGGTAGACCGGTCTTGGACATGTGGGCGCAGAGGTGGTCTAACCCGTTCTTCCATGAAACGTTGCATCATCGTCTCAAACATGGCTTGGACGTAGGCTGGCGTCATGGGCAACGTGTTGATACCCTACTTTTGCGGAACTGAGGCCTGTGGGGGCTGCTGGAGCCCCGACTGGCAAGCAGCCCCTTGCTGCCGCATGTCCCTTTTTTTTTCAGACCGGGCATGGTCCACCCCCATGGTCATCCGCTCGACACCGGTCTCCAACTCTGATGAGCTGTTAGAGTCCGGTGGAGACTGATAAACCGATTCGTCATCAGAACCAATGTCGACAAGCGCTATGGAGGCTTCAGCGACCTTCACTGCTGCGGTGGGAGTTGGGCGGCGAACCGCCCCCACCAGTGGCACCAAACGGTCGTGGAGGTCCGACTTCGACGCCTCCAGTCTCCAAGCATCAAATTCAAACAATTTATTGACACCGGCGGGGTTCTGCATTTTAATGCCAACCTCCGCCAAGATCGCCACCAAATTCTTGACGAGCGGTAATGGTCGATCACTCTGGATCGGCTCGGTAGTGGGACCGAGAAGAAGGTCGGGGATATGGAGGTCCAACACCCGAAAGACCTGGTTTTGACGAACAAATCGCTTCAATTCAAAAACATAATACATCTTGTCCAGGTCTTGTTCGGTGATAGCCTCATCCCCGACCTTCGACTTTTCTTCGAAGTCGTCTTCGTCGGGTGGCATTCCCAGCCCTTTTCTGGGCACCTTTGGTACCTTAGGGACTTTAGGGAGGTAGAACGGATCGTTCCAGTCAGCCTCCAAGTAATTTTCATCTTTTAGTTTTCCATCAATTTTTTCATTCATACACATAGGATCAGGAGCAAGGTCCTGATACTTTCCGGAACTATAGCAAGACCTGCTATAGTCCCGATCGGCTCCGGTGGGAGCCTTTTGGGGAGGAAAAAACTTATTAATACCGATCTGGTCCTCCGCCAGACCAGATCGGACATCGCCATCTTTATCAACAACGAGAACGTAAGGCGATAGCCTTTCCTTACGTCATCTCCGGAACGACTCCATATTCAAATCATTCAAATCTTCGAATCCAATTTTTGATGGAATATCAGCACGGTGATATCCACGATCACCAAGTGATCCGGGCACTCGCACCATTGTGGTGGAGTCAAGTTCGAAATCGAAAACATTAGCATCGATAACCTGACTACCACCATCGCGCCCAGACTTCCAACTTTCGGAGGGGGTACTCCGCGGACCACCACTCGAGATCTGGTCCGATCGTCCGCTGCAAGCAGACGACCGGTCGTCATCAGAACCCACTTGGTCCGATTGTTTAGTGTCCATATCACCTTGTGTACCCGATGGAATGGGCTAGTTACACACTCGGTGGATCGGGATCGCAGATTAGATCGAAGCGGTCTTGAATATAGAAGACCGATCTGGGTAGGTATCTATGGTGCGGAAATCTTCACCCCAGACACAAACAGACCAAAAACACTTCCAAGAGATAACTTCCAATAGGTCGATCGTCCAAACGATCAAGACCTGACCAATACGAAATAATAGAGGGTAGACCGACCGTTCCGGTCTAGTTCCTGACCAATACGAAATAAGACCAAAACCGGTCTAGTTTCCAAACAATATTAAAACAAGCCAATATGTCCACGTAAAGACCCAATATGCTCGTGAAACTCCACAAACGATATCTCCACGCCAAGACCAATCCAGTGAATAGCACGTTCCAAACGTACTTGAGTTGAGGTGTTGAGATCGCCAAATCGTACTCCCGTCGAGGGACTTCCGGTCGGCCAAAGTGCGCGTGCGGCGCGTCCAGACCGGTTATAATGGTCGAAAGGGGATAATTCGACCCTCTGCCCCCAAACACTCCGCGGCGGGCGGAGGCGACTAGTGTACGAAAAGGGAAGAACGGCGATCCCTAGCTGTGGTGTGAACCAAGACCAAAGGACTTCTACTTAGAAAAAATCCTGCAACCAAAAGACTTCTTACTTGGAAAACCACAACTAAAATACTACTACCCTATAGTCCCTAAATGTACCCACACAAAAATATGTAAAATACCCAAAGTCGGGTGACAAACCAAAACTTGCGTTCTTGACACTTCTTGAGTCTGATAGGCTGAAAAGCCCCCCTTGTTTAAACCAATCCGAAATTAGACCAAATGCCTTGACGAAACTTGACCAGAAGTGCGCCAAATTTTGGGCACGCTTCTCCACATCCTTGAGGTATCTTGTATTTGTTTTTGCGAGATTCCATTCTAATTTTCTTGGTGTATGTGTCGTCCGTTTTGACTTTTGAACCGTGAATGATATGTCCGGCCTTGTGCACCTTGAGATCCAAAACATGCTTCCGACTAGCGATGCAATTTTTATTGTAATTTTCCAGACTTATTCGAAAGCTCACGTTCAGTTAAGACCCAGTTTTTTCTTATTCGATTCCAAGTGGAACTTTCACCGCGTTTGCAACCATTAACCTAAATTCAGCCGACAGGGGCAAGTGCTTCGTGCATGAGAACAAAATCTGCTCTTAGAAACGAGTCGAATACTCTACACTAGTTCAAGGTGGGCAGTGACAACGACCCGAAAAAAGATGACTACTTTTGGCTGTCATTACCATAGAGACCTCAGTTTGATGTAAACGTTCTGTTCGTGGAAGCTAGCCTGGCAAACGCTATTAGTGTTTGCAAGGCAAAAAGATGATCCTGTTAATATGCAGCGCTGTATGAAGACGCGAAGGCATTTAAAGTTGGGCATCTTTGCACAGGAACAAAAAATAGGTGTACTCAATTTTTGTGTATTTGTGTCAGACTATAATTTTGTTATAGTCAAATATATTACTTTTGATTTTTCTTTCTCTTTGCTACAAGGCGCTTTTCTTACCTTTGTTTCTTGGCATCACGCATCCTCGCGCATACAGTGTGCAGCTTACCCGATTACCTAATATCGCATTTACATACAAGACTGTGGTTGAGACGACTGCTAAATAGCTGTGTAAATATTATCGATTATATTAACCTTTCACATGGAAGAACGATTTACTGTGGATAATTTACGTTTGGAGTGGAACGACGTTTAACTGAGAGGGTTTTTACTTAACAAGTGGTTAACTATCGTTATTGGTATGGTAAAGCATTATAGCGCTCAACAGCTCCATCTCAATACCAGCAAACCATGACTAGCCAAGATGATTAAGAATAGGTTCAGGCGATGAACGCAGAGTTCAAGGCTCACATAGAAAGCAGATCGGGTACTTGTTCCAAAAAAATAAAGGATGGACGACTGATTGGATGCCGGCGGGCTTTGCCAAGAACGATCACGGACAGGTGGTGGGTTTCAACACCCGACTCGTTTGGAAAGGCTTAAAGCAGAAGCTCGATATTGACTTGTTTTATACCTACTTGCCCATGGCTAACGTTAACACCATCCGAAATGTACTCTCTGTAGTGGTTGGAATGGGATACGTCACTGAACAATTGGATATCGACACGGCATTTCACAAGAGAAGGTCAAGGAAGAGGTATACATTGAAGTGCCTTACGGCATAACCGGTGCTAAGAACCTGATGTACAGCCTGATAAGGCGATTTATGGCCTCAACTAGACTGCACGCGCATGGAACAAGACGATTCATACTGTATCCCTGAGAATGAGGTTTCGAAACTGTGGAAATGATCAGAGCGCTTGTGTGGTGTGGTATACTTCGGAAATTATCGTCCTAATTAAATATTGCGGATACCCACGAGAGACATCTCACTATCGGAGGAGGTAAATCGTTCGTCGCTTCAGAATCAGGCCGGTCAGCATTGTAATAACCTGTTCAATCCCTACGATCATCACCTTGATAGCTCAAAAATCTATCTCGATAGCATTCCCTTCTTGTGTACCTATGAATATGGACAGTTGCGCTCTCTTGGTAGAGCATTGACATTTTTTGCGTGTTGGTAGATAATATTTGGCGGATACTCCTGGTCGGAATTCTTTTCCGGAGGGCGGGGAGAGTAGCTACTTGATTTATGTATACCTGGAACGCTGACCAAAAATATAAGTCGATAGGATCAGTCACGATATAAGGACTACTCCAATCCACCGTGAAGTGCGCAAAAACTTGCACAAACGTCTTCTCGGATATTGACAGCGGCTAAAACTTTTCCTCCCCTCCAAAGATAGTCAAACTGTGTTCCAAAAACGGGGGGAATTGAGCGTAGGTTCCTTCGATAACGCCCATCGGGAGACATTCTTGAAGCCCAATACATGCTGATTGAGGATGTAAACTGCTAGTGGGCCTCTCGTTAGCGGGTTCAAACTTGTGTACTTTGGAAAAGAATCGTATTCGGATTTATTTAGGGAAATACTATTCGCCCAATTTTGCTATTCGCACACACCCCATAATAGAAGGTCATTTGTTAATTGGAACGGTGCATGATGTACTTGAAAACTGGGTCCGGTAAAAACATTAGTAATTTATTTAGGGAGATCCTCCCCCATTAATATTTAACGTAAGGTATCTGAGAAAGTCGTTTCAGACGTTATAGCGAGTAAACATCTTTTCTCACATACAGTAATATTTAAAAACACACGGCGTGCCAGCAGCATATTTTTCTGACCGAGTTCATACAAGTACGGAAACTTGGACGCACTTAAAGAAGATACGTCTTGATCAAAAACAGCAAAAAATCACCAAGGGCACACTCGTGTAAAGAACGTAAAAGCTTTGGCAAGCTACATCCAGGATAAGTGGCAGTCCGGAAAATCCACAGAAGCATCCAAACCAGAAGGTAGTGAGCACATATGTTACATTTTTATACAGCATATAGCTCATGATTTTGGCAACGCGTCGGTAATCCCACCGACCGTGCACAAAAAGAAGCCGCTGAAGAAATCGAAACTGGGCTAAGGCATAGTCCGAAGCATTCACGGCCTAAGCTCCTTCCTGACCACAGATCCCGACACTAATATGGGCTGTATGGATCATTGCAACAACATTTGCTCCATCTCCAATAGCCAGCGTGACGCTCTCCGACTCGAACTCACGAACATATTCAACGATATCAGCTTTTTGCTTTGGAGACGCTCGGAAACAGATGCCGATGATGCGCATTTTTGCGTCACTTGGTAGAAAAGGCGACGCAATTGAGGGCGAAGAGCAAACTCAAGAGCCTGTCCGTCAATGACAAGCGCTAATCTCTGCGGAGTTGGTTCATTCTGGTGCCTGTCTTTTCTTCCTTGCGAGCTTGGGGTGAGCGAGCCATACTCGGGTATATGCTCCGTACGGTTTTCACCCTCAGTTCCAACGTCGTATAGGGACTCGTCGTCAGATGTAAACCTGTCAACATACTCGGCGTCAGTCACAACCGAGGAATATACTGGACTTCCACTGAATGCTGAAGAAGTCCTCGAAATTCGACGACTTCGGCTATGTCTTTGGCTTTTTCTTTTTACTCACCTTTTTACCGGAACCAGTTTTCAAGTACATCATGCACCGTTCCAATTAACAAATGACCTTCTATTATGGGGTGTGTGCGAATAGCAAAATTGGGGTGTGCGAATAGCAATTCCCTTTATTTAACCCTAGTATGAACTAAACCTAATGTGCACTACATGAAATCATGTGATCTACCCGTACATATTCTTAAGTCCTATCACACTATTGGTCAATACCAGCCGCCATAGAGTACCATAGTCTGACCTTCTTTAGTACATTCTGAACCCCCCGAGCAGTTCTCCTCCCATCATCCGTTATTCGATCTTGTTAATAATACCATATCCCTCCTTCTTCTATCATCCTTGTTGTCTAGTCAGTTTTTTACCTGGTTTACATCTGGAACGTACTAAAAGTTAATAACGCCGGGTGCGGTGTCCCTAAACAGGCAATCATCCGTACTTGCGTAAACATTCCTTCTTGCAGCTGCTGCGCAGATATTAACTCCGCCATAAGTCACTACCGATCGTAAGTCACCGGTCGCCCAGATGCCAGGGAACCTTTTCACCAATCATATTGCTTCAAACGACTTCGACTAATCATAAGGTTCGGGAAGCTTTCTTCACTCATAATCTCTTCCTGCAGTTCATGATATGTTTGACGATCTGGGTTTCCTTAAACACTTAACTCAGGCATTTTGAGAGTGTTAGTCCTGAGCGGCATCGGTAGCAGCGAGGAAAAGTTTATGGCAGGTGGCATATTCAAAGAGGGTTGAACGTGCTAGCACGTTGCGCAGATACCAACACTCTAGAGATAAGAGGTGTGTTGTTTGCATTTAGGTATCTGAATTGTGGAACTGCGCGCCACGGGAGTGTTGAGCTGTACCCATTATATATATAAGGTATACATTTTATGTGTTGAATATACGAGGTATTTTACACAAGGACATCCAAGCTTTTCCCTCAGAATTGGTATTAGGAAGAGTCAATTAATATCACTTTTAGTTAAAGCCCTTGTCGCAGCTCATTTTATTTCCCCTTGTAGCACGCAATTGTACTTACAAAATAAACATACTGGAACACAATTATAGACAAATCGAAATGGTACCGCTTGACCGTCAACGACGACGATGGCGACAATTAAAGTCTCCTGCACTGAATGCATTGCCACCACCCACTGCGGTATATCCGATCCCAGTCTGATTGCCAGCTGTTGAAGATTTACAAGCGATGTGTTGGAAACCGGTTGTGTTCGGTATCGGTTTCACGCCCGGTGCATGTGGGCGTTGGGGAGTTTCGCCCTGGAGGGGCGCCCAAGGGCCCCGCATAGGAAAGAGAGGCTAGAGAAAGAGAGAGAGAGCTTGGCCTCAATGCATTCAGTTTCTATTCCACCACGTGCCCTCCAGTTTCATTCAAATTCCAACAGGGTTATGAGCCCAAGACGCAGTGCCGATCTCGCGTACCATCAAGAGCGACTCGTCAAGGAGTACAAGGAAGCGAGGGTTGTCAAGATCGAAGTTCTCCTTACCAACTGGGACGACGAGGACTTTCGCAAGTACAAGTGGACCATGACCACGATCTTTCGCTAGTACGGTCTCTACGACATTGTCCAGCGCAAGCTGAAGCGTGAGAAACTCCAGAACGCGGAAGGTCTGATTGCATTTGATCGGAAGGAATGCACGATCATGCGACTCATCGGGATGACCATTCCAACGGAGAAACTCCAGCAGATCGATCATCTCGAGTCAGGGACAGAGATGTGGGAGGCGCTGTGCGAGATCTATGAGAAGCGCGCAGATCCAACGATCAGGGAGAGTGTCATTCTGAAGAAGTCGGACGAGCTCAGGGCACTGAAATGTGCGTCGGAGCGCGATGTTGAAGTTCATTTGTCGAGCATGTTCCGCCTACGCACGGAACTGGCAAGCTACGGGTACGAAGTGAACGACATCAACTTGAAGGCGATGATGCTGGAGATCCTACCAGACTTGTACGAGTTCGAGCAGTTGCGCGGTGGCGTTAAGTACGGTGGAAATGGCGGAAGCCTCAAGCCTGAGGACTTGCGCGTACTTATCGAGCAGGCTGCTGAACGGCAGTCAAGACGGCCAAAACACAACCATGGCGGCGGTCGCGGACAGCAGCATGGAAACGGCGGCAGAGGCCAAGGGCAACAGCATGGAAATGGTGGTGGTGTCCAAGGACAACAGCAGGGAACTGGACACAACCAGAAGAGTGATCGTCAGAAAGATGCCAAGAGGGAGCGAAGATGCTTCAAGTGTAGGCAAGTCGGCCATCTCCGAGCCAATTGCCCGTCATCTGAAGGTGGGAACGCAGATGGGACGCAACAGGGTATCGTGAACTTCACGAACTTCACGTGCAACGGCGGACAATGGCGCGACCAGCAGGACAGCAGCTCGGATGGCGCTGTAGGCGATCGCAGTGAGCCAGGAGTGACGTCAGGGCCGGTGATCGAGTCGACACCACCAGCGGTGAACAAGGCCGCGGTAGACCAAGACAGTGCAGTGGCAATCACGGCAGGTTCGTCTTGGTGGTGTTTTGACACAGGGTCAAACAGTCACGTTGTCGGTGACAAGAGTTTGTTCGTCCACATGGAAGGTATTGATCCGGAGAGTGTCGGTGCAAGGGTGTGTGGTGTCCCAAGCAACATGCTCGCGAAAGCATCGGGAATCGTTACTGTGAGAATTGTCACTCAAGTGGGTAAAAATGAAGTCGAGCTGTACGTGGACGATGTCCTCTACGTCGAGAATGCCGAACACGGCCTCTTCTCAATGCAGATGGCGATCGAACAAGGCTACGAGATCGATTTTGAACGGGAGTCGTGCAAATTCATCGCGCGGATGCACGGACAGGAGGTCATTCGTGCCGTAGTAGAGCAAGGAATATGGGTGTTCAAGGAGGAAGGCGCGGATCATGCAGCACCTCCTGGTCATGGTGGCCGAATCATTGCAAACTACACGGTCACCGATGGGGTTGCAACTCTGGACGATTGGCACAAGCGTCTGCTTCACACCAACGACCAGTATCTCAAGTTGATGGTCGACAGAGCTCTGGTGAAGGGTATGATGCTCAGCCGACGTGAGCAGAGAGCCTGTGACGCGTGCCACATTGACAAGCAAAAGAGGAAGAAGCGGCTGAAGAAACTCGATCGCGGAGTGACTGCCCCCAATCAACTCATCTACGCAGATCTTTTGTTTCCACAGAAGAACAATGGTACGAATTACTCGGCTGTACTGGTCATCATGGACGCATGGAGTCGATTTGTGACGCTCCATCCACTCAAGGACAAGTCGGCCCCGAAGGTCAACAAGCTGATCCAGCAGTATGTCGTGTGGGCGGAACGCCAGACAGGGCGCGGGATCAAGAAGATCGTACAGCGCGAGTTTGACATGGCGGAAAGTGAACGGTTTCTAGTGCAGTTGATCCTCACTGACAAGGGCAGTGAATTTGTGAACAAGGAAATGACAGCTTGGTATGCCGCACGCGGGATCGAGCACGTGAAAGTCGGCCCGAAGAGCTCGCATTTGAACCCATGCGAGCGAACCCATTAGACGCTGGTCACGATGATGAAGGCTGCGATGCACTATGCGTGATTCCCTCGATCGTTCTGGATTTACGCGTTGCTGAACGCCGTCTTCGTCAAGAACCGCATCTACTGCAAGGCGATCGAAGGCATTCCATACCAGCGCATGTTTGGAGTTGTTCCGGAAATTCACCACATTCGACCATTCGGATGTCTTGTGTACGTGCAAGTCCCCGTCTCTCCGGAGAAGCAGAAGCATGACCCGAACGCAATGGTTGCTTTTCTTCTAGGGTACAGAGAAGATACTATGGGCTGCTTGGTGTATATTCCCAGCGAAAACACTGTGAAGTTTGTGGCCGAGGTCCGTGTGCGTGAAGACATCATATACGGAGACAGGCACAACATCGACTCTGCTGATCGCAACACAGGTGTCTGCTTGTCGAAGGAGCCACCAGAGGACGCCAACGACGATAAGGACACGCATTATGTAGCATCGTCGTTCGGTGAGGACGCGAGCAGGGACGACAACATGGACTCGGCTCACGACGCTCACGACAAGAACGATGAAGTAAGCGCAACCGCTTCATTCGAGACTAATACTATTGTGATTGACTCATCGGACAACGAAGTCGAACTCAGCAAAGCAGATGCCGACGATGGAAATGAGCAAGAGACCGATGGTCACGACGGTCATTCTATTGACCATGAAGATGACGCGTCAGTGTCGGCTGATTATGGATCCGATGTGGATTCATCGGAGAATGAAGGTCTGGTCAACCCTTTGGGGCGGTCGGCCGATGGTTCGGCCGAGAGAGGTGAAGTCCCAACTGCAGCAGTCGGTGCAGGACCAGAAGCTGAGGATCAGGAAGGAGAAGCGCAAGTGGCGTCTCATGGTGATCACGCGACGGTGCCACAGCGCTCGGAGGAGACCGTCACCCCACCCCCTGAGGTCGGTCACAAGCGTGCTGCACGCGATAACACCGAGTCTGAGATCGAAAAGAACCAAGTCGGAATCGACACGAAGATGCGCCGCACCGGTCTTCGCGAGTGGTCAAAGATCCGAGCGCCAGCAAGGTATGATGATTTTGTGCGTCTCGCTAATATGGCTACACGTATCAACGGCAAGAACGACAGAGCTATCAGTGCCAACAACCTTGCGATCCCGAAGAACCGACGCGCAGCAATGCGGTCCAAATATGCTGAGTTCTGGCGACTGGCAGAGCAGGAAGAGATGAGAGCGTTGAAAGCCAAAGGTGTGCTTGAAGAAATTGACGCCAACGCAATGCCCGAAGGATCTCAAGCTGTTCGAACGATGTGTGTTTATGCGCTGAAGACGGATGCGCATGGATTCATTATTCGGTTTAAAGCGCGTCTGGTCGCTCTCGGAAATTGGCAGAGATCAGGTATCGATTTCATGGAGACATTTTCTCCGGTAGCCAGAATGTCATCATTCCGTAGTCTGATGGCGATCGCGGCGGTCAAGGGGCTCCGTTTGTATGGTGGCGATATCAACACGGCCTATTTGAACGCGACGTTGGAGATACCCCAGTATGTGCAATTCATCGAAGGGTTTCCGTGCAACGAGCCGGGTCACATGTATGTCGTGCGAAAGGCTCTCTATGGCCTACGGCAGTCGGGCAGGGAGTGAAACTCGGAGATCAACGGATGGCTTTTGCAGAAGGGGTTCGTCAGGTTCGCTACCGAGCCATGTCTGTACTACCTACTTGACGGCGAGAAGACTCTGTACCTGCTGGCCTACGTCGACGATGTCGTGTGTGCTACCAACGATGAAGACTTCAAATGTGAACTGTTCGTGGATTTGGATACGGCTTGAAGGATCAAGGGCTGTTGACGGAATATCTCGGTGTGGAGATCATGCAGTGTGATGCTGGAGTGTTTATCAGTCAGCGGAAGTATGCTCGCGATATCCTGGTGAAATACGGATACGACAGTGCCAACAAATGCGGTAACCCAATGGAGACCAACGCTCGACTTGTCTCCGGTGACAAAGATGAGCCAACTGATTCGAGTTTCGAATACCGAGGCGCGCTGGGCATGCTAATGTACCTTGCAACGAGCACAAGGCCGGACCTAGCATACGCACTCGGCCAACTCAGTCGATTTGTCGCCCAACCCACGCAGAAGCACGTTGGAGCTCTGAAGAGGGTCCTCCGATACTTGGCCGGCACGAACGGCCATGGGATCTGGTACAAGAGCGATGATCAGGACGACAAGGACCGTGGTATTGAGCTCGTGGGTTTCTGCGACAGTGATTGGGGTGGTGATTGTGAGTCCAGAAAAAGTACGAGTGGGTTCGTATTCACGATCGCCGGTGGTGCCATCTCGTGGATGTCTAGACGTCAACCTTCGCCCAATCTACTGCACAAGCGGAGTATGTTGCGGCTTGCGAGGCCAGCATGGAAGCGATGGCGCAGGCCAACATTTTGTCGGAGATCGTCCCCGGGTCCAAGATACGTACCGTTATCAAGATCGACAACAGCGCAGCGCTTGTCATGGCCACCAACCCGACCTACTCAAGACGTACTCGACACATTGAACTGCGGTGGCACTACGTTCGCGACCAGGTCCAGCGCGGCCTGATCGAGCTCGTAAAGTTCAAGGGCGAGCAGAACCCAGCGGACGCATTTACGAAGCCTTTGGACAAGGTGCGACTCGAGTTGTTGTGCGAGATGATCGGGGTATCAACAATGGGGTGAAAATGTCGAAGCGTTTGGATTCGAGGGAGGTGTGTTGGAAACCGGTTGTGTTCGGTATCGGTTTCATCCCGGTGCATGTAGGCGTTGGGAAGTTTTGCCCTGGAGGGGCGCCCAAGGGCCCCGCATAGGAAAGAGAGGCTAGAGAAAGAGAGAGAGAGCTTGGCCTCAATGCATTCAGTTTCTATTCCACCACGTGCCCTCCAGTCCCATTCAAATTTCAACACGATGTCTGTGTAGTCACTTCAAAATGAAGCGCGAACATTGTGGTCACTTATGCATTTATGCATTTATAGCTACTTTGGAATTTTATCTCCATATTTACTTTTAGAGATAACGTCTAATATGCCCCTTTTTTGGCCCAAAAATATTAAATGCCCCTCTTCTTAAAAAAAATCCTGAAATGCCCCTGTTTTAGCGGTGCCCTCCAATCGCTAGATTTAAGGCAACTATTTAATGAAATAATTGCCATATAGTAGACAATATTATTTTAGCGAGGTAAAATTGCAGTGATAATAATATCGCAAATTTTGACGATGCTAAGGCTAGTGCGCAACGGTGTGCTGATTGTAAGCTGGGCGGCCATGACAAAAAAATCATTTTTTGATATTAATTACGGTGTCGTAAAGCGTGTTATAATTGGGCCCAATAACGGGCCTTATTATAAGGCCTTATTATAGGGCCTTATTAAAGGGCCAGGCTTAGGGGGGGGACGATTACGGTCAGAATCGGTACGTAAACGTATAGGATTGTGGGTACCACGGCGTATACAGTTGCGTGTCAACAGTGGTGCACATAGTCAGGACATAGAAAGTGCATAGGAAGATGGGAAGATTACGTACAGGTACTCCGCGAACATCGACGAGCGGCGACGGACGACGGACAAATCAGGTCGACTGGTCGACGGAGGACGCTGGAACGGGTAGTTCTGATTGGTGGATATTAGGAAATTGGTAGTTCTTAGGATTTAAGCAATAATAAAGTTCTCCTTTGGCGTTAGATCTAGCAGATCGTTTCCGGGACGGCATCTTTGCGCCTCCCTTATTAGTATACACCTCTACGTCCCGGGCGGGAGCACTTTGTGCATTTTTGGCCCACCGGCAGACGTAGAGTGTTGAAGACTCACTCCTCAACTCCGCCCGCTGTGTTAGCGGTTCTTATATAAATGTTTTTGGTTTTGAGAGTGTTATTGAGCAGTTCTCTCACCTCTCCACGTTTGGTTCGCGTTTGGCCCCTAGAGTTCGGCTGCTGTAAGCGCCCCACGGGAACTCTAGGTGGATTAAGCGAAATTTACCCCCCCCACTCGTATGTCTAGACTAGGAATACATATATTTGGGTGTTCCTTTAGCTGTTTGAAGACTCAGAGGCTCCGTGATCGGGCAGTGAAGACTTCCACTGCCCGATCAAGTACCTCCTTCGCCGATCAACACCTGATCGACACTCTGCAACTCTTGACCCGCGATCAACAACTCGCAGACCGCACCAACTTGTACCTGAGCGACGTTTGGCACCTGATCAAGTCTGATCACCGCTGATCAACTACATTGGTGCCTGATCAAGCCTGATCACAGCTGATCAACGACTTTCGGTGCCTGCCCAAGCCTGATCACTGCTGATCAAACCTGTTCGCACCTGATTTGAGCTCGATTACACCGGATCACGTCTGATCAGCACCTCGATCAACTCATTACAAGTTTCCCCAATCTTGCATCAAGGAATTGCCGTGTCTACATCCCCGCCACCTGGAGAGCGACCCACGCCTAAGCCGTCGGGTACACAAGGTGAGCAGAAACACAAGCAGTCAAAGACAACCGGAGGACCCCCTTCGTTAGTCGGCAGTCCGGGCGCCGTGGTACCGCCTGATCAAGCGTCAAAAACTTTGATCAGCCGCTCCACCATAATGGTGCGCGTGCCCGGGTCTTTGAGCGACGCGGGATATCACCGCTATTCTACGCAAGACGGCGCTGATGTGAAAGTGAAAACGTAAGCGGAAGCAGAAGTGAAAATAAAGGTGGAAAAGGAGGAGGAGGTTGTGACGATGGAAGGCAGTTCGCCGTCGTCATGCCTGAAGAAGAAAGGAAATGCTGATCATCAGGACCTGGGGAGGAATCTTGATGAAATAAAGGAGTAGAAGCATCATCCACCTCCCGAGGCTCCTCCGGGAGCCCATGCGGATCATGACGCAAGTTCTGATCCGCCAAAAATATGTGTATATAATGGTCCGGATTGGGATCCGGTGGTGAAGTATTTCAAGACCGACCAGCCGAAGGTGTTGATGAAGGCGCCTGGGTCGGAGAGCGACGAAAGTCGATCAAGTACATCACCAACGGAGGCCGATCTGGTGAGAACGTTTTACCGAAAGGTTTATAAAGGAAAACTGGAAGATTTCTTATTGACGAATTCGATCATGAGCCTACTTGGGGTCATGATCAGCGGGAAGCTGAACGGACCAGTCGATCAGCCAGTTACGGATGGGAGGGACAAGCTCACGATCGTACTGAGAATAACACGCCTGATCAAGCAGGCAGGTCTGACGACAGGCGCCTACGATGCTGAAGAGGTGTTTGATCAGGATCCAGAATATCTGTCAGAAGCTACCCAGCAGTTGTTTCATCTATTGCTACCTATCGTGGGTCAAACCACTAAGTTGGAACCCTCGCACTCTCCGTTGAAGATTGAAGCAGGTCCGTCAAACAACGCAGCAGAACACACGGGATCACCGTGCTACGAATCTGCCCCTTCTGAAGGCGATGAATTTGAAGTGGAGTCGAGTAGTGCCGGGAGTATAGAGCCCAAGATCACCAGAATGACAGTTTTCCAGAAGGATAAATCCAAGTTTTCGGCTATCAAGATGGAACCTCAATCGATCAAAGCAGAAGATGATCAAGTATCGCAAAGCCCACAGCTGCAGACATTCTTTGATAAGGCTATGGAGAAGTTTCTGGCTGAAGAAAGACGCAAGCTGGCACCGGGAGTCGTCGGCGGGAAAACCGCCAGCTAAAGATTGGAAGAGTGGCGTCGATCAAGGACGTTGACATGGAATCTGTGCATTCACTGCGTCAGCAGCACTCGAAGCCAGAAAGATAGGCAACGGTCAAGGACGTTGACATGGAATCCGTATATTCGTTCCATGATCAACGATCCCAGAGCGAGTACATTGACCCAGATGAGCCGATCACACTACCACGACGAGCCACCGTTGCGTCCGCACATACTGGGACGCCTGATCAACAGACGATTCCCAGGTTTGGAGGTCTGTCTGCGATCAGTGATCTAAAAGAATTTCCGGGAAAGGATGGGGATGAAGATCAAGCGCGGAATTGGATTAGTCGCCTCAAGTCAGCATTTATGCGGGATCAAGCTTCTGATCCTGAAAAGTGTCTAATCCTAGGCGATTTACTAAAAGGACCAGCGCGCAATTGGCATCGCCAGCTGAGTAGAGGCACTCGATCAAGTTGGAAAAATCTTGTGGATGAGTTTGAAGTGCAGTATTGTGGAAGTGGACAATCGGCATCCCGCCAGTACTATTATACGAAGCAGCGGGCGGATGAAAGCCCAATCGAATATTTGCACCGGTTGAATGTGGCGGGATTGCGAGCCAAGTTGACGATCAGGGATAGATCACCCACGACTTTACGTGAACATGTACAACATTTCTTGGATACATTGGCCAATCGCGAGCTCGCTGATCAACTGGCGCTTTTGCGGTTGGACACCACAGCAGACCTGGAAGAGACATTGCGGGCGTATGCATGTAATAGGTGGTATCAGCCAACGGCGGCCGTAGGTACAAGCCGATTCCGCCAGAAATTCGGCGATGATCGGGCACCGGCCCCAGCGCGAAAGCCAAAGCAGTACGCGCGATCAAGGTGTCGTCTGGAAGTGAAGAATCAAGAGCCGACGACAGTGGAAGCGATGGAGATCAGCGCCGTTACATGATTGCTGCTATACGCGATCAACCAGGGGCGCTCGATCAGCCTAGCGAGTCCCGATCGGGTAATCGAAGTGATTCAAGTGCAGTCGATCAAGGGGCGGTGAAGAAATGCAGTCATTGTGGGTAGATCAGGCACGATAATCTTCGTTGCTGAAAACGCCTGACCTGTCTCAAGTGTGGCAAGAAGAGACATCCGACCGATCATTGTGTGGTGGAGTCAAGTTCAAAATCGAACACCGTAGGGTCGATAACCTGACCACCATCGTGACCAGCCTTCCAACTGACGGGGGGTACCCCGCGGACCTTCGCTTGAGATCCGATCTGATCGTACGCTGCTGGCAGACGACCTATCATCAACAGAAGACGCCTGGTCCGATTCATCTTGCGTTGCCATCTCACCTTTTGTACCCGATGGAATGGGCTAGTTACACACTCGGTGGATCGGGATCGCAGATTGATCTGATTCTGTCTTGAATATCGGAGACCGTGCTGGGTAGGTGTTCCTAGGGTGGAACTCTTCACCCCGGGTACGAGCAGACCAGAAACACTTCCAATAGATAAATTTCAATGGGTCGATCGTCCAATCGATCTAGACCCAACCAATACGAGATAATAGAGGGTAGACCACTCAACCGGTCTAGCCCCTGACCAATATGAGAGAAGACCAAAGCCGGTCTAAACTCCAACCAATGTTATAGTAAACCAATATGTCCACGTAAAGATCCAATATGCTCGTGAATTCCAAAAACGATATCTCCACGTAAAGACCAATCCACTTGTTAGTACGTTCCAAACGTACGTGACTTAAACTTGAGGAAGTCGACCAATGCGTGCTCCCGTCGAGGGACTTCCGGCTGGCCAAATGCGCGTGTGGCGCGTCCAGATCGGGTATAATGAGCTAGAGGGGATTACTCGACCCTCTGCTCCCAAACACTCCGCGGCGGGCGGAGGCGACTGATGCACATAGCAAAGGTTTAAACGACCTCCTGTTGAGGTGTTAGCCCGAAGGCAAAACCAAAAGATTCCAAACGACTTCTTCTCTTTTAGGCAAATCCACAACTCTAACCAATACTACCTCCCTAGGTCCCAATATGTACCCACATGAAAATATGTCAAATAACCAATGTCAGGTGACTCACCAAAACTTGCGTTCTTGACACTCCTTGAATCTGATAGGCTAAAAATCCCCCCTTGTTTAGACCAATCCGAAATTCGACCAGCTGCCTTGGCCAAAAGTGACCGAATTTGTGGTACACTTCACCACAGCCGCCCCTGAGTCCGACCGTGTCGCACAACGATAACGGTCTGACCTCACCCATCACTTGACCAACTGGACCTTGGTCGCTCATACTTCTTCACCATGGACCAGCCATCTTCGCAACCTGCGCCAGGTACTTCCTTCACTGCACTCGATCCTCTTATGCTTCCTATTGACGCTTGTTCTTGTAGAAACAATATGTGCCGAGTCGCCCCCCATTGCTTCACCTGTTCGGTCGGCCCGGTCTGACAGCCCACATAATTCTCCTGCACCTCAAACATCGGATGGGTGTCAGACTGGAGCCGAATCCGCCGGCAGCAGTTGGACGATCAATTGGGCAAGAATTCGCTGCGCATGCAAGGCGAAGATCTTGAGCGACACCTTACTGAGCTCCAAGTTTCGGTCCAAGACCAGACCGGGAAGGTCCAGTCTCTTCAGGACCGGTCGGACGCTTGGGCGCAGGAATCGGGTCCTCGTCGGGTGGCGCTAGACCAGTGCCATCAGCGCTTGACGGACCTGCTGTATCCGCGTTCGGCCGCTGCCTCCATCGTAGACCGATCTGCGTCGGCCGCCCTGGTCGACTTGCACCAGGACCAAGACCGGCGCCATCCATTGGCCAAAATTCCACAGTCCAATATTTTACAAAATTCCAAGAAGCGCGCAAGCGCTCCGGGTGGATCGAGGACGCGGGGCATAGAGCGCGACCCCGAACTAGAGGGGAAGCGTGCGGTGCCCCATAAGCGAGCCAAGACGCAGGCGCTTCTCGTGAACCCAAGATTGAACGTGAGTGATGCCTGCAACCCTGCCAAAACTCAAGCGCCTTTGCGCCCTCGTGCCGTTCGTACCGAGTACACAGGGATCTCGTCCGGGGAGGACTCCAGTGAAGAGTCCGGCTACTCAGAGTTTATGATCGCCATCCCGTCCAAGTCGCAGACGTGTCGATGTAAGAGTTCCGTCCAAGCGGCATCGTCATCGGGGTCGGAGCAGAAGACCAGTCTGCCAGGTGACAGCACGCCAGCATATGGGTCAGCGAAATCGGCGCCTTCGTTCCTGCCTGGCACGTCTGGACTGCACCGCCACGCCCGGCTAAAAGATATGGCAATTAGAGATCGCCCACTTCCGCCACGGACCTCGGACGTAACCTTGCCTTGATCGTCGGGGCAGATCGGTAGATTGCGCCGGTCCGCCCTGACCAAGCAGATCCTGGTCCGGTACGCATCAATACCGCGATCGGCGCCATTCCAAGAGGCGCGCGGGCGCGTCGAGTGGTTTAAGGGCGCGGGGCGTAGCGCGCGACTCCGACACGAGGAGAAGCAAGCGCCGCCCCACAAGAAAGTCAAGACGCAGGCGCTCCTCATGAGCCAAAAATCGGATGCAAGTGATGCGTTTAACATCGTCAAATCCCATGCGCCCTCACGCCCCCGCGGGCGCATTCAGGTGGGACGATTTCCCTGCAAAATTCGGGCGGAAATTCTCGCCATTCATTGGCTGAAATTCCGCCCCCAACATTCACGCACGCAATGAGAAGAGCAAGGGCGCATCAGGAGGCGCGAGGGCGCAGGCCCTTGCGCGCGACCTAGAGCACGAGCAGAAACCGGAAATGGTGTAATCACTAGCCAAAATACGGGCGCAACTCCCAAGTGCGGTGAAGGATGCAGTTACGGAGAGGAAGGACTCCAAAAATCGCGCGCCCTCGACCCGTTTCGCCGCCCAACCGGGATCGGGTGTATTATCGTGCCGCTCATTGGCTAAAAATCCGCCCCACGGAATTTACAAACAAAATCGGAAGCGCGAAGACGCGTAGAGTGGCGCGAGGGAGCGGGCTCTAGCGTGCGACCTGGAGCGCCAAAAGAAGCTCAAAGCGGTGCAAACGCAAGCTAAGACGTGGGCGCAACTTCCAAAAGCGGCGGGGGATCCAGTTGTGAAGAGGAAGGCTTCGCAAAATCGCGCGCCCTCGACCCGCCACACCGTTCGGTCCAAGTCGGTATTGGTCTCGCCTGGGGCGGCTTCGGAGGGTGGATCAGTAGGTTCAGATGATCTCCTTCCCGCTTTATCTCAATCCCGATCCACCCAGCATCGTCGATCCGTTGTCGCAGTTGAAGATCCGACGTCAGAAGAAGACCAAGTGGCGCACTAGGAGGGTGACATCGATAAAGGGTCGTCGAAACTGGCGGTCGACGAGCCCAAACCAACTTTTCTGCCCGGGACTTCTTTTTTTCGATATCGTCATGCTTTTTCGTGGGCATTGAAGGTTGACGTGACTCTTCCTCCTTCTGGTCTGGCCACTGCCGACCCTCGACCCGATCTGGTCTGGCCACTGCCGACTCTCAAAGGACCCGATCTGGTCTGGCCATTGCCAAGGCGTCGCGTTGAGAAGGCCAGGTTGTTAGCCAATGACGGCATATAGTACCCCGGTCTTGATTGCGCTTAGCCGGTCGCGGACCTCAAGGATGCTTTGGTCAAGCTTCACCAGAAGGAACCCTGGCGCAACCAATTTCAAGAACAAGTTGCAGGCCATCCGGCGCTGACCATCGGCCGCCTGTGGGGTGATAGCGAATGAAGTCCCAGGTAGTCGATCAGATAGCTCGTAATACATGTCATCATTTCTTTTTCACATAACTGATCATCAAATCACTTGAACTCATTTCACCACTTTTTCAGAGTTGCACCAAACACGTTATCATAAACCGTTCCACCCACATCGCGAAAAATAATCATCACGTTCGTCACTCCAATTCGTCACAGTTCATCACATTTTCACAACAACTTCGGACCTTCCACATGTTTATACCGGTCGGACTGACCGATGCTATTGCGTGTCTTGGTCTTCATGAGTCTGCATCACTGCGAAGCGATTCCGACTGACTCGTTCTCGCTCGAATTCTCGTAGCCGTGCTCCACAATTCAGGTCGAGCTCGTCGATACAAGTTGGTTCGTCATGGTCCTTCCAGCGGACCAGATATTCTAGGTGGGTCCGGCCGAACCGGGTCTTCTTGACTGATCGTACATCTAGTACCTTCTCCACCTCGAATTCTTACCCTTCTAATGGACTCTCCCAACTGTCCTCCGGCAGCAGAGCTTCATAAAAATAAAATCTCTCTGCTTCGTCCACCAGACATGGCATTTTATACCGATCAGGGAATTCTCGGACCAGCTTCAACTTGGACACATGCACGATTGGAAAGACCTTATAATCCGTGCCGGTCGTGATCAGACGGGCAGCGTGCTCACCGGTCAGCTCTGCAACACGGAAAGGACCGTGCCACATGTGAGCCAACTTCATCGCATAGCCCTCCTTGACTCGGTCGAGGTATAGCCATACCCTCGCCCCTGGTTTAATACCGTGGGGTCGGACCTGGTCGTTGTTCCGGTCTGCCCGGTCTTGTGTGGCCTGACGAAACTTTTCGTTGACGACTTCTTTTGCATACTGGTAATGCTTCTGGACCTGCATGCGCCAACGGCGAGCATCGCGAACGCGGGTTCTTGTGCAGCCGATCGGTATCGCCGCTTCGAGTGTCGATCGAGGGTCCCATCCATACGCCAGATAGAAAGGCGTTTCTCCTCGGACCCGATCGGTTGAAGAGTTGAGTGCGAATACCAGTCTTTCTGCATACGCGTCCCAGTCAAGTTGGTCTGGTTCGGCCACATACATCTTGATCGCCTTTTTTATGGTCTGAACCATGCGTTCCACCGATTCCGGTCTGCCTGGCCAGGCTTCGACCTGGTCCTTGGGGAAGGTCCCGAAAAGCAGACGTGGCGATACTGGTCTTCATCCGATGACTCCTGGCTGGATTGACTGCCACTTTTTCCTTCCGATCCCGTGCTGTTTTCAGTCACGATCGCCTTGCCTGCCCGGGTCGGTCTGGTCCAGGGTCTCTTGACCGGATCGGTCTGGGTCTGATTCTTGGATCGATAGCGACCTGATCCACTAGCGCTCTTCGCTCTCATGCTACGCGACCGCTGTAGTGTCCGCAGAGTCTGTTCAACTTCACCCGCATCCTTAAGACGCAGCAGAGTAAGCTGGTCCTCCAGTTCTTGATCGTCAAGGGTACTAATGTAGTGACCCACATGTTCCAAGGCGGCACCATTCGGCGGGTTGTTCTCCTTAATTTTTATGCCGGCCCAAAGTGCATCCACGTTCAACCGATGCAAATACTCGATCGGTGTCTCGTCGCCCCGCTTCTGCATATGGTGATACTTGAGGGCACACGAAAATCCCGAGTTGCAGTATTGCCCTTCAAACTCTGCACATAGCAGGTCCCAGTCAGACCAGACATCCCGACTCAACTGTTGGATCCAGTTGGCAGCCGGTCCTTTTAACAGGTCCCGGAAGATAAAAAAAATTTCACTTTTCGGGGTCTGGTCCCGGAAGAGCGCAGACTTGACCCGACCGAACCAAGACCGGGCCTGGTCTTCATCAGCATCCTTGCCGGTGAAGTCCTTGAGGTCGGTCGTCGCGGCCATACGGATGCGCGGAATCGCGGCAGATCCAAAGTCGTAAGCAGTCGTGGAGGCTAGGTTAGCCTTGCGCGCCTTGCCAGCGCCTGTACCGTATGCCCCACAGTGGTCGTCAAGACCGCCGACCGACTCCATGTCACAATCTCTTGTCTTATTTGGTCTACGCGGTCTGGCCGGTTGCGGCTTGCGCTTCCCTTTGCCGACTTGCTTATCACTTCGAGTAGGCTTATCCATAGATGTTACCGATTCCATATCCACATCCCGGCAAATATTGACACTTTGACGGGTGGACCGGTCTTGGACATGTGGGCGCAGAGGTGGTCTAAGCCCGGTCTTCCATGAAACGTTCCATCATCGTCTCAAACATGGCTTGGACGTTAGCTGGAGTCATGCACAACGTGTCGATACCCTCCTTTTGCGGAACTGAGGCCTTTGGGGGCTGCTGGAGCCCCGACTGGCAAGCAGCCCTTTGCTGCCGCATGTCCCTTTTTTTGTTCAGGCTGGGCATGGTCCACCCCCATGGTCATCCGCTCGACACCGGTCTCCAACTCTGATGAGCTGTTAGAGGCCGGTGGAGACTGATAAACCGATTCGTCATCAGAACCAATGTCGACAAGCGCTGTGGAGGCTTCAGCGACCTTCACTGCTGCGGTGGGAGTTGGGCGGCGAACCGCCCCCACCAGTGGGACCAAATGGTCGTGGAAGGTCGACATCGACGATTTCAGCCTCCAAGTATCAAATTCAAATAGTTTTTGGACATAGGCGGGGTTCTGCATTTTAATGCCAACCTCCGCCAACATCGCCACCAAGTTCTTCACCAACAGTAATGGGCGATCGCTATGGATCGGCTCAGTAGTGGGACCGAGAATACGGTCGGGGATCTGGAGGTTCAACACCCGAAAGACCACGTCATAGCGAACGAACTTCTTCAGCTCAAAAACATAATACATCTTGTTCAGGTTTTCTTCGCTGATGCCTCCATCTCCGACCTGCGACTTCTCTTCGAAGTCGTCTTCGTCGGGTGGCATTCCCAGCCCTTTTCTGGGCACCTTTGGTACCTTAGGGACTTTAGGGAGGTAGACCGGATCGTTCCAGTCAGCCTCCAAGTAATTTTCATCTTTTAGTTTTCCATCAATTTTTTCATTCATACACATAGTATCAGGAGCAAGGTCCTGATACTTTCCGGAACTATAGCAAGACCTGCTATAGTCCCGATCGGCTCCGGTGGGAGCCTTTTGGGGAGGAAAAAACTTATTAATACCGATCTGGTCCTCCGCCAGACCAGATCGGACATCGCCATCTTTATCAACAACGAGAACGTAAGGCGATAGCCTTTCCTTACGTCATCTCCGGAACGACTCCATATTCAAATCATTCAAATCTTCGAATCCAATTTTTGATGGAATATCAGCACGGTGATATCCACGATCACCAAGTGATCCGGGCACTCGCACCATTGTGGTGGAGTCAAGTTCGAAATCGAAAACATTAGCATCGATAACCTGACTACCACCATCGCGCCCAGCCTTCCAACTGACGGGGGGGTACACCGCGGACCTACGCTTGCGATCCGATCTGATCGTCCGCTGCTGGCAGACGACCGATCATCAACAGAAGACGCCTGGTCCGATTCATCTTGCGTTGCCATCTCACCTTTTGTACCCGATGGAATGGGCTAGTTACCCACTCGGTGGATCGGGATCGCAGATTGATCTGATTCTGTCTTGAATATCGGAGACCGTGCTGGGTAGGTGTTCCTAGGGTGGAACTCTTCACCCCGGGTACGAGCAGACCAGAAACACTTCCAATAGATAAATTTCAATGGGTTGATCGTCCAATCGATCTAGACCCAACCAATACGAGATAATAGAGGGTAGACCACCCAACCGGTCTAGCCCCTGACCAATATGAGAGAAGACCAAAGCCGGTC